>BLSH010082712.1:210798-232491 GCA_018402905.1 Glandirana rugosa
TAAATTGTTTGGTTCCCCCCCCCCCCCCCCCCCTTAAAAACAGACATGTCCACGGAATCTGGAAAACCAAGGAAAGAAGAGTGGCCAAAACAAAATAAAGGATAGGGAAGGAAATAAGGAGCACAAAAACATAAAAATTTTGAGAATTAAAAAATTGTTGAAGGGTACACATCACCATAATTTCCATTACATTAGCAAACATTATGCCGATGCAACTGAAGGCCAATCATCTTGATTGTTGCTCTCCTATGGATTCCAGCTGCAGCAGAGAAAGAAGCACAGGCAACAGTCCACAGCAACACAATTCAACATCATTAGACCGTAGTGTCCAAAGCCCTACTCCATAGGGAGTAACACTTTGCTCCTCTACACGGAATAATCCCAGAGTCTTACTAAGTCCATCCATTAATATTGTATAAAGCTCCAGATGTAGCTGAGGTAGAGCATCGCCACTGCCGCAGCAATGGTGGAAACATTGGTCATCAGTGGCAGCTGATGGTATATTTTTTGAGGGGGTGGCAAACAATGCACCCACAGCCACCCCACCCCCTCCCCCCCCCGGTCAGTTGGGTCACCCGCAACCCACCCCACCCAGGTCGGTCATCAGCTCCGCACTTACCCTGTCTAGGTCGCGGCAGTGGCTTCCCCTACATCTCCTCCTCCACGTCATCACAGCGGCTTCCTCCCCTCTTCCTCCTAGGTGGGCAATAGGATCGCTTCTCCTCTCGGCCAATCAGGTGATGGGTCTCAGGACTAGAGTTGCCACATCATCCCTTTAATCCAGGACACATTAATTACACAGGGTCTGCGGCTGATTAAGGTGGTAATCAAACTCACTTGGTGTCTCATCTACATTAAATCGGCCTCAGAACAACCTGTGTAATTCATATGTGTTCTGGATTAAAGGGGGTGATGTGGCAACCCTACTCAGGACCCGCTTCCTGATTGGCCAGGAGGAGAATCAGGAAGACATTAGTGAATATTAATTCGCTATTGTCACACAATCGGGTGGGCTTGGGGCGCAGTGCTCTGCTCCCGGAGCCCATCCTTTTTTTCAAACCAATTAGAGCCTCAGGCTCTAATCGCGCGCTTCTATTAAAAAAACCCATTGGAATCCATGCATCCGGCGTCCTGTATGTTGATTAGGGGCCGGGCGTATGGATTAGAGGGGTGGGCCACCACTGTTGGTCACACAGATCTCCAATGATCACTAACCCTGAGTTGACGCTAACTGCACCTTAAACGGGGAGATTTACTAAAACCGGAGAGTGCAAAATCTGGCGCAGCTGTGCATGGGAGCCAATCAGCTTCTAACTTCAGCTCTTTCAGTTAAAAACCACTTCCCACGAGTAGGACGTTACATGAGGTCCTTGGGTTGAAGTGCTGATATCTGGAAGATGGTTACAGCTACAGGCATCATTCAGGTATCTTTGTTTTCAGCCAGCGATTCCCTCTCAAGTAAAAGCCACCCTGGTAGCTATTCAACTACTGGATTTCTTTTACAGGCAGCGAGATGGGACCCCCCCCCCCCCACTGCCCTCTGGTGCTTTTGTAGTCTAGGATCCTAGTGACCGTTTGTCGTTTTCCCTTGTGCACAGTGCCAGTGGTTGCTTTGACTGGGTCAATTCTTGCAAAGTCTCAGCATTGGCCATCCTTTTAGTTCCTGCTGTGAAGACTGTTCTAAGAAGCATTGACATAGCCATATCTCCCTTCACCCCATCTAGATTATTCAGCGATAAATCTCAAAAGACGATCGCTAGACCAAGGTTTCTCAACCAGGGTTCCATTGAAGCCTAGGGTTCCTCCAAAGGTTGTTAGGGGTTCCTTGAGCATTGAGCAAATTCTGCCACCCCAGCGGAAGACGGACAGGAAGGTGACAATCCCACGACCCACCATACCTACCCCCGCGGGAGATGGACGGGAAGGCAGTAATCCCACGGCCCACCATACTTAACCCCCCGTGGGAGACGGACGGGGAAAGCTGCAATCAGAGGTCTTACCTTCTGAATGAATAAAGGGAACCCATTAATATTGTCCGGTTCTATGGCACAGCATTCATTGGATGATGCTGCCTATTGATTGGATCAGGTTCCATTGGGAGGCAGGGGAAAGGAAGAGTCTGGCTGTTGCTTCTCCTCCCAGGTGAACAGAAAGTGGGTTCTGAGACCAGATTGGCCAGTGAGCCCTAAAACTCACTGACCAATCGGGTCTCAGGACCCGCTTCCTGATTGACCGGGAGGAGAATCAGGAAGACAATAGCGAGGGTGGATCCCTTATGGATGCACTGACCAACAATGTAAAGGGCATTCTTCCCACTGACCACCAATGTAAGGACATTCTTCCCTCTGACCAACAATTTAAAGGGCATACTTCCCACTGATCACCAATGTAAGGAACACTTTTCACACTGACCACCAATGTAAGGGACAATTTTCCCACTGACCACCAATGTAAGGAGCATTCTTCCCACTGACCACCAATGTGAGGAGCATTCTTCCCACTGACCAACAATTTAAAGGGCATACTTCCCACTGACCACCAATGTAAGGAACACTTTTCCCACTGACCACCAATGTAAGGGACAATTTTCCCACTGACCACCAATGTAAGGAGCATTCTTCCCACTGACTACCAATGTAAGGAGCATTCTTACTACTGACCACCAATGTAAGGAGCATTCTTCCCACTGACCACCATTGTAAGGAGCATTCTTACTACTGACCACCAATGTAAGGAGCATTCTTCCCACTGACTACCAATGTAAGGAGCATTCTTCCCTATGACCACCAATGTAAGGAGCATTCTTCCTACTGACCACCAATTTAAGGAGCATTCTTCCCACTGACCACCAATGTAAGGAGCATTCTTCCTACTGATCACCAATGTAAGGAACATTCTTCCCACTGATCACCAATGTAAAGAACATTCTTCCCACTGATCACCAATGTAAGGAGCATTCTTCCTACTGATCACCAATGTAAGGAACATTCTTCCTACTGACCACCAATGTAAGGGATACTCTTCCCACTGACCACCAATGTAAGGAGCATTCTTCCCACTGACCACCAATGTAAGAGACATTCTTCCCACTGACCCCCAATGTAAGGGACAATTTTCCCACTGACCACCAATGTAAGGAGAATTCTTCCCACTGACCACCAATGTAAGAGACATTCTTCCCACTGACCCCCAATGTAAGGGGCAATTTTCCCACTGATCACCAATGTAAGGGACATTTTCCCTCTGACCACCAATGTAAAGGGAATACTTCTCACTGATCACCAATGTAAGGAGCATTCTTCCCAGTGACCACCAATGTAAAGGACAATTTTCCCACTGACCACCAATGTAAGGAACATTCTTCCCACTGATCACCAATGTAAGGAACATTCTTCCCACTGATCACCAATGTAAGGAACATTCTTCCCACTGATCACCAATGTAAGGGACATTCTTCCCACTGATCACCAATGTTAGGAGCATTCTTCCCACTGATCACCAATGTTAGGAGCATTCTTCCCACTGATCACCAATGTAAGGGACATTCTTCTCACTGATCACCAATGTAAGGAGCATTCTTCCCACTGATCACCAATGTAAGGAGCATTCTTCCCACTGATCACCAATGTAAGGAGCATTCTTCCCACTGGCCATCACACCAACGTATCATGAGTTGTAGATAAAGACATTTTTATCAGGGGTTTCCTGAGACTGGCAAGTTATTTCAAGGATTCCTCTGTGTTGAAAAGGTTCAGAAAGGCTGCCATAACCTGATCTGCGGTGTGCCTGGCTGCCTCTGCGTTAATCTTGGAGAAGAACCTGTGGCGATCAGCGGCCCTTGCGGGGGTGAGCGCTACACAGACGAGACCCTCTTGTACTTTCTTTGGGATTCCCTCTCCCAGATAGAACTGGAGAGTTTGGTGCCTTTGGAACCCACGTTGTTTTTACTTTGCTGTTCTCCTCTGGGAAGACATTTTGTCCAATTGGCTCCTCTGGTTCTTGTTCTTCATCTAAATCGTCACCCCAAACCATCGCATTCCAGTTAGGAGTAAGCGGTTTCTTCCCCCGCCTCCTTCTCCTACGGGTTTTAGCGCCCACAGTCTCTACATTTGTTGTCTCGCTAAGCCCCAGCCTTTGTAGGTGATCTCAAAGGGTCATTACTTTCACGTTCTCTGATTCAGCTTCCCAGTCAGATGCATCTCCTGCCTCTCCACTTCTGTCCCCTGCCCCGAGTGTCTTACCAGCCTCGGCAACAGCTGCATAGGTGGGTGCACGGGGTCTTGGCTCTTGCACCACTGCAGCGAGGGGAATGTCTTGACCGCGGGAGGCGCTTGAAGGCTGTGCAATGGGTGTCGTCGTTGAAGATCCTGGCTGAGGACCTTCTCCTGATTCTGAGGTCACTGAAGATGGAATGGGGAGTTTCTCTTCCACTGCCATGCCAGTATGCCAATCCACACGATATCGTCGGGGCGCTTCAGCCGGATAATCGGGCTCCCACAAATCATCTTGACAGTGCAAACAACGAGCCCATGGGCTTAACGTAATCGCCAGTCCATTGCACCTGCGACACAACATGCCCAGCGATTCATCCTTTGTGTTGCCATAAACCACCATGCGACCACGTGGCTGTAAACGAATCCCAGTCTCGGTCACTATATTGGGAATGGCATTGGGGCTTGAAAGGGGGTCCAAAGGAGGCATCTTCCAGCCGGTAACTCCAGGTCTAGCTGTAGTTGGGTGTAAACCGTCCATGGCATTGGGGCTTGTTAGGGGGTCCAAAGGAGGCATCTTCCAGCCGGTAACTCCAGGTCTAGCTGTAGCTGGGTGTAAACCGTCCATGGCATTGGAGCTTGTTAGGGGGTCCAAAGGAGGCATCTTCCAGCCGGTAACTCCAGGTCTAGCTGTAGCTGGGTGTAAACCGTCCATGGCATTGGGGCTTGTTAGGGGGTCCAAAGGAGGCATCTTCCAGCCGGTAACTCCAGGTCTAGCTGTAGTTGGGTGTAAACCGTCCATGGCATTGGGGCTTGTTAGGGGGTCCAAAGGAGGCATCTTCCAGCCGGTAACTCCAGGTCTAGCTGTAGCTGGGTGTAAACCCTCCATGGCATTGGAGCTTGTTAGGGGGTCCAAAGGAGGCATCTTCCAGCCGGTAACTCCAGGTCTAGCTGTAGCTGGGTGTAAACCGGCCATCTTGCAGCAAACGGGTTCTAACACGCTGGACAAACAGGACGACTTATAGACGATGCGTCCCCGGAAATGCTCCTCCTTCTCCTCTCAAGAGCCTGGCCCTTTGTTATCGTTCCCAAGGAAGGTGGCAAAGTCCAGGAAGGGTCTTGTTTCCTCCCTGTATCTCTCTAGGTCCTTCCATACCCATGTGTTTGAATAAAGGCTTCTTGACCCGCAAATGCACCTGCCTGGGATTATATGTAAGAGGCACCTAAGGGCTCTGCTCACACCTGGGCGCTTCGATTCTGCCCGCAATTCCAGAATCGTAGCAAAAAAGCGCCCCACTTCTTGGTACAGGAGGTTCTTTGGTTCATTTCCGGAGCGGAGGGAGGCCTGGTCAAATGAGTACACAGCAAAAAAAGCGGGGCAGCAGGTGTCGCGGCCTCCACACCTAAGCGATTTCCTGCTTGAAGCTTTAAAACACTCAACAAGGCAAATCCCAATGGCCCCCCGATCACATCTGAGCGTTCTGACGCAAAACACCCGCCGCTCAAAAAGTACATGGGCTTCTTTTTTGGCAGATTGGACCCCAGGGGCGTTGCTAGGTGGGAAAAATACCAAGAGCTTCAGCCCATCAATGCTGACCACTAAACTGACCTACCTGACTCATACACTGGCCCACCTACCTACCTCATACACTGACCTGCCTGACACATACAATGGCCTACCTACCTCATACACTGACCTGCCTGACACATACACTGGCCTACCTACCTACCTCATACACTGACCTACCTGACACATACACTGACCCACCTACCTACCTCATACACTGACCTGCCTACCTACCTCATACACTGACCTGCCTGACACATACACCGGCCTACCTACCTACCTCATACACTGACCTACCTGACACATACACTGACCTACCTGACACACACACTGACCTACCTACCCACCTCATACACTGACCTACCTGACACATACAATGGCCTACCTACCTCATACACTGACCTACCTGATCACATACACTGACCTGCCTGACACATACACTGACCTACCTGACACATACACTGACCTACCTACCTCATACACTGACCTACCTGAGACATACACTGACCTACCTGATCACATACACTGATCTACCTGACACATGCACTGATCTACCTGACACATACACTGACCTACCTACCCACCTCATACACTGACCTACCTGACACATACACTGACCCACCTACCTACCTCATACACTGACCTACCTGACACATGCACTGACCTACCTGACACATACACTGACCTACCTGACACATACACTGACCTACCTACTCACCTCATATACTGACCTACCTGAGACATACACCGACCTACCTGACACATGCACTGACCTACCTGACACATACACTGACCTAGCTGGCACATACACTGACCTACCCACCCACCTCATACACTGACCTACCTGACACATACACTGACCTACCTGACACATACACTGACCTACCTGAGACATACACTGACCTACCTGACACATTCACTGACCTACCTGACACATACACTGACCTGCCTGACACATACACTGACCTACCTGACACCTACACTGACCTACCTGACACGTACACTGACCTACCTGACACCTACACTGACCTGCCTGACACATACACTGACCTACCTGACACCTACACTGACCTACCTGACACATACACTGGCCTACCTACCTACCTCATACACTGACCTACCTGACACCTACACTGACCTACCTGACACATACACTGGCCTACCTACCTCATACACTGACCTACCTGACACAAACACTGACCTACCTGACACATACACTGGCCTATCTACCTACCTCATACAGTGACCTGACACCTACACTGACCTACCTGACACATACACTGGCCTACCTACCTACCTCATACACTGACCTACCTGACACATACACTGACCTACCTACCTCATACACTGACCTACCTGAGACATGCACTGACCTACCTGACCACATACACTGACCTACCTGACACCTACACTGACCTACCTGACCACATACACTGACCTAGCACATGCACTGACCTACCTGACACATACACTGACCTACCTGACCACATACACTGACCTACCTACCTACCTACCTCATACACTGACCTACTTGACACATACACTGACCTACCTACTTACCTCATACACTGACCTACCTGACACATACACTGACCTACCTACCTCATACACTGACCTACCTAACACATACACTGACCTACCTACCTCATACACTGACCTACCTGACCACATACACTGACCTACCTACCTACCTCATACACTGACCTACCTGACACATACACTGACCTACCTGACACATACACTAACCTACCCCATACACTGATCTACCAGACACATACACTGATCTAACAGACACATACACTGATCTACCAGACACATACACTGACCTACCTGATACATACACTGACCTACTTAACACATACACTGACCAACCTGACACATACACTGACCTACCCCATACACTGATCTACCTGACACATACACTGATCTACCTGACACATACACTGACCTACCTACCTCATACACTGACCTACCTGACACATACACTGACCTACCCCATACACTGACCTACCTGACTCTTCCATGCCAGACTTCAGGTGACCTCTGAATCTGTCAGTGACACTCCTGCAGCAGCACCAGGCAGCCAGAGCCAGGATAGGAGAGCCGCCCGCCCATTTACACAGAGTGAGCGGGGATCAGTGTCATTCCCACCTCCTGGAACCGGCGGCGCCTATGATGGACATCACATGTTCTGCGGTCCCTGCATTGGACCAGTGTTACGTCCATCATAGGATCTGGGTCCAAGATGCGGGACTTTGTGTATGTCACTCGTCCGCACTGGGTGATCGATCCCCGCTCTCCTGGAAACGGCTGGGGGCTAAGAATTCTCTTGTGAATTCTGGGACCCAGGGTTTTTCGGGGACCCACTCGGGGCTTCAGCCCCCCCCCCTCCCGACGCCACTGTTGAACCCCATAGACTTTTATGGGAACGCCTGAAAATGTGCAACACGAGGCTTTGTTCACACATAGGCGTTTTGAATCTAGCTGCAATTCTGCCCACGATTCCAGAATTGCGGCAAAACACGGGACGCGTCTGCGACGCCTTTATCCCTTAATGGCACCCCAAACGTAGTGCGCTTTTGGCGCGATTGTCATAATGTGACATAATGCATGAAAATCGCAGTAAAACTGAAAAAAAAATGCGGCGCAGCAGGTGCCAGGGGCCTTCACAACTGAGTGATTTTCTAAAACGCTCAACCAGCCAAATCCAATTAATTTCAATGCCCACCCCCCCCCCCCCACCCCCCGTTCACATCTGAGCCTTCAGTCGCCTGACGCAAAACGCCTGTCGCTCAAAAAAGTACATGGGCTTCTTTTTTTGGCAGATTGGACCTCATAGACTTCAATGGGAACGCCTGAAAATGTGCAGCACGAGGAAAAGAAGTTCCACGTTTTCACAATAGGATCCTTCAAGATTAAGAGTGGGGAAAATATGTCATATTTACCAGCCCCTTCCTTTCCTGAATGAACGCAATGAATGATCAGTACTGATCACTCACTGTGTTCATTCTCAACTGAAGCATTGGCTGTATGGAGCCCCCGTGTCGGGTTGTCTGTATGGGGCCCCGTGTCGGGTTGTCTGTATGGGGCCCCCGTGTCAGGTTGTCTGTATTGGGCCCCCGTGTCGGATTGTCTGTATGGGGGCCCCCGTGTCAGGTTGTCTGTATGGGGCCCCCGTGTCAGGTTGTCTGCATGGGGCCCCCGTGTCAGGTTGTCTGTATGGGGCCCCCGTGTCAAGTCGATCCATGTGTCACCCATGCATAGACGACCCCATTGGCTACATAGATTCAGTACAAGTACCCTAACGCGTTTCGGCTGTCAGGTTGTATCCATCGCCTAACGCGTTTCGGCTGTCAGGCTGTATCCATCGCCTAACCCTGGACAAAAAACATTCCCTGCTGATAATTGTTCTGCATTTTATTGCTCAGGAAAAAAAAAAAAAAAAGGTTTCTCATTGCAGTGCAAGTCGGCGGAGCGTAGCGGTAGAGGCGGTGCGACTAGGAGGACAATGATGAAGATGAGGTTTCCACCATGAATTGTATATTGAGGGCTCATTGACTGCACAAATCTTACCAATCACCACATCAATCTCATTCTTCTTCTGGGGATGAGAGCCAAATCACCCTCATGCCAGAGCCGAGTCATTCAATGATACGGATGTGAGAGAATAAGTCATAGAAGTCACCAAAAACTCTGTGTACAATGTTCCCATACAACCACATTCATTACATTCATATCGAGAATTCATTGCCGACTCGAAACGTTGTATTCGTATTGCTGAAATACACTCACTGGCCTCTTTCTTAGGTACACCTGTTCAATTTATTGGTAACACAAATTGCTAATCAGCCAATCACCTGGCAGCAGCTCAATGCATTTAGGCATCTAGACGTGGTGAAGACGACTTGCTGAAGTTCAAACCGAACAGAGAAAAGGGATTTAAGTGACTTTGAACGTGGCATGGTTGTTGGTGGCAGGCGGGCCGGTCTGAGCATTTCTGGGATTTTCACACACAACCATCTCTCGGGTTTACAGAGAATGGTGGGAAAAAGAGAAAATATCCAGTGAGTGGAAGTTGTGTGGAGTAAAAATGCCTTCTTGATGTCAGAGGAAAATGGGCTGACGATGATAGAAAGGCAACAGTAACTCAGATAACCACTCCTTACACCCAAGGTATGCAGAACACCATCTCTGAAAGCACAACACATCCAACCTTGAAGCAGATGGGCTACAGCAGCAGAAGACCACACCGGATGCCACTCCTGTCAGCTAAGAACAGAAAACTGAGGCTACAATTCGCACTGGAACTAAAAAATTGGACAATAGAAGACTGGAAAAACGTTGCCTGGGCTGATGAGTCTGGATTTCAGCGAAATTCCAATGGTGGGGTCAGAATTTGGTGCATGGATCCATCCTGCCTTGTATCTCCGGCTCAGGCTGGTGGTGGTGTAATGGTGTGGGGGATATTTTCTTGGCACACTTTGGGCCCCTTAGTACCAACTGAGCATCGTTTAAACGCCACAGCCTACCTGAGTATTGTTGCTGACCATGTCCATCCCTTTATGACTACAGTGTCCACATCTTCTGATGGCTCCTTACAGCAGGATAATGCACCATGTCACAAAGCTCCAATCATCTCACCACTGGACAATGAGGTCCCTGCACTCCAATGGGCCTCCACACTCACCACATCTCCATCCAATCATCTCACCACTGGTCAATGAGGTCACTGCACTCCAATGTCCTCCACACTCACCAGATCTCCTTCCAATCATCTTACCACTGGACAATGAGGTCACTGTACTCCAATGGCCTCCACACTCACGAGATCTCCATCCAATCATCTCACCACTGGACAATGAGGTCTCTGTACTCCAATGGTCTCCACACTCACCAGATTTCCATCCAATCATCTCACCACTGGACAATGAGGTCTCTGTACTCCAATGGTCTCCACACTCACCAGATCTCCATCCAATCATCTCACCACTGGTCAATGAGGTTACTGCACTCCGATGGCCTCCACACTCACCACATCTCCTTCCAATCATCTCACCACTGGTCAATGAAGTTACTGCACTCCGATGGCCTCCACACTCACCACATCTCCTTCCAATCATCTCACCACTGGACAATGAGGTCACTGTACTCCAATGGCCTCCATACTCACCACATCTCCATCCAATCATCTCACCACTGGTCAATGAGGTTACTGCACTCCGATGGCCTCCACACTCACCACATCTCCATCCAATCATCTCACCAGTGGACAATAAGGGCACTGTACTACAATGGCCTCCATACTCACCACATCTCCATCCAATCATCTCACCATTGGACAATGAGGTCACTGTACTCCAATGGCCTCCACACTCACCACATCTCCATCCAATCATCTCACCATTGGACAATGAGGTCACTGTACTCCAATGGCCTCCACACTCACCACATCTCCATCCAATCATCTCACCACTGGACAATGAGGTCACTGTACTACAATGGCCTCCATACTCACCACATCTCCATCCAATCATCTCACCATTGGACAATGAGGTCACTGTACTCCAATGGCCACCACACTCCCCACATCTCATCCAATCATCTCACCACTGGACAATGAGGTCACTGTACTCCAATGGCCTCCACACTCACCAAATCATCTCACCACTGGACAATGAAGTCACTGTACTCCAATGGCCACCACACTCACCACATCTCATCCAATGGAGCACCCTTGGGATGTGGTGCAACGGGAGATTCGCGTCTCCCGACAAATCTTTAGCAACTGTGTGATACTATCATGCCACTATGGAGCAAAATCTCTGAAGAACGTTTCCAACACCTTGTTGTATCTATGCCACGAAGAATGAAGGCAAAAGGGGGTCCAACCCGGTACTGCAGGTCAGGCTGGATGACTCACAGAGGCAGGTCTCTGGTGCCTCCCCCTGGATCTGTTATAAAATTTTTCAAACAAGTAATTTTTCTCCTTCATTGATGTGCGCTGATGAGGAGACCCTGATTGGCAGCACTGGTGGGCACTGATTGGCAGCACTGGTGGGCAATGTTGGGACCGATGTCACTTTAACAAAAGCCAGTTATCGGCTTTCTTCCTCTCTCCGCATGAGAAAAGAAAAGCCGATAACCAGCTTGTGTCAACATCGTGATCAGCTGTCATTGGCTGACAGCTGATCACGTGGTAAAGGGCCACTCTGATTGGCCCTTTACCCTGATCTGTGATCAGCCGAGTCTGAAGGCTGCATGGGGGCACATGGGCAATGTGAACACGGGAGGGCGTCCATGTATGCCCTCCTGGCAAGCAAAGTAAGCCTGCGCCGTAGCCGTTCGGCTATAGGGCGGGCAGGAAGCAGATAAAGCGGAACTTTGCCCATCACCGACTTGATAAAAAAAATGTTCTTTAGCAAGGGACATGCATTCCACATTAATAGTGATGCTACCAAAATTAGTGTGTGCTGTAAACTGCCTCCAGCATTGCCCCCCCGTTTCTTCTTGCCGGAGGCCGCCATTTTGCTGAAGCCAAGAGCCCCTGAGCAGCAGTAAATCATAAAGCAGATTTAACGGTTTCATTGATTTAACGGTTTCAAAAAGCAGTTACATTCCTGGAATGCCGGGAAGGCTAACTGTCACATTTGCTTGTGTTCCTCAACTGAACTGTCAAACCATCAACTGTCTGGAGCCATAACTGATCACATGGCAGTTGCAGATCAAACAGAAACAGTTTCCTTGGCTGTAAAGGATAGGAGGGTTTAATTTCTGCTTTAAGGCTGTCAAGCAGATCGGCCTCTATAAACTTAGCAGCGCCTAAAAATGGAGAGCAACTGAGCATGTGCAGAGCGGGGTGAGACAGCGTATGGATTCTTAACCACTCCCCCCCAGGTGCATGTCATATGACGTCATTTACTTTGAGTGGCGATATCTAAATGATGGTTGCAGCTACAGGCATAATGCAGATATCTGTTTTTTCAGCCAGCGATTCCCTACAGTATAAAAGTTATCTTAGTGGCTGTTTAGCCGCTTGATTGCTTTTACAGGCAGCAGGAAGGGACGCCCCCCCCCCCCCCCCCACACTACCTTCCAGTGCTTCTCCCGTGTGATTGAGGAGCCGGAGGATGGATCCAGTGGCAGCGCTGGTTTACCATAGAACTGACTGTGGACCATACGGTCCCGGTCATCTCTATGACTCTTGGAGGCCAGAAGCGACGTCATGACTTCGGCAGACGTAAACACTGACATTTTATTTGCTGGAAAGCCTGAGATCAATTTATTTTTTTCCCAGCATAGAGGAGAGATCTGGGGACTTATAGACCCCAGATCTCTCCATAAAGAGGACCTGTAATTTCCTATTCCTATTACAAGGGATGTGGTAGTTGGAATAAAAGTGTAAAAAAAATAAAAGATCCAAGGAACAGTGTAAAAAAAAAAAATTAAAGCCCCCCCCCCGCAGAAGCAAGCGCATACGTAAGTTGCGCCCGCATATGTAAACTGCGTTCAAACCACGCATGTGAGGTATCGCTGCGATCGTTAGAGCGAGAGAAATATTTGTAGCACTAGACCTTCTCTGTAACTCTTAAAAGGTAACCTGTAAAAATGTTTAAATGGAGATTTTTTTTAAGTACTGTAGTTTGGCGCCATTCCACAAGCGCACGCAATTTTAAAGCGTGACATGTTTGGTATCTATTTACTCGGCGTAATATCATCTTTTATATTTTACCCAAAAAATCGGGTTATTTATTGTGTTTTCTTCTTTCAAATTCATTAACCACTTCAGCCCCGGAAGAATTTACCCCCCTTCCTGACCAGGCCATTTTTTTTTTTTGCGATACGGCACTGCGTTATTTTAATGGAAAATTGCCCGGTCGTGCGGCGTTGTGGACAAACAAAACTGACGCCCTTTTTTTTCCCACAAACAGAGCTTTTTTTTGGTGGTATTTGATTACCTCTGTGGGTTTTATTTTTTGCGTTAGAAACAAAAAAATAGTGATAATATTGAAAAAAAAAACTATTTTTTTTTTACTTTCTGCTATAAAACATATCCAATAAAAAAATATAAAAAAATCACATTTCTTCATCGGTTTAGGTCAATTTGTATTCTGCTACATATCCCAATAAACGTATAATGATTGGTTTGTGCAAAAGTTATCGCGTCTACAAACTACGGGATCGATTTTTAAAAATTTTTTTTTTTACTAGTAACGGCGGCAATCATTGATTTTTAGCGGGACTGTGACACTGCGGCGGACAAATCGGACACTAAGTGATGCTTTTTGGGGACCAATGACATATTACAGTGATCAGTGCTAAAACAAAATGCACTGTCACTGTAATAATGACACTGGCAGGGAAGGGGTTTAAATCAGGGGCAATCAAAGGGTTAAATGTGTTCCCTGGGGGTGCTTGTTAACTGTGGGGGGGGGGGTGCTTTGACTGGGGGAAGACAGAGATCCGTGTTCCTCCATCACCTTTGGGATGAGTTAGAGAGGAGACTGTGAGCCTGGCCTTCTCGTCCAACATCAGTGCTTGACCTCACAAATGCGCTTCTGGAAGAATGGTCAAACATTCCCATAGACACTCCTAAACCTTGTGGACAGCCTTCCCAGAAGAGGTGATGCTGTCATAGCTGCAAAGGGTGGGCCAACTCAATATTGAACCCTACAGACTAAGACTGGGATGCCATTAAAGTTCATGTGCGTGTAAAGGCAAGCGTCCCAAAACTTTTGGTACTAAAGTGTGAATGTACGCACTGAAAATGCATGACACCTATATATTATAAGACGTCCAGACGTTTAATCAGTGACATTGTTTTAAATCACCTGGCAGTGGGATTGTGGGGTGACAGCACTGCACATGTGAAATGAAGAATATTTATGATATGTAATTTTACTCTTTTTTGATATTTTGACAATAAAATGTAATTTTTAGCCCAACAGTAAAAAGCCTTGTTTGCCATTACATAACCGCTGTTTCACCCTCCCTGTGGGCTTTACCCTCAGGATTAGGGTGGTCTCCCTTTTTTTTTGTATGGCGGGTTACCTGCAGCCTTACGGCAAGTCTGTGAGCTTCCCTGAAGTGCAGGAATCAATGTTGGAGTATCGGATGGTGGGCACCAGTATGGAACTGGAACAACGGGGGGATTCGCTCTCAGCACCATGACCATCAATGGAGTGGAGAGATTGTGCTTGCTGTGTCCTGACTGCCGGAAACCCACTGCAGCAATCGGAGCTCGACTGAGGTGCGGGCACTGTGACGAACCATTGGTGAGGTTGGTGCCTAGTGACCTGCCACCACTGCCAGTCATATATTTGGTTCGGACCTGAAGTCAGGACTGTGCGTGGAATGGAAAGAGGAATCCTGGTCAGCCAAACGAAGTTGGGAGGTGTGTGGCTTGCAAGCCTGTAGAGGCGGCTCTCTAATGAGGCAAGTTAGGCGGTCGCCTAAGGCCTCGTACTCACAGGGGCCTCGAAACCACCTAATTTGACACTGACACCAGCAGGGGAGGGCTGGGCCAGGGGGCAGAGTGGCAATTGCCCCCCCCCCAAGCCACCCTAACTTGCATTCAAAATGGCCGACGGCTGCCCACTCACAGTAGGGGCCAGGGGCGCAGCCACCAACTAACTGCAGGCAATGGGGGGGGGGGGTGCCCAGGGCTGGCCCTACCATGGATCCCGATGAGCTGGGCTGCCTCGGGGGGGGGGGTGCACTGGATCTCCCACTTTCAAAGTCCTACCTCCTGGACCAGCTTCTATAATAGACGGCACACTGTTGATGTCTATCATAGGAGCAGGTCCAGAATGGAAGGACTTCATATGGCAGCGGCTGTGCCAGGTAAGCGGGAAATCCCCGCTCTGTGTAATCACCTTGTATCATATTTGTCTTGCTGCATAACATCAATATCTATTCTAAAACCAGGTGGGCATGGATGGTGAGCTGATTCAGTGGTTCAATTTGCCACTTGACTGAACTTGCCCCCCAGGCCTAAGGCTACCAACCCTCCCCTGGACACCAGCACCGAGCTAGAGAGTACTGACACCAGCACTTTAAAGCTCTTAATACATGCAATTTATAAAGCTTGAATTATTTTTCCCATTTTGGGCATGAGTGGGGCCTCGTGTCTAGGTTTTGCCTAAGGCCTCACAAAGCCTAGAGCCACCTCTGCATGCCTGCAGTCAGTTAGGCATCCACCACTACTTCTGTGAAAGAGGCTGGAGGTCAACAGCAATTTAGAGCCAGGGTGAGGAAGATCCACAGCGGGAGGTGAGAGGCGGCGGCCCAGCTCACGTTATCCCACTGGAGAGGCCGGCTGCTGAAGTTCACCCTGTCGGCCCCACCTGGAAGTAGCCAGATCTTGATGACCATGTGTCCTCAGGTGAGAAGCATGACAGTGGTGGTGAAATTGACTGGGGGTCTACCAGATTGGAGGCTGAGTTTGGGCCCCTAGAAGTAGAGACTGAGTGGTCCCCAGAGAGTGAGTTGGAGGAAGAATGGGACTGGGGGAACACTCAGGAAGCTGAAGATCTGCAGGCAGGACTACCTGAGGGAGAGGCAGGATGGAGAGAACCGTTACCCCTAACCAGGCAGAATGGGCAACTGGGACCAAGCCGCCATTACCCTGCGCAGATGGACAGCAACAAGACCCATTAGACCAGGGTTTCTCAACCAGGGTTCCGTGGAACCCTAGGGTTCCTCCAGAGGTTGCTAGGGGTTCCTTGAGCAATGAGCAACTTCTACCTCTCAGATAAATTCTCAATGATATCATTGATCTTTTTAGCTATCTGTAAGGGGGTAATTCTTCCCAATGACCACAAGTGTAAGGAGCATTCTTCCCATTGACCATCACAATAATGTATCATGAGTTGTAGATGTTTAATTTTTAGCAGGGGTTCCCCGAGACCGGAGAATTATTTCAAGGGTTCCTCGGTGTTGAAAAGGTTGAGAAAGGCTGCATTAGACCAACTAGACCCCGTTGATGTCCAGTGTCAGGTCCAGGCAGGACCACCAGACACCAGAGGCAGGAACGAAGTCCAGAACATGGCCTACAAGCTGTGGATAACCCAATATTCACGGGCCTGTATTCTTCCTGGGCGTGGCAAGTTCAGGGAGCTCCCCAGATTCCCCAGGTTCCATAGGGATGTACAGAAAAGAACCACACTGGAGTCGGGGCTGGATTTCCCATGTGTTCCTAAGGATGTCATGGACGTCTTTGAGGCATCCCACACCCACTTGGAGGAGGCTGTTTTGGGATTACCTGCATGTTCCCAAACCTCAAAGAGGCTTAACAACCAAAAGCTTGGGCTCGGTTCCAGGAAGGAAGGGCCATCTACAAGGACTTCTAGTGTTTGGATGCAAGCAGAGAATGTGTGTTGCCTGGCTGTGCAGGAGTAGGTGAGCCAGTCTCCAGCAGCCCATATGGGGGTAGCGCTATGTAGTATTATCGATGGACTTGTGTACAACCAGCCAGTCAGGTTTGCAGCAGTTATTGTGTTCAGCCGGCAGGGAAGGTTTCCTGCGCTCACCACCAGGTCAGCGGGACACAAGGGATTCCACCATCACCACTGACTGTGCTGATGGGTGAATCCAGCAATTTTCTTTCTTTCCACCTGTGGTCAGGGCCGTCTTTAATATTGATTGGACCCTGGGCAAACATTTTCTTGGGCCCCCCACCAATGTAATGGGGATTTACACTGACCGCCAATGTAAGGGACAATTTGCTTACCTTTGCAGAACAGGCTGATGTTCGGCTAAATGACCTCAGTTGTGGGCAGGACTTTCAAGCATGCTCGTTTACCTTCCTAGTGGGCAGCATTCAGCAGAAGTGATGGTGGATTTAACCTCAGGGGGGCATGATATACATATGAATGCCCCCTTTATTTACATATCAATACTCTCGGTCCAAAGCTATTTACATATCAGTGCAGGTTATTTACATGTAAACACAGGGTCTGCAGGTGAGTCATCTGTACACAGCAACAGGGCAGAGCTGGGCAGCATTAGTAACAGAACTTCATACTGAAATATTGGGACACAGCACGGGACTAAAACTTCAAGGGACAAGGGAATTTAAACTGGCATAGTTGGCAAGCATGAGGCAGCTGCTTTGGGCTCCACAATGGGGCCCAGGGCAGCTGCCCCTTTTGCCCTGCCTTAAAGACGGCCCTGCCTGTGGTGGATGGAAAGAAAATTGCATCAACTATGGCTTGCCTAAGTTTTTTTTTACCTTAATGCATTGTCTGCATTAAGGCTTTATCATCATTATTTCCTTATTTCCTGTGTCTTTGCAGTGACAGATGTTTTACAATGCAATAAAATGTCTGTCACTGCACACAGCATGGGGTGACAGACTGCATTGTAAAACATCTGTCACTGCAAAGACACAGGAAATAATTGTTTCCTATATCTTCCATTCACACAGCTGCATTTTATCACATCGCCCCGTACAGAATTGCACGCCACTGTGCGTCAGCGCAACGCGTCTCGCTGCTGTACAGCACTATGAATGAAGTGCAAGTTTAGTACACTTCAAATAAAGTTAGTACGAAATTAAACAAAAAAAAAAGGAAAAAAAGGGAGCTATGTGATGCACTGAATTGCACACCACACTGCCCTTTCCGCAAAGGGCAAAGGACAGCTGCTGGAGTGGTAAAGTGCTCCAGCAGCTGTCCAGATTGTGTGAATTCAGCCTAAGGAAAAACACCCCTTTCAGTTTAGAGAAGTGTGCCCTCCCCAAGGGAAGGGGGGCCCACTGTGCCTTGTCTCACACTGCACACCCCGAGTAATCCATTGTATTTTATCCACAGCACTGGGTCTCCCTTGCCAGCTGGGATGGGAGGGGGGGGGGTGTCTGTGAGCTGGGGGCAGGTCCACCGTGCAGTGCCAATCCGATCCGATCCGATCCTAATAGCAATGCCCAGTGCAGTGTGTACAAACTGGACGGAGGAGGCTCAATCTGCTCTGCCTTCTATCCAATCCCTGCTGAGTCTGGCCTGCCCCACACTCCACCCCTGACTTGCACATGAGAGGGAGAAGGTGTGAGAAAGAGAAGGGGGTGAGAGAGAACGGGGTGGAGTGTGGGGCAGGCCAGACTCAGCAGGGATTGGATAGAAGGCAGAGCAGATTGAGCCTCCTCCATCCAGTTTGTACACACTGCACTGGGCATTGCTATTAGGATCGGATCGGATTGGCACTGCACGGTGGACCTGCCCCCAGCTCACAGACACCCCCCCCCCCTCCCATCCCAGGTGGCAAGGGAGATCCAGTGCTGTGGATAAAATACAATGGATTACTCGGGGTGTGCAGTGTGAGACAAGGCACAGTGGGCCCCCCTTCCCTTGGGGAGGGCACACTTCTCTAAACTGAAAGGGGTGTTTTTCCTTAGGCTGAATTCACACATTCAAAAAATAGCAATATACGTTCCCGTTCCGTTGATATATATCCCCTGATGAAGGGCCGTAACCGGACCCGAAACTTTGAACGTTGGGCACCGAATTTCCATCTCTTAGTTTTCATCTTCGGACAACGGATTCTTCCTATATACAAGACATGGATATCATTCATGGAAACATCTGTGGTGGACTGTATGATCTGCTTCTATAATATTTGATTTACATTCGTGATGTTCATTGTATGTATCTACCATTTTCTATGTACTTGCCCATTGTAGTGAGTGACAACTCTCTCTCTTTTTTAAAAGATCAAGATTTAATAAACCAAGTCTTTTTATACAATTTAGTGTGGTGTTTGCTGCCTAATACAGTCCCGCATAGGGGGTCAGTTTGCTTTTTGCTAGATGAGGACAGGGTTGAGAACCACTGGGGTATAGGACTTGGGGCCCAGGAAGGCAGTATAACCATAGAGGTTATGGTGAGAAAGGACTCAAAAAGTTCTCAAACTGAATAAGTGTGTTAGCCCAGCCTACAGGTTTCCTGCCCTGAAAATGCGGGGCAAAGAGACCCCCACCCCCAGTACCTAATAGATAAATACTCATATGTCAGAACTGTGCTACCAACCTAGGAACATGTATATTGTTATGATCACCCAACAGACAAAGGTTTTCCTTAGACTAGACTTCCCGAATACGTAGCAGTAAAGTTAATGAAAACATCAGAACGAGTCACCGACTTTTATACACCGCCGTCAACATTTACTACTTCTTTTTTCTTTTCTTCATAAAGGGTCTCTATGATGTGACCCGAAGCCTTCCAGTCTCAGCAGGTCCACTTATCCATCATCACCCCTGGGACCCAATTAATCTGGAGTTTGCGATCTGTGAGCTCTGAGCCACACGAAGAGAAAATTGCTCCTCATAACTCGGCAGCTTCACAAACACCCAGTAACCAGCTAATGAACAGAGATCTGTCAGACGCCGAAGGAGCAAATTAGTAAACAAAGTCATTTTCTGAGATGCGTTGTACAAGGCTTGCTGATTCCTCTCCTTTGGTTTGGAATAGCAGCCAACATAGCAGTTGAGGGACTCGTCAACGTCTTGTCTGGCAGCCTGGACTTGGCAAAGGATAACGGACTTTACGAGAAGGTTCTTCAGATCTGCTACCGAAGCAAAATCCAATTAGAACAGCCAGCAAATCACTTTATCAACTCCTCTTCAGCAACTTTTATGGGTACTTCTCTCCTTCCACATTAAGCTGAAAAATAGATTTTAGTAGTTATGTGTCAGAAAGATGAGAGAAGACTCCTTCCTTCAATACCTTTCCTCCTTCCTTCCTTCATTACCTTTCCTCCTTCCTTCCTTCCTTCAATACCTTTCCTCCTTCCTTCCTTCTTTCCTCGCTCCCTCTCTTCTCATGCTTCCATCCTTCCTTCTTTCTTCCCCCTCTCCCCATCTTTCCTTTCTTTTTCCCTCCCTCTCTTTCCATTCCTCCTTCCTTCTTCCCTCCCTCTTCCCTCTTTTCCCGTCTTTCTATCCTTCCTTCCTTCCCTTTTCCCTCCCTCCCATTCTTCTCGTCCTTCCATCCTTTCTCCCTTCTTACCCCTTCTCTCTCTTCCGATCTTTCCATCATTCAGTGGCTGGTGAAGTTTTAGGATGGGGGGGCGCCAGGCAACCATACTTCCTTTTTGACCCCTTCTATTTCTAATAAGCCCCACCCCTTATAGAATCCACCCACTCCGTCCCCTGTATTCCACATATTGTATCAGGAGTATACAGCTCAGCATCACAGGACACAGTATACAGCTCAGCATCACAGGACACAGTATACAGCCCAGCATCACAGGACACAGTATACAGCCCAGCATCACAGGGCACAGTATACAGCCCAGCATCACAGGGCACAGTATACATCTCAGCATCACAGGGCACAGTATACAGCTCAGCATCACAGGGCACAGTATACAGCTCAGCATCACAGGGCACAGTATACAGCTCAGCATCACAGGACACAGTATACAGCTCAACATCACAGGACACAGTATACAGCTCAGCATCACAGGGCACAGTATACAGCTCAGCATCACAGGATACAGTATACAGCTCAGTATCACAGGACACAGTATACAGCTCAGCATCACGGGACACAGTATACAACTCAGCATCACAGGACACAGTATACAGCTCAGCATCACAGGATACAGTATACAGCTCAGTATCACAGGACACGGTATACAGCCCAGCATCACAGGACACAGTATACAGCCCCAGCATCACAAGACACAGTATACAGCCCCAGCATCACAAGACCCAATATACAGCTCAGCATCACAGGACACAGTATACAGCTCAGCATCACAGGACACAGTATACAGCTCAGCATCACAGGACACAGTATACAGTTCAGCATCACAGGACACAGTATGACATATGACACAGGACACTACGACTTGACATATGACACAGGACACTACGACTCGACATATGACACAGGACACTACGACTCGACATATGACACAGGA
>BLSH010082712.1:286686-298950 GCA_018402905.1 Glandirana rugosa
TCGTCCGGTCTCCCGTTGCTCCCTCATGTCCTCTGCCCTGCTCACTCCTGTACACTGCCCTGCTCCCTCCTGCCCTCTGGCCTGCTCTCTCCTGTCGTCTGCCCTGCTGACCCCTGTACACTGCCCTCTGCCCTGCTTCCTCCTGTCCTCTGCCCTGCTGACCCCTGTACACTGCCCTATGCCCTGCTGACCCCTGTTCTCTGCCCTGCTGACCTCTGTATGCTGCCCTGCTCCCTCCTGCCCTCTGCCCTGCTCCCTCATGTCCTCTGCCCTGCTCACTCCTGTACACTGCCCTGCTCCCTCCTGCCCTCTGGCCTGCTCCCTCCTGTCGTCTGCCCTGCTGATCCCTGTACACTGCCCTCTGCCCTGCTTCCTCCCGTCCTCTGCCCTGCTGACCCCTGTACACAGCCCTCTGCCCTGCTTCCTCCTGTCCTCTCCCTGCTGACCCCTGTTCTCTGCCCTGCTGACCTCTGTATGCTGCCCTGCTCCCTCCTGCCCTCTGCCCTGCTCCCTCATGTCCTCTGCCCTGCTGACCCCTGCCCTGCTGACCCCTGTACACTGCCCTGCACTCCCTCCTGCCCTCTGCCCTGCTCCCTCCTATTCTCTGCCCTGCTGACCCACATCCTCTGCCCTGCTTCCTTCTGTCCTCTGCCCTGCTGACTCCTGTCCTCTGCTGACCCATGTACATTGCCCTGCACTCCCTCCTGCCCTCTGCCCTGCTCCCTCCTGTTCTCTGCTCTGCTGACCCATATCCTCTGCCCTGCTCCCTCCTGTTCTCTGCCCTGCTGACCCCTGTCCTCTGCTCTGCTGACCCCAGTACACTGTCTTGCTCCCTCTTGTCCTCTGCCCTGATGACCTCTATACACTGCCCTAAATGCCAATAGCCTCTGTACACTGCTCTACAAACTGATGATCCTATCCTCTGCCATGCTGATTCCCTGCACACTATTCTGCTGATGCCCTGATGACCTCCCATTCTCTGCCCCCCTGACATTTTTTACTGCACCCCCACATCAAACGGACTAGACCTGGCCCTGAAGCCATGCATTTTATAGAGAATTGCAGAGACCCAGTAATGATGTCACCGGAAATAAAAGAAGGTGTATGTTGAAAACATAATTAGCATGGTGGGGGGGCAGTGAAGGCAATAGACAGGATTCTCCTATTAGTATCCAATGGTGCTGCAGAGGTGAATGAATTGGATTTATGGATTCTGGGAACACCTAAGGATTGCCACAACCGGGTGAGGGATACTAGGTATACAGACCGGATGAGGGATACAATGTATACAGACCGGATGAAGGATACAATGTATACAGACCGGATGAGGGATACAATGTATACAGACCGGATGAGGGATACAATGTATACAGACCGGATGAGGGATACAATGTATACAGACCGGATGAGGGATACAATATATACAGACCGGATGAGGGATACAATGTATACAGACCGGATGAGGGATACAATGTATACAGACCGGATGAAGGATACAATGTATACAGACCGGACGAGGGATACAATGTATACAGACCGGATGAAGGATACAATGTATACAAACCGGATGAGGGATACAATGTATACAGACCGGATGAAGGATACAATGTATACAGACCGGATGAGGGATACAATGTATACAGACCGGATGAGGGATACAATGTATACAGACCGGATGAGGGATACAATGTATACAGACCGGATGAGGGATACAATGTATACAGACCAGATGAGGGATACAATGTATACAGACCGGATGAAGGATACAATGTATACAGACCGGATGAGGGATACAATGTATACAGACCGGATGAGGGATACAATGTATACAGACTGGATGAGGGAAACAATGTATACAGACCGGATGAGGGATACAATGTATGCAGACCGGATGAGGGATACAATGTATACAGACCGGATGAAGGATACAATATATACAGACCGGATGAGGGAAACAATGTATACAGACCGGATGAGGGATACAATGTATACAGACCGGATGAGGGATACAATGTATACAGACTGGATGAAGGATACAATGTATACAGACCGGATGAGGGATACAATGTATACAGACCGGATGAGGGATACAATGTATACAGACTGGATGAAGGATACAATGTATACAGACCGGATGAAGGATACAATATATACAGACCGGATGAGGGATACAATGTATACAGACCGGATGAGGGATACAATGTATACAGACCGGATGAGGGATACAATGTATACAGACCGGATGAGGGATACAATGTATACAGACCGCATGAGGGATACAATGTATACAGACCGCATGAGGGATACAATGTATACAGACCGGATGAAGGATACAATGTATACAGACCGGATGAAGGATACAATGTATACAGACCGGATGAGGGATACAATGTATATGGTATGTTGACCAATGACATGTTGCTCACACTCTCTCTATCCAGTCCAATGCCTCTACTTAGTTTCCCGTCTCTAAGCCCTGATGAAGGAGGCGATTTTTGGACGAAACGCGTTGGCCATTGTATAACCTCTTCTATTTGATCTCACATAGAAGAGGTCAGTGTTACTGCTGCACCCGCCATGTGGCCAATAAAGAATTATTGCAATGAATGTTTCCCACGTCGCCAGCTTCCTTATCATAGAGGATCGGTACTACAAGTCAGAGGCACCCGGGCAGAGCACCCATCTGCAGTCTCCCGTGTAAATCTGTGGCAGGGCGTGTTTTGTTTTGCTGGAAATAACAGAAGCCTGACTCTGAATCGGACGCACTGCTTATCCTAGGACAGGTAAATAGCGAAGCCACAAGGCCAGCCAGAAAATGAGCATTTTCCGAGAAGTTGGCACAGGCCGGCTCCACGTTTCATTAGAAAGGTCCGGCGGATTTTCGGATCTATTTTGGCTCCGGTAATGAATTGATCAGATGAGTAATCAGAGCCCTGCGGGGATTTATCGCTCCTCCTTGTTATATTGTGCCGATATTTTATTCTCAGCGGCGCCCACAAACCCTTTAATCACAGATCTGCCGCCTCCCCGCCGTAATCTTTTATATTTTATTAACAGAATCAATAAACCGCGTTCTGAGAGGAAGATCATGAAACGCTTCTCCGCCTGACTGCCAACAGCGCAGGCCAACAGCGCCATCTAGAGGAAGAGGCACCGCCGGACACCACGGTGCACAGGGGGACAAAACCAATCTGACACCAGAAGACACCGGAGCATCGCCGTTATTTTATATTACATTTTACTGTTTATACAGAGCAGTGCGACACCAACACAGATACACTATATTACCAAAAGTATTGGGACGCCCACCTTTACACGCACATGAACTTTAATGGCATCCCAGTCTTGGTCTGTAGGGTTCAATATTGAGTTGGCCCAACCTTTGCAGCTTCACCTCTTCTGGGAAGGTCGTCCACAAGGTTTAGGAGGGTCTATGGGAATGTTTGACCATAAGTGAGGTCAGGCACTGATGTTGGATGAGAAGGCCTGGCTCACAGTCCCTGCTCCAATTCATCCCAAAGGTGATCTATTGGGTTGAGCAGGGGAGGGCTGGGCTGGGGGGCAGGGTGGCAATTGCACCCCAGGCCACCCTAACTTACATTCGAAATGGCGGATGGTCGATGCCCGCTCACACTTTTCTTCTTGTGGAGGAAGGAAGTAGGGGCCAGGGGCGCAGCCACCAACTAACTGCAGGCAACGGGGGGGCGTCCAGGGCTGGCAATATCATGGATCCCACTGTGCCCATTGGGCTGTCCCGGGTGGGGGCACCGACGGGTTACACAGAGCAGGGATCTAAAGATTACAAAGTCCTACCTCCTGGACCAGCTTATATAATAGACAGCACACTGGTGATGTCTATCATAGGAGCCGGTCCAGGAAGCGGGACTTCATATGACAGTGGCTGCGCCAGGTAAGCGGGAGATCCCTGCTGTGTGTAATCTCCTCTCTCTGCATTGGATGGGCACTGGTGAGGCTGCATTGATGGGCACTGATCAGGCTGTGCAGATGGGCACTGGCGAGGCTGCATTGATGAGCACTGATGATGCTAAGCTGATAGGCACAGATGAGGCTGCATTGATGCATTTTTGTTAAACCTCCTTTGTTGCTATTAACATTAAATTATGTTACCACATTGTATCATATTTGTCTTGCTTCATAACATCAATATCCATTCTGAAACCAGGTGGGCATGGATGGTGAGCTGATTCAGTGGTTCAATGGGCCACTTGACTGGACTTGCCCCCCAGGCCAAAGGCTGCCAGCCCTCCCCTGGGGTTGAGGTCAGGACTCTGTGCAGGCCATTCAAGTTCATCCACCCCAAACTCGCTCATCCATGTCTTTATGGACCTTGCTTTGTGCAGTGGTGCCCAGTCATGTTGGAACAGGAAGGGGCCATCCCCAAACTGTTCCCACAAAGTCGGGAGCATGAAAATGTCTTGGTATGCTGACGCCTTAACCACTTCCCGCCCGGCGCATAGACAAATGACGTCCAGGCGGGTGGCTCATTATACTGACTGGACGTCTATTGACGTCCTCAGGATAATCCGCGATCGCGCGCCCCCGGGGGCGCGCGTCGCGGCGATCGGTGGTGTCGTGGGTCAGGCTCACCATGTGATCAACCGTGACCAATCACGGCTGATCACAGTGTAAATAGGAAGAGCCGTTGATCAAAACTCTCTGAGACCTGAGCAGCGGAGAGCCGATCGGCTGCTCTCCTGACAGGGGGGGGGGGGGGGGCGCTGAACATTTATCAGCGCAGCCACCCTCAGGATCACCCCACTGGACCACCAGGGAGGCGGATCAGGGCCACCAGGGAGCCCCCCCCCCCACCAGACATCACACACAGGCCACCCAGGACCACCAGGGAATGAAATCAGAGGCCGCCCAGGACCACCAGGGAGCCCCCACTAGACCACCAGGTAAGGGCATTATTGTGCACTGTAGGGATGGCACTGTGCCCATGTATGATGCCTGCCAGTGCCATCCCTAACAGTGCTTGTTGCATCTTTGCCCACCACTGCCACCTATAAGTGCCCACCTGTGACACCTATCAGTGCCCACCTGTGTCACCTATCAGTGCCCACCTGTGCCATCTAAAAGTGCCCACCTGTGCCACCTAAAAGTGCCCATCTGTGCCACCTAAAAGTGCCACCTATCAGTGTCCATCAGTGCCCAGTGCCACTTATCAGTGCCGCCTATGAGTGTCCATCAGTGCCACATATCAGTGCCATGTATCAGTGCCCGTCAGTGTTGCTTGTCAGTGCCGCCCATCAAAGCTGTATATGTGCCCCATCATCAGTGCAACCTTATCAGTGCCACCTCATCAGTGCCAATCTGTACTGCCTCATCAGTAACCGTCAGTGTAGCCTCATCAGTGCCCATCAGTGTAGCCACATCAGTGCCCGTCAGTGAAGGAGAAAATGTACTTTATACAAATTTTTGTGACAGAAACAAAGAAAATTTTTTTTTTTTTTACCAAAATTTCGGTCTTTTTTTGTTTATAGCGGTGATCAGAAATGACGCAGCGGTGATCAAATACCACCAAAAGAAAGCTCTATTTGTGGGAACAAAATGATAAAAATTTTGTTTGGGTACAACGTCGCACGACCGCGCAATTCTCATTCGAATCGCAACAGCACTGAAAGCTGAAAATTGGTCTGGGCAGGAAGTGTTCTAAGTGCCCGGTATTGAAGTGGTTAAGAGTTCCCTTCACTGGAACTAAGGTGCCAAGCCCAACCCCATTAGTGGCGCACGGGCACCACCCCCCATCCATGCATCCGGCCCCCTGATCTACATGCAGGGCACCGGACTATGGATTCCAATGAGAGGGGAGTGTTTTTTTTTTTTTGTAAGCACCTGATTAGAGCCAGAGGATCTAATAGGCTCCAAATAAGGGTGGGCTTGGGACACTGCACCCTGAGCCCACCCAATTGTGTGACAATAGCTATCGCCACACTGATCCTCCTCCTCTGAGACCCGTCACCCAATTGGCTGAAAGGACAGGCCTATTGGATGAGAGAAGGAGGGAGGAGCCGCGCATAGAAGACACAGGAGCCCGCCCGCAGAAGCGCGCTGCCCGCCGGAGCCGTAACCCGCCTGCTGCCCGCAGCTGCCCCTCAGAGCCTGCAACCTGCCGGCTGCCCACCAAAGCCCACAACCCGCCCACTGCCTGCAACCCATCAGCTGCCCGCCAGAGCCTGCAACCTGCCCACCTACTGCCAGCAATCCGTCCGCTGCCCGCAACCTGCCAGCTGCCCGCCAGAGCCTGCAACCTGCCCGCTGACTGCCAAAGCCCGCAACCTGCCAGCTGCCCGCAACGCATCAGCTGCCTCCAGAGCCCGCAACCTGCCAGCTGCCCGCCAGAGCCTGCAACCCGCCCGCTGACTGCCAAAGCCCACAACCTGCACACTGCCCGCAACCCATCAGCTGCCTCCAGAGCTTGCAACCCGCCAGCTGCCCACCAAAGCCCGCAACCCACCCACTGCCCACAACCCTCCCGCTGCCCACTAAAGCCTGCAACCCTCCAGCTGCCTGCCAAAGCCCACAACCTGCACACTGCCCGCAACCCATTAGCTGCCTCCAAAGCCCGCAACCCGCCCGTTGCCCGCCAAAGCCCACAATCCGCCTGCTGCCGGCAACCCGCCAGCTGCCTGCCAAAGCCTGCAGCCCAGCCACTGCCAACAACCCTCCCGCTGCCCACCAAAGCCTGCAACCCGCCAGCTGCCTGCCAAAGCCTGCAACCTGCACACTACCCGCAACCCATTAGCTGCCTCCAAAGCCCGCAACCCGCCTGCTTCCTGCAGGAACCCGGTTGCCTGCCCACAACTGATGGGGTAAGTAGTATTTTCACCTTCCTGACACCACGGAAACATGTTGCCCTTTACCAGAGACACAGCAGTGCCATCAGTTGTTAATGGCACCCTCGGGCATCCGCTGAGAAGTGCGTATTCCCATCCACCAACATTCAGGGTGCTGTGGCACCATCTTATTTTACAAAAGAGTTCCACCTCCAGTTTGCTTACCTTTGCAGGACAGGCTGGTGATGGGCTTGATGACCACAGTTGTAGGCTGGACTTTCCGGCATTCCCCTTTACTTTGCCAGTGGGCAGCATTCCGCAGAGGTGATGCTGGGTATGACCTCAGGGGGGCATGATATACATATGAATGCCGCCTCTATTTACATATCAATGACGGTTTATTTACATGTAAATTAGGTGAGTTATCTGTACACTGCAATAGGGCAGAGCTGGGCAGCATTCGTAAAAGAACTTCACACTGAGATATCGGGACACAGCATGGGACTAAAACTTTAAGTGACAATTTAAGCCGTGATGGTTGGCAAGTACAACAATAATGGGGCCCAGGGCAGCTGCCTCTTTTGCCCTGCCTTAAGGACAGCCCTGAATCCGGGAAGTCTGTGACATGGTCATTGATGATCATATTCCTAAACCCCGAGGAGACCTCAGTCCTTCCGGATCCACACCTTACAAACGGGTGAACCCAGGGGTCTTGGCATCAATTTCTCACTATGGTGCCTCTTACCAGAATGTCGGTTCCTTCATTTGTGCTTCTACCTTTATCCATCATTCGATTGTTCGACACGCACAATAGCGGTGCACCAAAATGAGAAATTCAGGATGTTCAATAGGGCAGAGCTGGGCAGCATTCGTGAAAGAACTTCACACTGAGATATCGGGACACAGCACGGGACAAAAACGTTAAGTGACAATTTAAGCTGTGATAGTTGGCAAGTATGAGGCAGCTGCTTTGGGCCCCACAACAATGATGGGGCCCAGGGCAGCTGCCCTTTTTGCCCTGCCTTAAAGACGACGCTGAATCAGGGAAGTCTGTGACGTGGTCATTGATGATCAATCATATTCCTAAACCCTGAGGAGACCTCAACCCTTCCGGATCCACACCTTACAAACGGGTGAACCCAGGGGTCTTGGCTTCAATTTCTCACTATGGTGCCTTTTACCAGAATGCCGGTTCTTTCATTTGCACCTTCTACCTTTATCCATCATTCGATTGGTCGAAATGACTGGCGTTCTTGCACTTAAGTGAAAGGGAATGCAATTCTACATTTGAAGTCAATGGGACAAGAATTTGCATTGCAGTCAAAAGGGATCGTTTTTGCATTGAAGTCAATAGGGGGCATTTTTTTGCATTGAAGTCAACGGCATACAATTTTGCATTGAAGTCAATAGGACATAATTTCACATTGCAGTCAGTAGGGGGTGTTTTTGCATGAAAGTCAATGGGATGCGATTTTGAATTGCAGTAAATAGGGGGCGTTTTTGCATTGAAGTCAAAGGGATGCGATTTTTGCATTGAAGTCAATGGGATTCGATTTTGCATTGCAGTCAATGGGGGCGATCTTGCATTGAAGTCAATGGGATGCTATTTTTGCATTGAAGTCAATCGGACGCGATCTTGCATTGCAGTCAATGGGGGTGTTTTTACTTTGCAGTCAATAGGGGGGCAGTTTTTCATTGAAGTCAATTGGATGCGATTTTGCATTGCAGTCAATAGGGGTGCCTTTTTTTCTTTGTAGTCAATAGGTGGAATTTTTGCAATTAAGTCAATGGGACGTGACTTGCATTGCAGTCAATAGGGGGTGTTTTTGCACTGAAGTCAATGGGACGCCGTTTTGCACTGAAGTCAATAGGACACATTTTTGCATTGCAGTCAGTAGGAGGCGTTTTTGCACTGACGTCAATGGGATGTGATTTTTGCATTGTAGTCAATATGGGGCGTTTTTGCATTGAAGTCAATGGGACACAATCTTGCATTGCAGTCAATAGGGGAGTGTTTTTGCTTTGTAGTCAATAGGTGGAATTTTTGCATTGAAGTCAATGGGATGTGACTTTGCATTGCAGGCAATAGTGGGTGTTTTTGCACTGAAGTTAACGGTACACAATTTTGCACTGAAGTCAATAGGAAATGTTTTTGCATTGCAGTCAATAGGGTGCATTTTTTGCATTGAAGTCAACGGCATACGATTTTGCATTGAAGTCAATAGGACGTGATTTCGCATTGCAGTCAGTAGGGGGTGTTTTTGCATGAAAGTCAATGGGATGCGATTTTGAATTGCAGTAAATAGAGAGAGTTTTTGCATTGAAGTCAATGGGATGTGACTTTGCCTTGCAGTCAATAGGGGGTGTTTTTGCACTGATGTGAATGAGATGCAATTTTACATCGAAGTCAATGGGACTCGATTTTGTATTGCAGTTAATAGGAGGAGTTTCTGCATTGAAGTCAATGGGATGTAATTTTGCATTGCAGTCAATAGGGGGCCTTTTTAAATTGAAGTCAATGGAATGTGATTTTGCGTTGACGTCAATAGGGGGCGTTTTTACACTGAAGTTAATGGGACACAATTTTGCATTGAAGTCAATAGGAGACGTTTTTGCACCAAAGTCAATGGGATGTGATTTTGCATTGCAGACAATAGGGGGCATTTTTGCATTGCAGTAAATAGGGGGCGTTTTCGCACTGAAGTCAATGGGACGCAATTATGCATTGCAGTTAATGGAACGGGATTTTGAATTGCTGTCAACAGGAAGCGTTTTTGCATTGCAGTCAATAGGGGGAGTTTTTGCGTTTTGCATGCCGTGTTTAATGGCGTTTTAATGGCGTGCACGGCGGCTAGGGGGTCGCGGGTCGGGGAGAGTCGATGTCCGCCGGCGACTCACGATGCTATGAGACAGAGCCAGAATGGGGTAAACACGGCAGTTACCCGTATTAGATTGTAAGCTCTTCTGAGCAGGGCCATTTTGATCTTCTTGTATTGTATTGTATTGTCTCCCTTTTACATTGCAAAGCGCTGAGTAAACTGTTATAGCGCTATATAAATCCTGTATAGTACAAATAATATTGTAAGAGATCTACTAATTCCTGTCACTGGGATCAGTTAGATCTCTTATGGCAGCCCCGCCCCCTCACAGTTAGAACACGCCTAGGGTACACAGTTAACCTCTAGAGCGCCCCCTACAGGTAACCCCTTCCCTGCCAATGACATTTATACAGTAATCAGTGGACATTTACATTTCTGATCGCTGTATAAATGTCATTGGTCCCAAAAAAGTGTCAAAAATGTCCGACATGTCCGCCGCAATATCGCAGTCCCGCTAAAAATCACAGATCACTGCCATTACTAAAAAAAAAAAATGTAAAAAAGCCAGAAATTAATTCTCATGGTTTGTAAACGCGGCAACCTTTGCGCAAACCAATCAATAAACGCTGATTGTGATTTTTTTTTCCCACAAATACGAGGATTAATATAAATCGGCCAAAGCCGATGAATAAATTTGTTTTTTAATATTTTTTTTGGATTTTTATTTTAGCAAAAAGTAAGAAAAACTGTTTTTTTTTTTTTTGCTAAATTGTCGCTCTTCTTTTGTTTATAGCGGCGATCACAAATGACGCAGCGGCGATCAAATACCACCAAAAGAAAGCTCTATTTGTGGGGGAAAAAAGGACGCAAATTTCGTTTGGGTGCAACGCCGCACGACCGCGCAATTGTCAGTTAAAGCGACGCAGTGCCGAATCGCAAAAAGTTCCTAAACTGGGAAATCCTTCCGGGGCTGAGGTGGTTAAACTCTTTTGGATGGAAAAACAGATTGAAAAAAAAAAAATTGAATTTTGTTTTTTTTGCAGTGCGCCCCATTGGGGGAGACTTCGCTGGAGAGGAACTGAGTGGAAGTTTCTCTACAGTGAGTGGAAATCCATTCACAGGAACAGGGGGTCCCCAACGGAAGATTTTTCCTCACTTCCTGTTTTGGTGTCACCTGTAAAGTTTTTGAACTCCCAGTCACTTTTCTCACTAAGAGAGGGTGAATCTCCCCGGCAGCCCAAAAAACCTGACGGGGGCTCTAACCCTTCCGCTCTCCTTGCAAAATCAGAAGAAAAAAAAATTGGCTAGAGATCCACTTTAAATAAAGAGTTGCAGCAAACAAATAATAAAAAAATAAAAAAAAGTTGTACAAGGAATCCGGTGGCACGATGTTGTAAAACCGATTGAACGTACTTATTGTTTACTGCCCGGGCTGACATAAAACCATAGTCCAGCGGCATAAACCGGTTTAATGTATTTTCTGCCCCTTATAACCGTTGCAAAGGTCTTAGGTTGGGGAAAACATGTTTCCTGATTCCTGCGCTGCTCAGCAAAAACACTTTCACCTTCGCCCCACTTCCTGACGCAAGAAGCCCCGGCGGTTACAATGGGAGAAGATCCAGGTATGATTACATCAGGCGAAGGGGCGGGCCCAGGCGCAGGTCTGGCCCGGAGCGAGCCGTCCCATTGGCCGCGGGGCCGGGGGCTCGTGTTAGGTGTGTGGTAATGGGCCGGGGAGGGCTTTGGCAGCTCCGTCCTGTGCAGCCGTCACTCTTACCTTAGCAGTCTGGCCACACTTCCCTCGCTCTTATTTGCTTGTTGCAATCACATTCTTACAGGGCCTGGAAAAAGTATTCATACCCCTTAAAATTTTCCACATTTTGTCATGTGACAACCAAAAAACGTAAATTTATTTTATATTTTATTTTATGTGATAGAGCAGCCTTTCTCAACCTTTTCAACACTGAGGAACCCTTGAAATAATTCTCCGGTCTCGGGGAACCCCTGCTAAATATTAAACATCTACAACTCATGATACATTAGTGTGATGGTCAATGGGAAGAATGCTCCTTACACTTGTGGTCGTTGGGAAGAAAGCTCCTTACACTTGTGGTCGTTGGGAAGAATTCCCCCCTTACAGATAGCTAAAAAGATCAATGGTGTCTTTGGGAATTTATCTGAGCGGCAGAAATTTCTCATTGCTCAAGGAACCCCTAGAAACCTCTGGAGGAACCCTGGTTGAGAAACCTTGCAACCCCACCGCCCCAGTGCTTCTAGGGACTGTCACTTATGTTCCTGCAATCCCACCCATCCCAGTGCTTCTAGGAAATGTCACTTATGTTCCTGAAATCCCACTGCCCCAGTGCTTCTAGGGACTGTCACTTATGTTCCTGCAATCCCACCCATCCCAGTGCTCCTAGGGACTGTCACTTATGTTCCTGCAATCCCACCCATCCCAGGGCTCCTAGGGACTGTCACTTAGGTTCCTGCAATCCCACCCATCCCAGGGCTCCTAGGGACTGTCACTTAGGTTCCTGCAATCCCACCCATCCCAGTGCTTCTAGGGACTGTCACTTATGTTCCTGCAACCCCACCACCCCTGGATTCACTGTCAGGGATCCTCGGGACCCTACCCACCCTAACGTCCT
>BLSH010082713.1:58294-68377 GCA_018402905.1 Glandirana rugosa
TAATTAAGGTGTACGGCTAGAAATCATATTATCCATTAGTGGTGTGATGATAAATGTTATTTTATGACCTCCATTTTATTTTTTCACAGTCATTTTCCGAACGACGTTTCGTGACAATACACAAGGGTGTGGTGTTTTTTTACACGTCGTGATTAAATGATTAGTTATTGAATGGTTATTCCAGTATTTTATTGTAAATAGTAGTGTGGTGATTACCTATTATACTAAAGATCGGCATGTGGAATTAATAAACATCAACGGATTTCAGTTGTGCCCCACCAGGCTGCCCCGCCACGGACAATGTGCCTGGCTGCTGAGTACATCTCCCCATCCCTGCCCTCAGTGCACTGATTGGCAGCACTGATGGGCACTGATAGGCAACACTGATGGGCACTGATTGACAGCACTGATGGCCACTGATAGGCAGCACTGGTTGGCAGCACTGATTAGCATCACTGATGGGCACTGATAGGCACTGTTTGGTGGCACTGATTAGCACTAATAGAAAGCACTGATGGGCATTGATTGGCAGCACTGATGGGTGGCACTGATAGGCAGCACTGATGGGTCCTGGTTGGCACCGATAAGGCTGTCCTGATTGGTACTGATAGGCAGCACCGATTGGCACTGATAGGCAGCACTGATTGGTAGCATTTAGTGGCACTGATTTGCAGCAATGTGGGCACTAATTTGCAGCACTGATGGGCACTGATAGGCAGCACTGATGGGCACTGATATACCCGATGGGCGCTGATAGATGGCACTGGTGGGCACTGATTGTCAGCACTTATTGGCACTGATGGGCACTGATTGGCAGCACTGATAGGTGGCATTGGTTGGCACTGATAGGCAGCACTGATTGGCACTGACATGTGGCACTGATTGGCAGAACTGATGGCAATTGATTGCCACTGATAGGCAACACTGATAAGCACTGACAGGTGGCACAGATTGGCAGTGATAGGCAGCACTGATAGATGGCACTGATTGGCAGCACTGATAGGCAACACTGATGGTCCCTAATTGGCAGCACTAATGGGCACTGATAGGCGGCACTGATGGGCACTGATAGGGGGCACTCATGGGCAACACTGATTGGCACTCATAGGCAGCACTGATAGCATGGCATGGTGTCATTGGTTGGCACTGATAGGCAGCACTGATGGGCACTAATTTGCAATGATAGATGGCACTAATTGGCACTCATAGGCAGCAATGATGTACACTGATATGCAGCACTTATGGGCACTGACAGGGGGCACTGATAGGGGGTACTGATATGCACTGACAGGGGGCACTGACAGGCGGCACTGATAGGCATTGACAACAGCTTGCAGGGAGAGAGATCAGCTGTCAAAAGTCAGCAGTGATGTTGGGGCCGAGCAGCTATCAAACACCAGCCAATGATTGGGCTGCTTAACCACTTCCCACCCGGCCACTGCACATATACGGCCGGTTGGGTGCTTCCTCCTTCTGAGTGGACGTTCCTGAACGTCCTTCAGAAGGAGCGGGATCGTGCAGCCCATGCACTGATCACTGCCCCATTGTCCTTACACAGTGCAATCATCCTAAACATGTCCCCAGTGTCTCCCCCCCCCCCACAGTGTCCCCACAAAATAAAAACCCCTGTCCCACATACGTCCCAGTAAAATCATCTGTCCCACTGATCATCTGCATACATCTGTACATGATTATCTGCGCACATCTGTCCGTGATCACACAAGCCAATTATTATACACTTATTCAGATATATTTTTTACATGTAGCAGAGTACATTTTGGCATAAATTTATGACAAATTTTGATTTTATTGAATTTCTTTTAAAACAGAAAGTAGAAAATATTGATTTTTTTCAAATTTTTTACTCTTTTTTTGCTTATATCGCAAAAAATAAAAACCGCAGTGCTGATTAAATACCACCAAAAGAAAGCTCTATTTGTGTGAACAAAGTGATGAGAATTTTATTTGGGTACAGTGTAGCACGACCGCGCAATTCACATTGAAATTGTGAGAGCACAGAAAGCTGAAAATTGGTCTGGGAAAGAAGGGGGTGAAAGTGCCCAGTATTGAAGTGGTTAAGAAAGGGGCAGAGCCAGATACACATAGTGGCCTGCCCAGACCCCATCCCATTGGCTGGTGTTTGATAGCTTGTTTGGTCCCACCTACCCCTGACATCACCGCTGACCTTTGACAGGTGATCTCTCGCCCTGCAAGCAGTTATAATACAGGAAAGTGTCACACACTGAGCATTTCACAGCAACCCAGTGGGCAGTTCTCAGGAGACAGCTGGCATGCAGCTATGGTCGGGGTGATTAGGATGTGCCCAGGCACACCCGTCACACCCTGTGATTACGTCTATTCATGTGCAGTGGTCAGGCTTCTATATTGTATATAGTACAACAATCAGGCCTTCATAGTGTATACAGTGCAGTGGTCAGGCTTCGATAGTGTATATAGTATAGCACCCTGGTTTTGAACGGGGGTGCTGTCAAATTTAGTTTGCTGGGTGGTAATTAGCCTGGCCAATAGTTTGATGCACCTCTCTCCTCTGCCAGTAGGTGACACTGCTGCGGATGGCATTGGCATGATAAGGTATATATCAACTTGCAATATGAATGGATAGGCTGCACCAGCCAATGGGCAGGGGTTTTCTTGGGCCCCATGGCCTGCTGGAAGAGCCTATATATTTGGGAGGAGTCAGGTGATCGGGGTTCTGTGCCACCTGGACGGCTGTCTGGGTGGATGTGTGTTAAAAGCTCCAGGCTGCTAGGCCAGAAATCCAGGGTCTATCAGGGATTTCCTGGATGCTAGGCAGTCTGAGGCCTACCCAGGACAAGAAGCAGTAGCGTGAAGTTGGGGCTTCATGTCGGAAACCTAACCAAGTTGCACGGGTCCTGCTGGCCGGAGAACCCCTCATTGTCGGAGGTGAAGGAACAGAGTTGCTATCGGAGGGCAACCATTCCTGTCGCCAGAGGCAAAGTGTGAACCAGGGACAGAGGTAAAGGGGAAGCTGTCGCCTGCGAGGGACAACGCTCCTGTTATCAGAGGATAGAGTCTGGAGTCTGAGAGAGTACCAGAGCAGCCTTTTTCACTAGCTGGGGACAGTGGAAAAGTTGGCAAAGTCTCAGCAGAAGTCAAGCTAGGAACCCAGAGGAATACAGAGGGTGACGCTGGCAAGAGAGTTCATCTGTTGGGCTAAAGTAGCTGAGGAAGGGACCCAGCAAGTTGGCATGGGGACACTCGGGAAATGCAGCGGTTGGCTGCATGAAGCACAAGGGACCCAGTGGGAGCCCAAGACGTCTTGTCGGGAGACTGTGAGTGTAAATTAGTGAAGCTGCAGCGGGAAGCTGAGAGATGGAGGCCAGATCTGCACAACGGGGATACCAAGTTTGGTATTTGCATCAATCTGTGTTGAAGTCCAAAATGCAAGTTCAATGCTCAAGGAAATAGTTGTAGTCAGGAAGGCCTGTGGGGCTTTATAGAGCTTTATTCAGAGAGTCTCGGAGTCTGCTAAGTGCTGTTGCATCTACCTAAAGCAGCCTTTCTCAACCTTTTCTACACCGAGGAACCCTTGAAATAATTCTCCGGTCTCGGGGAACCCCTGCTAAAAATTAAAGATCTACAACTCCTCATACATTGGTGTGATGGTCAATGGGAAGAATGATCCTTACACTTGTGGTCATTGGGAAGAATTCCCCCCTTACAGATAGCTAAAAAGATCAATGATGTCATTGGGAATTTATCTGAGAGGGAGAAAATGACCACTGCTCAAGGAACCCCTAGCAACCTCTGGAGGAACCCTGGTTGAGAAACTCTGACCTAAAGGGTCTCCTGGCCCTAACCCTCTCTTCCCAGTTCTTGAAGAGAAAAATTAATCTCTTTTGTTCTGCATCATCAAAGTGTCTGAATTAATTAATTTGTGTAACATTGGTGCAAAAAGAAAAACAGTACAATGTGTTCTTTTTTTTTTTTAATGTTTTTATTACATTTCACAATGCCAATTATCTGTGAAGCTGATCTTTAGCAGGGAGCGTGTCTGGGGTCCTCCAGACAGTGTTGCTCTCGATGCACCGGTGTTGGCATGATAGATTCTCATGCCTTAAATGGAGATTTGGATGGATCTCTACCTCTCCCTTTCTGTGGCAAATTATTTTTGCCGGTCCAGTAAGTAAAAGTAGTTGGAGGGTTGTGCAGCAGAACAGGTGATGTCCTCATGGTGCTCCCCTCATACGGAGTTGATTAGCCGCGGGCACTGAACACAGAAGTGCCGCGGTTCGGTTTTGGTTTGGCTCTCATGCGAGAGTTGAGGTCACCCAGCTTTAAAAGACAAGTGGAGATTTCTTCTTGAATGGCACATCTGTACTTCCTTCTCTTCACCAGGTTCCCCAGCCGGTTGAAGTGATCTTTAATCTGCCATTTCCTTGTTTGCAATGTTTGAGAGACTGATATCGGTCATGCAGAAGACCCATCATCTTCCTCCACGTCTCCTGTTTATTGCGGGGCTGTCGGTGGTACAGGTGAAGATACTTGTAGTATCGGTGAAGAAATTTGTGGACTTGTTTGGCGATTTCAAATGCAGCAACAGCCAACTCGGAGTCGTTCAGATGCCTGACGGCAGGAGGCTGTGGTGGGTGAAAGTCCTGGCTGGGCAGGCAGGTGCTGTCGGGTCTCATGCTGTCATATAGCAGGCTGAGCTCTCTGCTGCCGTTGTGCAGTCATTGCGGCTCTCACACCGAATGATCAGCAACGTTGTGCACGCTGTGACGATCCAAGAGGAGCAGAGTTTGTTCATATTTTATGTTGTAGCAGCAGCAGCTCTTCAACCAAACGATACTCATCATGAACACATCCATGTTAATAGTGCTTTTTAGTTCAGTGCTATCCATGGAGAAGAAGGGATCCATACCCCATCAGTGCCCGGTAAAGTTTTGCACCATCGCTGGCATCACTGAGAGGCGAACTCACAACTTCACACATCGTAGCTTGCAGCCTTAACCATTGTGCTATGGAGGATGGAGGCTGCCACATCAAATCTGCTCAGAGTTCATCCACAGCAGAAAAACCTAAACACTACGTAGCCATGCCCCAGTAGGGGTTGCTGAAAGTAGTGGTTCACCTGTCACCCTGCCCATCCAGACATCCATCTCAGGCACTCAGAGACATAGATCAGTGCGTTGCTTTGTTTTTTTTATTTATTTATTGAGGGGTATGGAACTTGGATAGGGATTAGGGGTATTATGGGATGCCCCAGGATATACAGTGCAAATTAAAGTGGTAGTAAACCCTCCTATCATTTTCAGCCAAGGAAGCTGCCATCTTTGCCTCTGTTTAATCTACAACTGCCATGATGCTGCACATGTGATCAGCTATGACACCAGCCATTGGATGGTTTGACAGTTTGGTTTAGAGCACAACCAATGGGAGCGTTACATTTCCGGCACGTGCAGGAAATGTGGCTGGTTTTTAACCTGTTAAATGCATGGGTTTACTACCGCTTTAAGTATATATATTGTGTAGCCATATGCTCCTTTGAGAGTGGCTGGGAGTAGTGGTTCACCTGATAGCTGACCTCAATCGCACCCATATAACACACACCCAGAGACACTGACCAGGCCGGTTGTTGTTTTTGTAAATAACTTGGATGGGGATAAAGGGGTAACTGTGTGATACTCAATGTGAACACATCCATGTTAATAGTGCTTTTTAGTTCAGTGCTAACCATGGAGAAGAAGGGTTCCATACCCCATCAGTGCCCGGTAAAGTTTTGCACCATCGCTGGCATCACTGAGAGGCAAACTCACAACTTCACACATCGTAGCTTGCAGCCTTAACCATTGTGCTATGGAGGATGGAGGCTGCCACATCTAATCTGCTCAGAGTTCATCCACAGCAGAATAACCTAAACACTACGTAGCCATGCCCCAGTAAGGGTTGCTGAAAGTAGTGGTTCACCTGTCACCCTGCCCATCCAGACATCCATCTCAGGCACTCAGAGACATAGATCAGTGCGTTGCTTTGTTTCTTTGTTTTTTTTATTGAGGGGTATTGAACTTGGATAGGGATTAGGGGTATTATGGGATGCCCAAGGACATACAGTGCAAATTAAGTATATATATTGTGTAGCCATGAGCTCCTTTGAGAGTGGCTGGTAGTAGTGGTTCACCTGATAGCTGACCTCAATCGCACCATATATCACACATCCAGAGACACTGACCAGGCCGGTTGTTGTTTTATTTGGGGGAAATAACTTGGATGGGGATAAAGGGGTAACTGTGCGATGCCCAAAGAATTATGGTACAAGGACTCCATATACAAGCCTGTATATGCACACTTCACTGTTTGTTTAGAGCCCGGATATCTCATCAAAGCCCCCCAACAGAGCTCCTAAAAAAAATTGTCAAAAAAAAATTGTAAAAAAATTCTAAAAGAAATAAAATGAAATGGTAAAAAAAGAATAAAATTAAAATAAAAATTGAAAACTACTGACACCAGTAAGGGAACTATCAGGATTGCAAAGGTTGTAATTGCGACCGGACCCTGGCATTTCACCACCATGGGGGGCCCGCTACAGAACTTGTGAAAGGGTCCCACTGCGGGACTGTAATGAAAGGACCCATTATGGGAGTAAAGGGCCCCAGGATCAGTGGGAAGAGGGAAGGGCATTGGCCAGGGGTCAGGGGACCCTTAATAATTTCTTGCACTGGGGCCCTGAAGGTTCTAGTTATGCCTCTGTAGCTTACAGTCCTGTTTACGCTTTTGGTTGGAGTTTCGATGAGGCTTTGGTGAGGCTTCGTGGGGCTTCGATGAGGCTTTGGTGGAGATTCGATGGGGCTTTGGTGGGGCTTCGATGATGCTTTGGTGAGGCTTTGATGAGGCTTCGGTGGGGCTTCAAGCGAGCTTTGCTATAGACTTCTATAGAGGCTTTGAAGCACCACTAAAGCTACATGTGGTATCATTTTTGAAGCAAAGCAAAAGCAAGGTGTAAACAGGAGAAACCAAACCATCAAAGATGAGCCGGCACTTCTGGATTTGAATAAATGCTTCTTTTTATTCCACCATAATCATGTAAGGGCTCGTTTACACTTTTCTTCAAAACAGGGAGTCTGACAGGCTTTGTTAAAGCTCCCTTAACGCCAGTCAAAGCTCCTGTCACTAAATAAAATAGTTGGCTTACAGTCCTGTATACATTTTGCGCTGGCTTTGCTTCGCTTCAGCTTTGCGTCAAAATTGATACCTTATGTAGTTAGCCAGGCTTCAAAGTCTCTCCAACGCCTCCATAGAAGTCTATGACAAAGCTTGTTTGAAGCTCGCTTGAAGCACCACCAAAGCCTCATTGAAGCACCACCGCAGCCTCACTGAAGCACCACCAAAGCCTCAAAAACACATCATAAATGCTTGTTGAAGCAGTAGGGGTTTTAATATGCATTGAAGCCAAAGCAAGTGTAAACGAGCCCTAACAGCTAGCGAAGGCTATAATCTAGCCATTTTATTTAGTGACATGAGCTATGACTAGCGCTCTCAAAGCGTGTCTGAAGCCTTGTTTTGAAGCAAGTATAAACTAGCCCTTAACCACTTGCTGACCGTATTGCATGGATATACGGCGGCAAGTTGGCTCCGCTGTGCAGATTGCCATCTATAAACAGCGGTCTGCGCAGCCGCAGTTGCGGGTTGCCGCACGCTCCCGCGATCGCCTAGTACAGAGGAAGAACGGGACACCGCCGATGTAAACACAACGGTTCCCCGTTCTGACAGGAGACATGACAGGGATCTACTGATCCCTATGATCGGGATCAGTTAGATCTCTTATGCCCCTTTCAGCCCAGCCCCCACACAGTTAGAACACGCCTAGGGAACACAGTTAACCCCTTGATCGCCCCCTTGCAGGTTAACCCTTTCCCTGCCATTGACATTTATACAGTAATCAGTGGCATTTTTTTTAGATCTGATCGCTGTATAAATGTCAATGGTCCCAAAAAAGTGTCAAAAATGCCCGATCTGTTCACTGCAATATCGCAGTCCCGATAAAAATCACAGATCGCCGCCATTACTGGTAAAAAAAATAAAAAAATTGTAAAAATGCCATAAATGAATTCTCATGGTTTGTAAACGCTGTAATTTTTGTGCAAACCAATCAATAAATGCGTATTAGAATTTTTTTTACAAAAAATATGTAGAAGAATATATATCGGCCTAAACTGATGAATACATTTGTTTTTTTTATATATTTTTTTGGATATGTATTATAGCAAAAAGTAAAAAATATTGGTGTTTTTTTTTTTTTTTACAAAATTGTCGCTCTTTTTTGTTTATAGAGCAAAAAATAAAAACCGCAGAGGTGATCAAATACCACCAAAAGAAAGCTCTATTTGTGGGGAAAAAAGGACGTCAATTTTGTTTGGGTACAACGTTGCACGTTCGCGCAATTGTCAGTGAAAGCGACGCAGTGCTGAATCGCAAAAAGTGCTCTGCTCAGGAAGGGGGTAAATCCTTCCAGGGCGGAAGTGGTTAATGTGTGTTAAAGCTGAAGCAAGTGTAAATGAGCCCTAAGGGCTAGTTTACACGTGATGCTTTGTTAAAGCTCCCTGAACATCAGTCAAAGCTCCTGTCACTAAATAAAATGGTTAGCTTACAGTCCTGTTTACACCTTGCTTTTGCTTGGTGCTTCGGTGGGGCTTCAATGAGACTTTGGTGGAGCTTCAGTGGGGCTTCAAGCGAGCTTTGCCATAGACTTCCATGGAGGCTTTGAAGACGCATTTTTTTATCTTTCCTGCAAAAACATAATGTATTCATTATTCTTTTAGAAATAAATTTCTTTTTTCCTTTTTAAAAATTTTCATCAAGTTTTGTATCAGAAATATTATTTTAGTGTCGTGATGACCTGGACCAGAGGTCTCCAATGTATGGACCACAGGACACGTGTGAGCTCTCTGATGGGGACATATGTGGGGGGCCCTGATGAGGACACATGTGGGGGGCTCTGATGGAGACACGTGTGGGGGCTCTGATGGGGACACATGTGTGGGGGGGCTCTGATGGGGACACTTGTTTGTGGGGGCCCTGATGGGGACATGTGTATGGAGGGGCACTGATGGGGACATGTGTGGGGGAGCCCCGAAGGAGACACGTGTGGGGGTCCTGATGGGGACACGTGTGTTGGGGCTGTGATGGGGTCACCTGTGTGAGCGCCCTGATGGGGATAGATGTCCGGGGAGCCCTGATGGGGACATGTGTGGGGGAGGCCCTAATGAGGACACGTGGGGGTTCTGATGGGGACACATCTGGTGGGGCCCTGATGGGGACACATGTGGGGAGCCCTGATTGAGACATGTCTGAGGGGAGCCCTGATGGGGACACGTATGTTGGGGCTGTTATGGGGATACATGCCTGGGTGCCCTGATGGAGACAGATGTGTGTGGGGGACCTGATGGGGACAGATGTGTGTGGGGGACCTGATGGGGACAGATGTGTGTGGGGGGACCTGATGGGGACAGATGTGTGTGGGGGACCTGATGGAGACAGATGTGTGTGGGGGACCTGATGGGGACAGATGTGTGTGGGGGGACCTGATGGGGACAGATGTGTGTGGGGGACCTGATGGGGATGGATGTGTGTGGGGGCTCTAATGGGGCACGTGTGTTGGGGCCCTGATGGGGACACAAATGTGCAGAGAGATTGATAAGGACAAGGATTAATGGGGGAGACTCTGATGTGGACAATTTTAAGAGTGGGGACTAAAAGAATAGCACACATGCTCGGTAATGTAACCAGTAGGATGACCGTTTATACCCCAAGACCCCAAGTAGATAGATGCAGTCCCCAGAGATTCGAAAAGTGAAGTTCCCGGTGTAACATATAAAATGTGTGTAAACACCCGGGTTTTTTTAGTCAACAAGTATTTACTTAGGTTTCGGCACCTCATCTTATCTTTAACCGTCCGTCATGTCAACCAGGTGTAGTCTCAGAGGGGGTAATTAGGAACAGGAATAGTTAGAGAGACGTGTAAACACAGGGGTAGTCCCGGGGTTGTGTGCACGGGGTAATCTCGGGGGTGTGTGTAGGTAGGGGTAGTCCAGGGGGTGTGTG
>BLSH010082774.1:6816-18118 GCA_018402905.1 Glandirana rugosa
CCCCCCCCCCCCCAGCTCTTCAGTGACTCCTTGGATGAGATGATCAAAAATCTCACGGGAGGGAAGAGTACCTTTCTCCCGGAGTCTAGGAGGAGTTCGGACCCCCATTGCCGGCAGGGCCCTTCCTTTCCGGCCCATAGGCGACTTTTTCGTCCCTTCCACACCTCGGGCAAGGGTTCACAGCCCACCAAGGCCCCCGCGGGTGGACAGAAGCATCCCTGGCCGCGTAAGCGCACCAAGCCAGAGGACAAGGTGTCCTCCACATGAAGGGTTGCCCCCACCCAGCGTTCAGGTGGGGGGATGTTTCCTGGGGTTCGCAGACAGGTGGCCCTCCCGCATTTTGGACCGCTGGGTCCTCGAGGTGGTCTCCTCGGGGTACAGCATAGAATTTCGTTCCCGCCCCCAGACAGGTTCTTCGCCTCCAACCTGCAGCTGCCCTGGGCAGGCTGCGGGCCCTGTTTGGGGCTGTGCAGGACCTGCTGGGTCAAAGGGTGATTGTTACCGTGCCATGGGCGGAACGTTCCCAAGGGTTTCACTCCAACCTTTTTGTGGTTCCGAAGAAGGACGGGGTTCGTCCCATCCTGGACCTGAAGGACCTCAACAGGTTTGTGCGGGTTCGCAGGTTTCGCATGAGTCGGTCCGCTTTGTAGTAGCGGCCCTGCACCAGGGCGATGTCCTGGCCTCTCTTGACATCAAACATGCGTACCTGCATGTCCCTATCTGCGCCCAGCACCAGCGCTTCCTGCGCTTTGTGGTCGGAGAAGAGCACTACCAGTTTGTGGCTCTCCCGTTTGGCCTGGCCTCGGCGCCTCGGGTCTTCACCAAACTACTGGCCCCGATTCTGGCTCTGCTGAGGCAGAGGGGCATTGTGGTGGTGGCGTACCTGGACGACCTTCTCCTGCATGCGAAGTCTGCTCCAGCGCTCAGGGACAATGTGACGATCACCCTGCACACTCTGCAGGAGTTCGGGTGGGTGATCAACCTCCCGAAGTCAGTTCTGAATCCGTCTCACCGCCTGGAGTATCTGGGTCTGGTTTGCATGCGGGTCCTGCGCCTCATGGTGGCCTCTTTCGAGGCAGTCCCTTATGCTCAGTGTCACACCCACGTTTTGCAACGTGAAATTCTCCTGAGGTGGGTCAGGTCCCCATCTTCACTGGATCAGGTTGGATCACCAGGTGAGGGCATTGCTGCTCTGGTGGCTGCGAGCCCCGGCTCTTCGGTCGGGGAAGTCCTTTCTCCCCCTTCACTGGACAGTGATCACGACGGACACCAGCCTGACAGGCTGGGGCGGAGTCCTGGGACTGCTCTCGGCCCAGGGACGGTGGTCTCCAGAGGAGTCTCGTCTCCCGATCAATGTCCTGGAATTGCGGGTGATTTGGTGCTGCCTCTCCCATTGGACGTCGAGACTACACGGGTGCCCTGTCCGGGTTCAGTTGGACAATGCCACAGCCGTGGCATACGTGAACCACCAGGGCGGGACGAGAAGCTCGGCGGCGGCCTCGGAGGTGGCTCCCATCCTGCGGTGGGCAGAAATCCATTTTCCGGCAATTTCTGCCGTCCACATACCAGGCGTAGAAAATTGGCAGGCGGACTATCTCAGTCGTCAGCACCTGAACCAGGGAGAGTGGTCCCTGCACCCAGATGTGTTTCATCAGATTTGTCTGAGATGGGGTGTGCCGGATGTAGACTTGTTGGCGTCCCGCCTCAATCAGAAGGTGCAGACCTTCGTGAGCAGGACAAAGGACCCCTTAGCGGACGTGGCAGATGCTCTTGTAGCTCCGTGGGATCGGTATCGACTCATCTATGCCTTTCCTCCTCTCAAATTGCTTCCGCGCCTTCTGAGCAGAATAGAAGCGGAGGGTATACCGACCGTTCTGGTAGCTCCAGATGGCCAAGGGTCCTTGGTACACAGACGTAGTATGGATCGTGGTGGACGTTCCCTGGCGACTCCCGCTTTGTGAGGACCTTCATGCCCAGGGGCCCATCTTGCACCCTGCTTTACCCTCTCTGGCTTTAACGGCCTGGTTATTGAATCCCAGTTGTTGAGGGATCGAGGGGTTTCGGACTCAGTGATTCCTACCATGTTGAAGGCACGTAAGGCCACCTCACGTAAGATTTACCACCACACCTGGAAGGCTTACATTGCCTGATGCGAAGCCGGGGGTGGAATCCTCGTTCTTTCTCGGTGTATCAAGTTCTGGCCTTCCTACAGAAGGGCCTCGACCAGAAACTGGCGTTGAGCACTATCAAGGGTCACGTTTTTGCTCTGGCGATCTTTTTTCAGTGTCCTTTGGCGACGCATTCATTGATCCGTACTTTCATGCAGGGGGTTCGACATGTCGCCCCCCAGGTACAATCGCCTTTGGTGCCATGGGACCTCAATTTGGTCCTCTCGGTGCTTCAGAAGCCGCCCTTTGCAAATATCAGGTAAATCTCTCTGCATTTGCTTTCGCAGAAAATGGCTTTTCTGGTGGCTATCACATCCGCTCGGCGGGTGTCTGAGTTGGCGGCTCTGTCTTGTAGGTCTCCTTATCTGGTCCTACATAAGGATAAGGCGATCTTGCGCCTGTCTCCTTCTTTTTTGCCGAAGGTGGTGTCATCTTTCCACATCAATGAGGACATTGTCCTTCCTTCGCTATGCCCACGCCTGCCTCACCCTAAGGAGGTTGCTTTGCACTCCCTGGATGTTGTACGGGCCCTGCGGGTGTATCTGGCGACTACGGCCTCCTTTGGGAGGTCGGATGCTCTCTTTGTCGTGGTGGATGGTCCATGCAAAGGTTTGGAGGCCTCATCGGCCACTATCTCACATTGGATTAGACAGGCGGTGACCCGAGCCTATGCTGTTCAGGGTCTGGAGCCTCCTTTTCCGGTTACGGCTCATTCTACCAGGGCGATTAGCACTTCCTGGGCTTTCCAACATCAGGCGTCTGTGTCTCAAGTGTGCAAGGTGGCTACTTGGACCTCTGTGCACACCATCTCCAAGTTTTACAAAGTTGATGTTTTAGCATCCTCGAATGCTGCGTTTGGCCGCAAAGTTTTGCAGGCGGCGGTGTTAGACACGTGTTTCCTCACTGGGGGTTCGTTTGGGTGTAGTTCTGTTGTTCTGTTACCCACCCCTCATTTTTGGCACTGCTTTTTGACATCCCACTTAGTCCTAAGAATCGCTGTGCCTGTCGACGAACGAAAGAGAAAATGGGATTTTTTGACTTACCGTAAAATCCCTTTCTCTAAGTTCGTCGACAGGCACAGTACCCACCCCTCTGGATGTTGCACTGCTTCTTACGAACTAAGATAGCAGCAGCTGGGTGTGGGGTTATCTGCCAATGGGGACTGCCCCCTGGGAGGGGCTGTGCCTGTTACTGTTCTTTTTGCTGTTAGAACTGCCTGTTCTGCCTAGTAAACTCCTGAAGAGGGCAGTATAACCTACTTAGTCCTAAGAATTGCTGTGCCTGTCGATGAACTCAGAGAAAGGGATTTTACGGTAAGTCAAAAAATCCCATTTTTCCAGCAGGACTTGACACCTGCCCACACTGCCAAAAGTACCAATATCTGGTTTAATGATCATGGTATCACTGTGTCAGGACTGGGCTCTCAGCCTTTCCTTCTCAGTGCTCAGGTTGCTCAGCTGTCAGTTAATTGCCAGCACTCATCATTCCACTGCTCATCTGGTGATCATTTTCTGCTCGTCAGTCCAGCCTACAGCCAGCCCCTAATGGCTATTTAAACTGCCTGGTACATTCCTATCATGCCTTCGCCTTGGTCAAACATATCTGGAAACTCTCTGTTGTGTTCTTGTTGAAGACTCGCCCGGCTGACGCCCCTGCTGGTTCCTGATCCGGTTTGCTGCCTCTGACTACACTGATCTCTGGCTTCTTCTGACTATCCAATTTGACTACCGAACCCCGGCTGTGTTTTGACTACATTTGCTATTTGTGCCACTTTTTACCATTTTGTTAAAATGTGTGACTTTTACTGCATTGTCTGATTCATGGTCCCTGACACACTGTGCTTGATTGGCCAGCAAACTTGCCTGACCTAAATGGGGTATTTTCAAGAGGAAGATGAGAGACACCAGACCCAACAATGCAGACCAGCTAAAGACCGCTATCAAAGCAACCTGGACTTCCATAACACCTCAGCAGTGCCACAGGCTGATCGCCTCCATGCCACACCGCATTGATGCAGTAATTCATGCAACAGGAGCCCCGACCAAGTATTGAGTGCATACTATACTGTATATGGACAGACTTTTCAGTAAGCCAACGTTTCTGTATTAAAAATCATTTTTTTTATTGGTCTTATGTAATATTCTAATTTTCTGAGAGACTGAATGTTGGGTTGTCACTAGCTGTAAGCCGTAATCATCAAAATTAAAAGAAAGAAATGCTTGAAATATATCACTCTGTGTGTAACGCACCTGTGAGTTTCACTTTTTGAATTGAATTGCTGAAATAAATTAAGTTTTGATGATATTTGAATGTTATGAGATGCACCTGTATAGAGATATACAGTGCATACACACACAGCACAAGGCCGTGTTCACACTACCAGACGTTTCCTGGGGCTGCAGTTCCTCTGAGCTCCACTTATACTGAGATAGAACATCTCTAAGGACATCACTTCCCGTCTGTATTCTATAGAGATGTTTAAGGATGGGCTTGGGCGTGTTCGCAAGTGCACGTGCCCGAGCCCGCCGGGAATTGAAACCTGCACTGCGCTAATAAGAGGTAATGAGACATTCCCCGATCGCTGCAGCCACGCATCGGGGAAATGTCTCACTGCCTGTGATTGGCACACTGCAGGGTTCACTTCCCGACGGGCTTGCGAACACGCCCAAGCCCATCCTTAAACCTCTCTATAGAATACAGAGTGATGTCAGGTACAGACAGGATGTGAGAGGTGAGTTGTGAGGAAGTAGAGAGAAGACATTGCTGGAAGTGGCAGCAGAGGAGGTAATAAGATCTTATTTTCTATTTACACCCAGTAACCCTCCCCCCCCCCGTCATGTCCGTCCTCTTCCTCCATAGTCACTGTGAGGTCTTTTATCTCCAGCAAATGATGATACACGCATATATAGTGTGGAAACCTAGATTAACCCCTTCAGGATCAGAGGAATGGTACAGAACTCTTGCCAGCTAACCTTCACCTTCTTACCAAATCACTTGTCATATCAAAATTTTCCAAGATACTAAGTTGAATGAGAAAGGACAGTCCTTCACCCCTTGGTGGGCACTCATTCTTCGAGGAGATCTGTTTGCACAGCATTGCCTAACGGGTGAGGTGCAGAGGTCAGTGCTCTGCATCTGGGGGAGACAGTCCAATATCTTCCCATGAAGACAGGCTCTGGCAGTGCCCAGTACTGGAATTCAGAGCCCCAGGAGCCCACTGCTCCTCTGTACAGAGTCCTAGATACTACAGAATACGTGGCAATCAAGAGAACAAACCCCTCCTCCCTGCCGTCTTCCTCCTACCCACACTGGGCTGCCAGTGGAGGGAAGAGAACAGACTCCTCCTTTACAGCTCTCTACTTCACCAGCAGCATCCTCCTCCTTTCCAATCCAATCCCTTCTCTTACTGCAGAGAGTGACAGTGACATTATTGTTATTACTATACAGGATTTATATAGCGCCAACAGTTTGCGTAGCACTTTACAATATGAGAGCAGTTACAATACAATTCAATACAGGAAGAACCAGAGGGTCTTGCTCGTTAGAGCTTACAATCTACAAGGGAGGATCAAGTGAAACCAAAGGTAATAACTGTGAGGGGTGACATCACTGCTATCAGACGGCAGACTGCTGAACTTTTGAGCCATACAGCTTCTGGTAATTATCCTGATTAGCTGACAACCCCTGCCAAAAGTCAGCAAGTTCCCCTTCCTGGGCATCATGATGACCCTACATTGTCCTCACAGCACTGCCTCAGAGCAAACCAGTCAAAGGAAGAATCGTATTTATCATTCCTTGTCTGCAGATCTAAAACTAATCAACACCAGTTCAGAAACCAAACAAACCCAACAGAGGAAATGGAATGTCTGATCCAGTAGAGTTCTGAGCTCATGAATATGTAGCAAACACTAAACAGTCCAAATGAAATGTGTTCCCATGGGGGCGGTAGTATTATTATTGTTGAAGGTACAGCAACCATCCCATTCCCCCCCCCCCCCCCTCACATCCACATCCTATTATTGTGTGACCAATACCATCCAAATAATTCTTACTTTCATTTCCCAAAGTTATCCGTCTACAAGGAGACCTGTATAGATCAAATGACGGCACCAATGAGGATGGAGGAGGACCGGAGTCACATGACTGAGAAGATATTAAACCTCACACTGAAGATCATCTACCTGCTGACCCGAGAGGTGAGGAGGATTCTGGGAGGCCTCATGACATCACTCTTATCTCTATTAATAAGACACAGACCTGACAGCCAGGAGAGGTGAGGAGGATTCTGGGAGGTCACATGACATCACTCTTGTCTCTATTAATAAAACACAGACCTGACAGGAGAGGTGAGGAGGTTTCTGGGAGGTCACATGACATCACTCTTGTATCTATTAATAAAACACAGACCTGACAGGAGAGGTGAGGAGGATTCTGGGAGGTCACATGACATCACTCTTGTCTCTATTAATAAAACACGGACCTGACACTTTGCTACAATGTAAAGTAGTGAGTGTACAGCTTGTATAACAGTGTAAATGTGCTGACCCCTCAAAATAACTCAACACACAGCCATTAATGTCTAAACCACTGGCAACAAAACTGCGTACATCCCTAAGTGAAAATGTCCAAATTGGGCCCAATTAGCCATTTTCCCTCCCCGGTGTCATGTGACTCGTTAGTGTTACAAGGTCATAGGTGTGAATGGAGAGCAGGTGTGTTAAATTTGGTGTTATCACTCTCACTCTCTTATACTGGTCACTAGAAGTTCAACATGGCACCTCATGACAAAGTACACTCTGAGGATCTGAAAAAAAGAATTGTTGCTTTGCATAAAGATGGCCTAGGCTATAAGAAGATTGCTAAGACCCTGAAACTGAGCTATAGCACTGTGGCCAAGACTGTACAGCAGTTTAACAGGACAAGTTCCACTCAGAACAGGCCTCGCCGTGGTCGACCAAAGAAGTTCAGTGCACATGCTCAGCATCATATCCAGAGGTTGTCTTTGGGAAATAGATGTATGAGTGCTGCCAGTATTGCTGCAGAGGTTGAAGGAGTAGGGGATCAGCCTGTCAGTGCTCAGACCATACGCCGCACACTGCATCAAATTGGTCTGCATGGCTGTCGTCCCCGAGAAGGAAGCCTCTTCTAAAGATGATGCACAAGAAAGCCCGCAAACAGTTTGCTGAAGACAAGCAGACTACTGGAACCATGTCCTGTGGTTTGATGAGACCAAGATAAACTTATTTAGTTCAGATGGTGTCAAGCATGTGTGGCAGCAACCAGGTGAGGAGTACAAAGACAAGTGTGTCTTGCCTACAGTCAAGCATGGTGGTGGGAGTATCATGTTCTGGGGCTGCATGAGTGCTGCCGGAACTGGGGAGCTACAGTTCATTGAGGGAACCATGAATGCCAACATGTACTGTGACATACTGAAGCAGAGCATGATCCCCTCCCTCCAGAGACTGGGCCGCAGGGCAGTATTCCAACATGATAACGACCCCAGGGGACAGCAAATTTACACTGTTATACAAGCTGTACACTCACTACTTTATATTTTAGCAAAGTGTTATTTCTTCAGCGTTGTCACAGGAAAAGATATAATAAAATATTTACAAAAATATGAGGGATGTATTCACATTTGTGAGATACTGTAGGTCCCATTTATGGAGTATCTCCAATTCAGCAATGGTGGCCAATAGGCGACGAATGTCATCTACTATAATCTTTTTGAGACTGGAGCTATGTTGGATGAGGACACCCATTGAGCCACACATTTCAGGGCCTCCCATTGCATAACGGGAGAGGTAGGATCAGAGGAATGGTCCAAGAAAAATGTTTTAATGGTGGTAGAAACCTCTGCTACGCATACTGCCTTGCGTAGTAAATTGTCATTGAGCCTCCCAGAGGCATTTCCACGGGGTGTGGGTGTGCGTGCTAAGGATAAATATACCGGGGCATGGTCAGACCACAGGAGGTGGCCTATGGAGGTCTGTAGGGGTGTGTCTAGTAGGGACTGAGAGATGAGTATAGCGTGCTGTATGAATCATGAGCAGCAGAATAGCAACTAAAGCCTCACTCTGTAGGATGTTGGATACGCCAGACATCTAGTAGTTGTAAGGAATGTAATAGCGATTTAATGTGTGACAGTGAGGAGGTGGTGAGTGAGGACCTACATGAAGACGTGTCCACAGGTGGGGAGAGGGTGACGTTGAGGTCTCCACCCATTATGATGTGTGAGCCTCCAAAAGATGACAGTCTAGTGAAAATGGAGGAGGGGAAATGATCCTGTTCCAGGTTTGGAGCATAGATGTTGGCTACCGTAAAAAGAAAGAAAAAACCCCAGAAGTGGGGGGGAAAAGAAAAAGACCCCCACTTATCGGAAAAGCGGCCAATCGGTCACAAAACAGCAAAGAGGCAAATTCTGAAAAATGGTTATATAATTTTAATGAAGTACAAAAATAGATAAAATACGAAAAATTCCAGGGATCAGGGAAAGACTGGACCTCAAGTAATAAAATCAATGAAGACAACGTTGTCTCAACAGGGAGGAAAGTAGCAGCTGCTCATACATCTCAACATACATAACCCCAGACGCACTCACACAGAAATAAACCTATAACAGGCTATAGTGTAATAAGGTGCTATCCGGGTAAGGGATGTAGCTAGGCTGGGAAGGTCGGAAGTATGGTGTACAGGACAGTATGATGGAATGGTAGATAACAAATGTCCACAGTGATCATAAGTAGCAGGGGTGGTGAGACCCTCCTAGAGGGTGAGGATCAAGTGGCTGGTTAAATATAGCACAACAAGTATACTGCCACAGTGGCTGCAAGGAGGGAATAGGAATGGTCACCACAATCAGCCGCACCATCCGTAGGTTGACAAGTCAGCAGTCAGCAAGGAACAGTTCAAGGTTCTCCAGACAATGCCGGCTTAGAAAGTCACTGTGGGTAATGTGAGCCCAGACTAACAAGATCTAAACAGGAAATGCCTCACCCGATCGGTCGTTGCTCCGGAGCCACGCTCCTAGACGATCACACGATGAAAATAGCTTCAGTCTGTAGCGGGCATTCCTGTAGTCTTCCCGGGCAAATATAAACAGGTCCGAGCAGTCCAGCATGTATCAGCTGACAGGTGTGATCACGATGGAAGTCACATGGTCCGGGAGTCTCCAAACGCCGGACAACTTCCGCCCTTCCTTGCTTCCCTCCCATGTCACGTGCGTGATGACGCACCGCTGACGCGTTTCATTGGCTGGACGCCAATTTCCTCAGAGCTGAGGAGGAGCTACCGTAAAAAGAAAATTGGTTAGTTTCGTTTCAATCTAAGGAAGATAAAACGATCAGCCTTGTCAATAAGATAGTATAAACTTTCCGGGTTAAGGGATCTATGGAAAGCTATGGGAAACTCCCTTAGACTTGGCTTGTGGGTTGGAGCTCTGGAACCAGGTTTTATAGTAACGATTATGTAAAACTGGTATAAAACCAGTGCGAAAATTAGTCTCTTGGAGGAGTAGAATATTAGAGCGCATCTTGTGGAAGTGGTACAGAATTTGGCTACGCTTCTCTGGGGTATTGCATTTCCTACAGTTAAAAGAGGCTAGGGTTACTGGGCAGTTGGTTGCCATGGTAAGTGTAGAAATTTAGGCCAGGGAAAAATTAGATATAGCAGAGAAAGCAACTGCACGTGAATCAAAAGCTCCCAGCGAAACAGAATAGGCAATAAGGGGGGGGGGGGGGGTAGGGGAGGGAAAGGAGAGAGAGAAATCAGAAAATAGGGTAAGAGTATTGTAGAAGAAATGTAACAGGATTCTCGTCTATGTGGTCTTAGGTGTTGGGGTTAGAAGTCCATGTGAACAGGGATCAAAAACATATGTGTACAGAGATGGATGAGGCCCACACCCCCTAGTATTCAGGACTGGATGCCGGAGATCAACACAACCTTAAGAATAAGAAATTGGTATATGACCACAGAGGATGCCCTGCCAAATATACCAAAATATGGAATGCAAAAATAACAAACATGTCATACTCACCTCCTCTGTGCAGCGGTTTTGCACAGAGTAGCCCCCGATCCTCCTCTTCTGGGGTCCCTCGGGGGCGATCTTGACTCCTCCCCACATCAAAGGACCCGCCAGGGAAGAGCTTTCCCTGGTTGTCACCCGTGCAGACATGCTCCCAATTCCTGCTGTTGCGTGTATTCACACATACAGCGGGACTCGCCCCCGCCTCCCCCGCCTACCGTGTCACTGGACTTGATTAATAGCAGCGGGAGCCAATGGCTGCGCTGTTATCAATCCATCCAATGAGGACAGGAGCCGGCAGCTAGAGGGACAAGGCTCGTCCCTGGCTCGGGATGGGTTCGGGCTCAGGTAAGTAAAGGGGGCTCTTGGGGGGGGTGGGCTGCTGCACCAAAAAAGTTTTTCACCTTAATGCATAGAATGCATTAACCACTTCCCGACCGCCTGCCGTGTTTTCACGGCGGCAGTCGGGTTGCTGTACGTGAATCGCCGTAAAAAGACGGCGATCTGCGAAGGGCCACTAGGGGGCGCGCACGCCCGCCGCACTCCTGATGTCCGCCGGCGAGCCGCGATGAGCGGCCACAGGCAAAGAATTGGGGAACCACCGATGTAAACACGGCGGTTCCCTGCTCTGTTAGTGCGGGCATGGGAGATCTACTGATCCCTGTCACTGGGATCAGTTAGATCTCTCATGCCCATGGTAGCCCAGCCCCCCCACAGTAAGAACAAACCCAGGGAACACAGTTAACCCCTAGCTCTCCCCCTGAAGGTTAACCCCTTCACTGCCAATGACATTTATACGGTAATCAGTGGACATTTAAATTTATGATCGCTGAATAAATGTCATTGGTCCCAAAAAAAGTGTCAAAAATGTCCGACATGTCCGCTGCAATATCGCAGTACCCCTAAAAATCGCAGATCGCCGCCATTACTAGTAAAAAAGAAAAAAAATATAAACCCCAGAAATGAATTTTCATCATCCGTAAACGCGGCCATTTTTGCGCTGATTGCAATTTTTTTTATCGCAAATATGAGGAAGAATATAAATCGGCCAAAACCGGTAAAAAAAAATTTTTTAAAAAAAAATGGCCAAAACCGGCTAAATATAAGAAGG
>BLSH010082774.1:18128-28262 GCA_018402905.1 Glandirana rugosa
AAAAAAAATGGCCAAAACCGGCTAAATATAAGAAGGAGTATAAACGCTATTTTTTTTAACGTTAGTCGCGTTTTTACCGGCGCAAATGCCTACTACTTTTAAGTAAAGACCCCAAATATAAAAAAAAGAAAAAATGATCATTACCGCCGCTAGACGCTAAAAATCCCCATGACGCTATAACGTCGCCTGTATAATCAGTGGACATTTAAATTTATGATCGCTGAATAAATGTCATTGGTCCCAAAAAAAGTGTCAAAAATGTCCGACATGTCCGCTGCAATATCGCAGTACCCCTAAAAATCGCAGATCGCCGCCATTACTAGTAAAAAAGAAAAAAAATATAAACCCCAGAAATGAATTTTCATCATCCGTAAACGCGGCCATTTTTGCGCTGATTGCAATTTTTTTTATCGCAAATATGAGGAAGAATATAAATCGGCCAAAACCGGTAAAAAAAAATTTTTTTTTTTTTTTTTTTTTTGGATTTGTATTTTAGCAAAAAGTTAGAAATTTGTTTTTTTTTTTGCAAAATTGTCGCTCTTCTTTTGTTTATAGCGGTGATCAGAAATGACGCAGAGGCGATCAAATACCACCAAAAGAAAGCTCTATTTGTGGGAAAAAAAGGACGCAAATTTCGTTTGGGTACAACGTCGCACGACCACGCAATTGTCAGTTAAAGCGACGCAGTGCCGAATCTCAAAAAGGGCTCTGGTCCTAAAGGGGGAAATCCTTCCGGCTGGTAAGTGGTTAAGGTGAAAAACCTGCAGACTTTACAACCACTTTAATAATTTTTGTTCTAATAATTCTCCTTTAACCACTTGCCGACCGCCCGCCGCAGCGTGACGGAGACAAAGTGGATCGTTATCGCGAACCGCCGTCACAGGACGGTGGCCGCGATAACTAGCATTGTGAGCGCGCGCGCCGCCGGAGGCGCGCTCGCAAGCTCACTGTGTTCGGGGGGAGCCAGGGAGCGGGTAGGGTGGACTCGATCGCCTGTATATGGAAGCTGTGATCATCCCCTTTCCCCAGCCAGGGCAGTCCCCCCACAGTTAGAACACGCCCAGGGAACACAGTTAACCCTTAGAGCGCCCCCTGCAGGTTAACCCCTTCACTGCCAATGGCATTTACACAGTAATCAGTGCATTTTTATAGCACTGATCGCTGTATAAATTCCAATGGTCCCAAAAAAGTGTCAAAATGGTCCGACATGTCCGCCCCAATATCGCAGTACCGCTAAAAATCGCAGATCGCCGCCATTACTGGTAAATGAAAAAATAAATAAAAACCCCAGAAATTAATTATCATCCGTAAACGCGGCAACTTTTGCGCAAACCAATCAATAAACGCCGATTGCGATTTTTTTTACCAAAAATATGAGGAAGAATATAAATCGAACAAAACCGATAGAAAAAAAAAATTTTATATATTTTTTTTTTTGGATTTGAATTTTAGCAAAAAGTAAGAAATTTGGTTTTTTTGCAAAATTGTCGCTCTTTTGTTTATAGCGGCGATCAGAAATGACGCAGAGGGGATCAAATACCACCAAAAAAAGCTCTATTTGTGGGAAAAAAAGGACGCAAATTTCGTTTGGGTACAACGTCGCACAACCGCGCAATTGTCAGTTAAAGCGACGCAGCGCCGAATCGCAAAAAGTGCTCTGGTCCTAAAGTGTGAAATCCTTCCGGGGCTGAAGTGGTTAGGGAGACATGGCAGGGGTGCGTGCCCTATGCCTACATACATTTGCTAATAGGTGTCCCTCGCTCCCATCTCAAAAAGTTGGGAGATATGGGAGTGGAGATGACCCCATCTATAAGGATATACAGTACATCCACACACAGCACAAGGCCGTGCTCACACTGTGAGAAGTTTCTTTAAACTGCAGTTCCTCTCAGCTCCACAAGGTGGTGATCTTCATCTATACTTAGAACAGCTCTATGGAATACAGACAGGAAGTGATGTGAGGCACAGACAGGAAGTTCCGGGTGAGAGGTGAGTGGGGAGGAAGTAGAGAGGAGACATTGCTGGAAGTGGCTGCAGAGGAGGTAATAAGATCTTATTTTCTATTTACACCCAGTAACCCCCCCCCGTCATGTCCGTCCTCTTCCTCCATAGTCACTGTGATGTCTTTTATCTCCAGCAGATGATGATACACACATATATAGTGTGGGAACCTAGATTAACCCCTTCAGGGGCACAACATTTCCCCACTTATGGGTAGGGTTGCCAACTCATCCCTTTAAACCCGTACACACATTAATTACACAGGTTCTGTGGCTGATTAAGGTGGTAATTAAACTCACGTGGTGCCTTATCTGCATTAAATCAGCCTCAGAACAACAACCTGTGTAATTCATATGTGTTCGGGTTTAAAGGGATGAGGCGGCAACCCTACTTATGGGGCCGGAACGTTTCCTTCATTGTGGAGATAAATTCCAGTAATTTGTTCCTCTAAACAAACAGCGCTGACAATAAATAGACAAGACAATGACCATCCTGACCACACATGGCCTAAAAAGGGCAATTATTACACTACACAGGCAGCCAATGGGCTAGGGTTGCCACCTCATCCCTTTAAATCACCTTAATCAGCCACAGAACCTGTGTAATTCATATGTGTTCGGGATAGGGATGAGGTGGCAACCCTACAATGGGCAATTATTACACTTTGCAGCCAACACAATGATGGAGTGCAGGGGTCAGGAGTATGGACCACAGAGCCCCTTACATTGCTGGTCAGGAGTATGGAGCATAGAGCCCCTTACATTGCTGGTCAGGAGTATGGAGCATAGAGCCCCTTACATTGCTGGTCAGGAGTATGGAGCTGAGAGCCCCTTACATTGCTGGTCAGGAGTATGGAGCATAGAGCCCCTTACATTGCTGGTCAGGAGTATGGAGCATAGAGCCCCTTACATTGCTGGTCAGGAGTATGGAGCATAGAGTCCCTTCCATTGCTGGTCAGGAGTATGGAGCATAGAGTCCCTTACATTGCTGGTCAGGAGTATGGAGCATAGAGCTCACTCCATTACGATGCGGACGCGAGGGCTGCAACCCACGCCTGGACAACCCAGACTCTCTCTCCTTCCTTCTCTTTTCTTTTTTCCCCACCTTCCTATCTTCTCCCCTCCTGCTCTCCCCCTTCCCTACTTCAAATGTCAGTCATAATCCCGTCGAGAGACTTTCCATATCCACATTGGTTCTAAATCTATCAAGATCACAACATGGTACTCCCTAGTCAAAACTGTACACCTCTCAGAGACCCCCTGCTGAATATAAAATGTAGGAGGGAGGGAAAGATCCTATGCAGGGCGACCGGATCTTTATACCACCGGGATATAATTTTGAAGTTTTTCACCTGGGCGTAAACTGAGATCGAGGAATTGAATGTGAAATCCTAACAATATTAAACAAGGTGATACCACAACTATATATATATATACACACAGGGTGGGCCATTTATATGGATACACCTTAATAAAATGGGAATGGTTGGTGATATTAACTTCCTGTTTGTAGCACATTAATATATGTGAGGGGGGAAATTTTTCAAGATGGGTGGTGACCATGGTGGCCATTTTGAAGGCGGCCATTTTGAATCCAACTTTTGTTTTTTCAATAGGAAGAGGGTCATGTGACACATCAAACTTATTGGGAATTTCACAAGAAAAACAATGGGGTGCTTGGTTTTAACGTAACTTTATTCTTTCATGAGTTATTTACAAGTTTCTGACCACTTATAAAATGTGTTCAATGTGCTGCCATTGTGTTGGATTGTCAATGCAACCCTCTTCTCCCATTATTCACACACTGATAGCAACACCGCAGGAGAAATGCTAGCACAGGCTTCCAGAATCCGTAGTTTCAGGTGCTGCACATCTCGTATCTTCACAGCATAGACAATTGCCTTCAGATGACCCCAAAGATAAAAGTCTAAGGGGGTCAGATTGGGAGAACTTGGGGGCCATTCAACTGGCCCACAACGACAAATCCACTTTCCAGGAAACTGTGGTGGTGCACCATCTTCCTGGAACTATGATGTCGGTGATAGGGACTTGCTGGCCATCAAGTCGGCTTTGGAGGAATGGCGGTACCTCCTGGAAGGAGCAGCTCACCCGGTATTGGTTTTTACTGACTATAAAAACCATTAAAAAAACCATATGCTGTGAAGATACGAGATGTGCAGCACCTGAAACTACGGATACTGGAAGCCTGTGCTAGCATTTCTCCTGCGGTGTTGCTATCAGTGTGTGAAGAGTGGGAGAAGAGGGTTGCATTGACAATCCAACACAATGGGCAGCACATTGAACACATTTTTCAAGAAAGAATAAAGTTACGTTAAAACCAAGCACACCATTGTTTTTCTTGTGAAATTCCCAATAAGTTTGATGTGTCACATGACTCAATTGGATTCAAATTGGCCGACTTCAAAATGGCCGCCATGGTCACCACCCATCTTGAAAAGTTTCCCCCCTCACATATACTAATGTGCCACAAACAGAAAGTTAATATCACCAACCATTCCCATTTTATTAAGGTGTATCCATATAAATGGACCACCCTGTATATATATATATATATATATATATATAATATAGTGATTCCACAAGGAAATATATATAGAATGCTGGTATTAGTAGTTCATGACCAATATGATCCACACTCAAAAGTGCTAGTGCTTCAGTGAAAACTGTGACTACAATCTCCAAGATTAATCATTAAAGATGAACAAAAACTGCTATAAAACTGTTCATAAAGTGATTCCATAACAAATAAATTGGTAATAAATTGCTGGTGCTTGCAGTTCATTAGTGCATCCACAAACAATATGATCCACAATCAAAGTGCTGGTGCTGCGCTGACTCCCACCACCTCCAGTGGCGGCCCGCCCATAGGGGCACCTGGGCGCCGCCCCCCCCCCCAAAAAAGAAAGGAAAAAAGTTCACGTTAAAAAAAAAAGTTTGTTTAAATTAGCATAGTGCACTGTGTTCGGGCGCCGGACTCAGTGCACTATGGGAAGCGTGACTTTGTTGCAATTACATGATTGCAGGCGTCACGCTTCAATGGCAGGGTTTAATCCTGCCTTGAGATGCTTTGCTCTGCGCCTCAAGCCGCCTATTGGCTGCTGGTACTGTCAATCAATCACCGCCGTCCAATAGACGGCGGTGATCGATCTGGAGGAGCCTTGGTGTAATTTCCGCTGGCCATGGAGACTGGAGGGAGAAAGGTCCATGCTCCAGGCTTCAGCACGCTCACCTGCAATGCAAGCGCCGTCTCTGCATGCAAACAGCCGCTGCCCGCATGCCAAACAATGCAACTCTCCTGCCTGCCTATTAGATGGGGTAAGTGCTTGTCCCGACTTCGGAGGGGGAGCGCTGGGGGGGGGGATCGGGCCGCCGCAAATCTCTATCTGGTGACAGTATTACACTATCTGGGACCCTGTATGTGCAATGCTCTGCTGGAGTTTCCTATGAATTACTATGTGCAATGCTCTGCGTGGAGTTTCCTATGAATTACTATGTGCAATGCTCTGCTGGAATGCAATGCTCTGCTGGAGTTTCCTATGAATTACTATGTGCAATGCTCTGCATGGAGTTTCCTATGAATTACTATGTGCAATATTCTGCATGGAGTTTGGAATCCTGTATACCCTATCTGGGACCCTGTATACCCTATCTGGGTGTCACGTACCTGATCCTGAAGCCGAGATGCTGAGAGGGACCCCCTTGTGGCTAAATGCAGTATACCCCTGAAAGTGACACAGGAGGTATGGTGCATAGAGAAGCACAGGTTACCAACTGCAGGCGTAGACTTGACGTGGAGTACAGGAACAGCGTGCGTCTGTGCTGCAGGTAGATCTGGTAACAGGAGCAAAGTAATCAGGACAACAAGCCGGGTCATACATAGGAGATTAATAGCAAAGTCCGTTAGGCAAGCCGGGGGTCAAACACAGGAGAATAGTAGCAAAATCCATTACGCAAGCCAGGGGTCAAACACAGGAGATGCAAGAGAGGCGAAGTCCGTGGGCAGGCCGAGGTTCAACACTGGAGAAGGCAAGCCGAAGTCAGGAACAGAGCCAGGGTCAAAAGCCAAAGGAGCAGAGCAGAAGCAGGTCCAAAGGGCAAGCCGGGTCACAACAGAAATCGCAGGAACAGAGTTCTGGTGCAGGTGCAAGAGAGACTAAAGACAATCCAGCGATTTGCGGTAGTCAGGGGTTGCCTTAAATAGGGCCCCCTTCGTGCCCATTGGACGCGCCGAGCGCCCTGATTGCGCCTGCGTGTGTGTTGTCCCGCAGTGCCGCGCAAGCGCAGCTGCGTACGAATGTTCCGATTGGAACGATCGTTCCAATTGCAACGAACGCTCCGATTTCTCTGTCAGTGCCCCCCCAAGGGGCAGCCTCCAGATGCCCATACTGGCCCATTTCTCTGGATACTTGTTCTGGAAGGCTTGAACCAGGCGTGGTGCATGTACATTGCCAGCAGGTTCCCAGGAATTATCTTTCTGTGGGTACCCCTTCCATTTGATCAGGTATTGCACTTGTCTGCCTCTCTTTCTACAATCCAGGATGGTCTCTACTTCAAATTCAGTTTCACCTTCAACCATGATAGGAGGCGGTGGCACTTCCTCTCTTCCTGGAAAAGGGCTTGGCACTGCGGGCTTTAGTAGGGATACATGGAACACAGGATGAATCTTGTATGAACTGGGAAGAGCTAATTCAAAAGCCACAGGGTTTATCATCCTCTTGATTTCAAAGGGCCCAATGAATCTAGGTCCCAGCTTCCGTGAAGGACAGGTAAGTTGGAGATTCAAGGCCGATAACCAAACTTTGTCTACAACTTTGAATGCTGGGTTCTCCCTCCTTCCCCTGTCATGAAATTTCTTATAGCTCTCCTGTGCTTCTTTCATGGCCTCCTCGAGATGCAGATAATTCGATTGGAGGAAGTCGATCCTATCCTGTACTGCAGGAACTGATGCCTCTGGTATGACATTGGGCAAGAAGGAGGGATGGAACCCATAATTGGCCCAAAAAGGTGATTGATTGGTAGCAGAGTGAATGGAATTATTGTATGCTAATTCCGCACATGGAAGGAGTGAGGCCCAATCATCCTGCGAGCAGGTGCAAAAACATTGCAGATATTGTTCGACCGTTTGATTGATCCTCTCTGTCTGACCATTGCTCTGCGGGTGGTAGGCTGATGAAAGGCATACTTCGATGGACGGACTTGCAAAGATCTTTCCAGAATTTAGAGGTAAACTGGACACCTCTATCAGACACGATGTTGTCTGGTACTCCATGCAGCCTGGCGATTTCTTTGATAAAGATTTTTGCTGTTTCAGAAGCTGTAGGTGTACCAATCTTGGGTAAAAAATGTGCCATCTTAGAGAGGCGATCCACCACCACCAAGATGGTAGTGAAACCCTCTGAGGGGGGTAGATCAACAATAAAGGCCATCGAGACCTTCTTCCAGGGTTGCTCGGGGATAGGCAAGGGTCTCAACAACCCCCAGGACTTGGTGTTGGAGCCCTTGTTTCATTGGCAAACTGTACAAGAGCTGCTATAGTCCTTACAATCTTGTTTCCAATTAGGCCACCGGAAGGAACGTTGAATAAGCTCGGCAGTCTTTTGTACCCCAAAATGTCCCGCAAGTTTGTGGTCATGGATTGTCCTTAAGAACTGCAGTCTTATTGGTTGGGGGACAAAAATTTTTTCCTGAGCCCACAATAAACCTTCTCTCCTTGACAGCTTGGAAACCTCTGGCTCTGAGCACTGGCTAGAAGCTTGCCGAATGGCTGACATCACGTCAGGCTGAATAAGGAGGAAATTCTGTGCTGACAGGATGGTCTCAGATTCCGAAGTCTCAGGGGTGTCAGGGAACATCCAAGACAAAGCATCGGCTTTACCATTTTTGGAGCCTGGCCTGTAGGAGATATGGAAGTTGAACCTAGAGAAGAAGAGGGCCCATCTGGCCTGCCGGGATCTCAGTCGTTTGGCAGTTCTCAGGTATTCTAAGTTCTTATGGTCGGTAAAGATCATGATAGGATGGGCTGCTCCTTCCAACAGGTATCTCCACTCCTCCAAAACAAATTTAATGGCCAAAAGTTCTCGGTGCCCAACATCATAATTCCTCTCTGGAGGGGAAATTTTCCGGGAGGCGAAAGCTATGGGATGCAGAAGAGCTTTAGGTCCCTGGTGTTGGGATAGTACTGCGCCAGTTGCTATCTCTGAGGGGTCTACTTCCAACACATAAGGCAGCGCTGGATCAGGGTGCTGGAGTACTGTTGCTGAAATAAACAGGGACTTAAGCTTGTCGAAGGCGATCTGGGCTTCAGGAGACCACTGGAACCGGATCTGTTGTTGGTTTAACTGTGTGATGGGTGCAATAATGGCACGAATCTCCGGTAGAAGTTGGCAAATCTGATAAATCACTGAACCCCCTTTCTGTCAGAAGGGGCCGGCCAGTCCAGGATTGCTTGCACTTTCTGGGGATCCATTGAAATTCCCCCAGTGGAGATGACCAGACCCAGGAACTGGATGGAGGTCTTCTCAAAATCACACTTCTCCGCTTTGACATACAGTCCATGTTTCCTCAGAGTGGCAAGCACCTTTTTGACACGAGTATGATGAAGTTCCAAAGTAGCATAAAAAAAAGAAGTCATCAAGGTAGACAATTAAAAAGTTGTCCAGAAATTCTCGAAAAATGTCATTAACCAGATGCTTAAAAGATGTGGGTGCATTTCATAGTCCAAATGGCATGACCAGGTACTCAAAGTGCCCAAAGCGAGTTCTGAAGGCTGTCTTCCACTCGTCTCCTTCACGGATCCGAACGAGGTCATAAGCTCCTCGTAGATCCAATTTAGTGAAGATCCAGGCTGTCGGGAACCTTTGGAAGAGTTCCGGGATGAGTGGAAGAGGGTAGCGGTTTTTCACAGTGATTTTATTAAGATCTCTGTAGTCCACACAGGGCCGGAGGGTGCCATCTTTGTTCTCTACAAAAAAGATACCGGCCCCAGCTGGAGATGAAGAAGGACGAATAAACTCTTTCTCATTTTCATTGATGTAATTCCGCAGGGCCTCCAGTTCTATCTCCGACAAGGGGAATATTCGTCCAAATGGAATGTCTGCCCCAGGTAACAGTTCAATCGGACAATCATAGGGCCGATGGGGTGGTAATGCGTCAGCTCCCCGTTTATCAAAAACGTCCATGAATTCTTGATACTCCACAGGAACCTCTGGGTGTGTGCCGGACTGGATAGTTAGACAAGTGGCAGGTTTCCTGGGAGCATTAGCAAAACAGTGCTGAGAGCAGTATGTAGAGGAAAACAGAATTTCTTTATTGGCCCAGTTTATCTGAGGGTCATGGGCTTGAAGCCAAGGAAGTCCCAGAATTACAGGAAACATGGGGGAGTTGATGATGTCGAAGCTTAAGAATTTTTGATGCCCCGAATCTGTGGTGGTGAAGATGGGCTTGGTTTCTTGCGTGAGCAGGGTAGAGAACCATTAGCGAGGCGGACCTGGAGACTTTGCTGCTTCTGATGAAGGGGAATGTGGAGTCTTGCTGCCAGTGTACAGTCCAGGAAGCAGCTACAAGCTCCGGAATCAATGATCGCCAGAAGCCGGACTTCCTCTCCCGCCACCAGTAGACTGACAGGAAGGACAAGGTGAGACAAGGAGGGACCAGCAACCTGAAAGTTCATTACATGGTATGGGGGCGACTTACTAGGTCTCACTGGGCAGTGGAGCAAGTAGTGACCAGCACCCCCGCATGTAAAGGCACAGGTTGGCCCGTCGGCAACGTTGCTTCTCCTCCGGAGTGAGTGGAGAACGGATCATTCCTAGCTGCATGGGTTCTCCTTCAGATGCTGCTGCAGGTGTAACTGGACTAGAAGCAGGCGGTTGAGCAGAGATGACCTTGGGAAGCATCCAGGTGGGTGAAGAATTCAGCGGGGGTATGGTACATTACTTGAAAGTCCAACGACCAGGGAGGAACAGAGTGGAACAGGAAGGACAGTCAGATGACCACCGCCCTCTCCTTCAGGCCGAAGACCGCTAGTAACTAAGGCCTCGAACATCGACGAAGGACCTGACATGTGACCGTCGTTCTGAGGTGTAAGGGGAAGTAGTCTTCGTCGTTTCAGAGG
>BLSH010082774.1:122536-142518 GCA_018402905.1 Glandirana rugosa
CCACTGTCTGGCCGAACGATTGTAAATCCGGAGTATGTGTGCCCGCAAACGTCTTTTTATTCGTTTTGCGGCCCGGACTGCAGTCCCCTTTTTTGACTGCAAAACGAACCGCAAAACGTAACTGCAGTTACCTGCAAAAAAGTGCGGTCGAAAAACGCCGCAAAAGACGGAGATAAGTTTTAGTTACCAAGGGATACCCTCGGGTAACTACACTTATCTTCGGCGTGGTCTTCAGCCTAGCAAGACACGGCACACAAGTCGCGCCGCAAGTCGGATCGCCGCGATCCGACTTCTGGTGCGGCTTCTATTCACATCAATGGGCTCCCATAGGGAACCATTGATTTTGAATAGAGGCAGAAAACGCCGCAAAAAGCTGGCGTGAAAAAACGTCCATTGACGTCAATGCAAAACGCCAAGCAAAACGTCAGTTTTTTCCCCTGACGTCAGGCCCGGCGTTTTGCTTATTTTTCTGCAAACGCCCGTGTGTATGAGGCCTAAATGTTAGCAAGCCGGTCTGTCACCAGTTAATAATATTGGCGGGGAATCGGAGACACACACAGAAAGGAGCTGACAGGCGGGGAGGAGGGAACGAGGGAGAGATGAGAGCAGGGCTGCTGACGTCACAGACAATGGTGGCCAGGGCTCAGAAGCCCTGGTTTTCATTGTCTGTGCAGAGAGGGGATACAGGAAGTGGCAGGTTCAGGGTTTTTATTTTACAGTTTAGAGGGGGCAGATTACATAGCACAAGCACTGTGCTGTTTAATCTGCTTTAAGGGACCAGGATCTTTTTTTTTTTTTTTTTTTTTTTTTTTTTTTTTTTGGGTTAACAAACATTTTAAGGACTCAGGGCCCTTTGATAAGGATGGAGAGCAGTGGGCCTCTGAAGGAAGTGGAGGCTGTAGGGCTGAGGAGGACACTAAAGTATGGAGGGGGGTCTTGGTCTATTATGGTCCTCCCACCTGCACTTACTTTTCTGACCTCCTTACAGAACTCTTGCCAGGCAAGGAAGGCAACTTTCACCTTCTTACCATCTCACACTTGTATACAAATTTTCCAGGATACCAAGTAGAGTGAAGGATAGTCCTTCACCCCTTGGTGGGCACTCATTTTTAGAGGAGATCTGTTTGCATAGCATTGCCTAATGGGTGACCAGGGGTCAGTTCTCTGCATCTGGGGGAGGCAGTCCAGTACCTTCCCCTGACACAGACTCTGGTAGTGCCCGATCCTGGTATGCAGAGCCCTGGGAGCCCACTGCCCCTCTGTACAATGTTCTGGATAGTACAGAATACGTGGCAATCAAGAGAACAAACCCCTCCCCCTGCTGTCCTCCTCCTTCCCACACTGGGCTGCCTTTGTAGAGAAGAGAACAGAATCCTCCCCCACAGCTCTCTACTCCACCAGCAACACCCTCCTTCTATCCAATCCAAACCCTTCTCATACTGCAGAAAGTGACAGTGACATTATTATTATTATTATTATTCTAATATACAAGATTTATATAGCGCCAACAGTTTGCTTAGCGCTTTACAACAGAGCAGATAGTACAGTTACAATGCAAATCAATACAGGAAGAACCAGAGGGCCCTGCTCGTTAGAGCTTACAATCTACAAGGGAAGATCAATTGAAACCAAAGGTAATAACTGTGAGGGGTGACATCACTCCTATCAGTCAGCTGGCTGCCAAACTTCAGAGCCCTACAGCTTCTGGTAATTATCCTGATTAGCTGACAACTCCGGCCAAAATTCAGCAAGTCCCCCTTCGTGGACATCATGATGACCCTACATTGTCCTCACAGCACTGCCTCAGAGCAAACAAGTCAAAGGAAGGATCGCATTTATCATTTCTTGTCTGCAGATCTAAAACTGATCAAAACCAGTTCAGAAACCAAACTAACCCAATAGAAGAGTTCTGGGTTCATGAATATGTAGCTAACACTAAATAGTCCAAATGAAATGTGTTCCCATGGGGGCAGTAGCTCTTAAATGTACAGCAACCCTTCTATTTCCCCCTTACATCCACATCCTATTATTGTGTGACCAATACCATCCAAATAATTCTTACTTTCATTTCCCAAAGTTATCCGTCTACAAGGAGACCTATATAGATCAAATGACGGCACCAATGAGGATGGAGGAGGGCCGGAGTCACATGACTGAGACGATACTAAACCTCACCCTGGAGATCATCTACCTGCTGACTGGAAAGGTGAGGAGGATTCTGGGAGGTCACATGACATCACTCTTTTCTCTATTAATAAAACACAGACCTGACTGGAGAGGTGAGGAGGATTCTGGGAGGTCACATGACATCACTCTTATCTCTATTAATAAAACACAGACCTGACTGGAGAGGTGAGGAGGATTCTGGGAGGTCACATGTCATCACTCTTATCTCTATTAATAAAACACAGACTTGACCAGAGAGGTGAGGAGGATTCTGGGATTCTAATATGATATTCCTCTTGGTTCCCCAATACAGAGATTTCCTCTTGTGAAGTCAGGCGATCATATGACCATCACAGTGCCTCCATGTGACTCCCTAAAATCTGAGAGATACAACATGCAGAAGATTCTAGACGTCACCAAGAAGATGATGGAGCTGCTGACAGGAGAGGTGAGCGGTGCTGAGAATTCTGGGACATTATCCAGTAACAGACAAGGGATGTGTCTGGATGGTGACTATCATTGTGTGTGTCAGGTTCCTATAAGGTGTCAGGATGTCACTGTCTATTTCTCCATGGAGGAGTGGGAGTATTTAGAAGGACACAAGAATCTCTACAAGGACGTCATGATGGACAATCAGCCGCCCCTCACATCACCGGGTAAGAGGAGACTTTATTGTAAAGGAGAGAGCAGTACGGAGGCTCCACCTAGATCCCCAATCATCTGATAAGCACATAGTAACAATGTATTCAGTCAGTGTGTGTGTTTCCTACAGATGGATCCAATAATGGGAACCCACCAGAGAGATGTCCCCATCCTCTGTATTCCTGGGATTCCACACAGGAAGATCACACCATCCCTCACCTTCATCAGGTAGATGGGGAACAATCACTGATAGTTATGATTTATACACAGTAACTTTGTTTCAATCAATTCTTTATTATATATATGCAGAGTGGAAACCTCTGGATTGTTGTTAAAGAAGAGTTTAAAGAGGAGGATGAGAAGTATGGTGTAATGAAGGAGCTCTATAAAGACATGATGGAACCACCTTATAACAGAAACCCACCAGAGAGATGTCCCCGTCCTCTGTATTCCAGGGATTTCATACAGAAAAGTCACACCATCCCTCACCATTACAAGGTTGGTGAGATGGAATATCTGGAATATGTAGAACATGGACTTGTGGAGACAAAATGTGGATTCTGTTTGGTGATGTCATAATATCAAAGTGGATGTAAACCTAATTCATGAAATTTGAACGGCACATATATCTGCAGTGTTTTTTTTTTAATCTCTCTTCAAAGCACTGTCCCGTGATTTTCACAGTTTTTTGCTTCGTTCTTCTGTTATCAACCTGATAATTTCTGACATGTTCTCGGAGATGGGATATAGAAGTGTGTGTCGGGGGAGGTTGCTATAAATAGATTAGCACACAGCTAAACTATTCATAGGCAAGCTCTGCATGTGTGGGGAGGGGGTGTGTGCCTTTCCTCCAATCAGCTGCCTCACAGTGTATAGCAATAATCCACTCCTACAGGGGAATCAGGAAGAGAACATTCTAACAGGACATGCACTTTCTAAACAGTATATAAAGGTGAAGAGAGCATATATACATGTAAAACTTGTATAAGGAGATTTGTTTCATCCCTGTGTATCATCTGAGGCTGTTCACTTCACTGGGTATATGTGAGGGTTTACATCTACTTTAAACTTATGTCATACAGATGTTGTTATTGATCTTTCTGTTGGTTTAGGGTGAAGATCTGATAGATATAAAAGTTGAGGGTAAAACAGAAGAAGAAGAGACGTATGTGAGGGGTGATCAGCAGTCTATGGAGGAGGATGGAATAACGGGGACATTTATAGAGGAGGACACTCCTACAGAGATCAGCACAGGTGGGTCATTAACACTAAATACATTCCTCCACCCATACTGCTCACTGATTGGTCCAGAGTAGGGCAAGCACTGGGTGATATCAGCCTGTAATCCCCTGGTCACTTTCCTGAGCTGTGTTCCCCGTCCTGTATTCCTGTATTTCTCTCGGATAATCTTCCTTCTCTGTGCTGTAGACACAATTTATGTATCTAGACTGGATTTATGGAGATTCTGGGGTTCAGCTGGCAGCAAAATGTTGATTTTCACCATAGGCGTTGCTCAATCTAGGCATCTGATGCATGTGCTTTGGGTCTTCTTCCCCTTGCCCGGTCTAGGTCCAGGTCTCTGAAAGAGTAATTCTCCCAGGGTAACTTACTCTGTTGTTTGCTGGGTGGAGGGATATGTCTGTATGCTTGTTGATAATAATGTGATAATATGTTGATACATTTGGAACCTGTAACAGAAAGTGATATTGTTGAAGGAGTCAATAACCCAATAATTGTGGTCTTCATGATCAGTCCAGTCTTCATCTTGGTTACTCTCCCCACATCCTCACTTTCTGACCTCTGGTGAGGCTCAGCCCTGTGATTATTAATGATTGATAGAGGGGGTGGGGACACTCGTCCTATAATCCCCTCATCACTGTCACTCCTATAAAAGACAGTTCTCGTTGTTTCCTCACTCTCTGACTAAGGTCCATGAATAAAGAAATGAACTGGTAGGAGATCAGAGGAGCCATTTACTTGTTACTTGAGGGGGGAATTGTAAGATCCTCAGAGACAAAGCTGCCTGATGTGGGCGGAGTCCTGGTTTAGGGGAACCAATCAGCTCATGTCTAGTAATTTTTTATTTCTATTTTAGTAGATGGACGGGAGATGAGAAAAACCTCAGAGGATTGTCTCACTTTGTCTCCAGACTGTAAAGTAGAAGATGAGGACATCACACAGTATAGTCCAGGAGAAAACCCGGCTACCTCAAATGTCCATCCGGCACCACACAGTGTAGATGGACCGTCGTATTCCTCTTATCCTGAGGAACCTCAGACTGTGAGGGACGATGCTGTCCTTCCAACAGATAAGAGGTTTTCCTGTACTGAGTGCGGGAAGTGTTTCCATTTTGAATCCAGATTTAACAAGCATAAAAAATCTCATACTGGTGAGAAGCCACTTTCTTGTTCTGAGTGTGGGAAATGTTTTTCATTGAAGTCCAGTTTTCACAGACATCAGAAATTACACACAGGGGAAAAGCCATATTCCTGTCCTGAGTGCGGGAAATGTTTTACACAAAAATCAGCACTTGTCACACATCAGAGGACTCACACGGGGGAAAAGCCGTATTCCTGTCCTGAGTGCAGGAAATGCTTTTCACAGATATCGCATCTATACACCCATCAGAGATTGCACACGGGGGAGAAGCCACTTTCCTGTTCTGAGTGTGGCAAATGTTTTTCAGATAAGTCCAATCTTCACAAACATCAGAGATCTCACACAGAAGAGAAGCCGTATTTCTGTACTGAGTGCGGGAAATGTTTTATACGAAAATCATTACTTGTCACACATCAGAGATCTCACAGGGGGGAAAAGCTGTATTCCTGCCCTGAGTGTGAGAAAAGTTTTTCAAATAAGTCCAATCTTTATGTACATCAGAGATCTCATACGGGGGAGAAACCGCATTCCTGTCCTGAGTGCGGGAAACGTTTTTCAGTGAAGTCCAATCTTTCCAGACATCAGAGATCTCACATGGGGAGAAGCCACTTCCCTGAGCTGAGTGAGGGAATTGTTCTTCCCTGAAGTCTTGAGTGTGGGAAATGTCTTCTATATGAATGTTGCTGGACATCACAGCTCTCATGTGGGGAAGAAGCACACCCTGATATACACCTCAGATATACTCCATGGCTGATCTTCATCATGTAAGAAACAGTTCATAAGGAGATCAGAGATCACCAAAGACATGGATGAAGTGTTATAATAAAGTGGTATTGGAATCCCGTACTTATGTTTTTTTTTTTTTTTTTTGGCAAATATAAGTTTATTAAACCTCAGAAAGGGCAAAACCCTGTTATCATAGCAATAACATTTAGACAGCTGAAAACTTAAATTGCAGGACTTACAAAATATTGAACGAGTATGTAAGGAAAAAGGTACAGAAATCTCAAATAGGTATCAGTAAAGAGCAGGTTAAATTGGCATCCTCACTGATGAGGTAGGTCATAACCGTAACTAAAGTGGGGCTACTGAGAGAGGAAGGAGGTAGCCCAGTCTTCATTTCCATTTTCCAATAGCAATAGTAGAAGAGAGGAAAGACGGAGAAATAGAACAGAAGGAGATATAAGGGAAAGGGGGGAGGATGAGATGATGATGGCATGGGACAACAGGGGCAGTTTGCTAGATAAACCCGGTGGAATTCCTAAGATCCGAAGAGGGCCTGTCCCTCAACAGAAAGAACAAACAGATTCCAAAGCCCCCAGGTCTTATTATACTTCTCACATTTATGTTGTGCTGTAACGATTGAGTCTTCCATCTTATTAATATCCTCCACTTTTCGCAGCCAGCTTGCTATCCCAACGGAATTTCAATAACATGGCCAGAGTCCCTAATGTAGGAAGGTAGTCGCTGGGTGATAGGCTGGAGGAAGAAATCACAGAGGTAGATGTGGGGGAAGAAAATGTAAGAGAATCCAAAAAAAGACAAGAGGGAGACATCAGTGACTCCACCCCCAGTACTGTAAAGATATACAACTTATCCTCTATGGTTCTTCAGGAAACCCAGCTGTCTTTACTTTCACGTGGCCTTAGTTTTGCACCCAGCGCAGTGACAAACACATTTTGTCTTTTTAAGGATCTTAATTGATTCATTAGAAATCTGATGAAAATCCCCCCAGTCACCGAACTAATGGTACCACTACTACAGAAGTCCCCAGTGAGGCTACGCCCACTAAGGATGACACAACCCTTCAAACTTTGTGGGAAGAAGGCAGCCAGCCCATTGAGGCCTGTTTTGACCCTCCTGTCACCCATACCAATTTTCATCCTGTATCTATCTTCTACCCATCTCAATCCAAGGGCCTACACATACAGTCAGGTCCATAAATATTGGGACATCAACACAATTCTAATCTTTTTGGCTCTATACACCACCACAATGGATTTGAAATGAAACAAACACGATGTGCTTTTACTGTAGACTTTCAGCTTTAATTTGAGGGTATTTACATCCAAATCAGGTGATTGGTGTAGGAATTACAACAGTTTGTATATGTGCCTCCCACTTTTTAAGTGACCAAAAGTAATGGGTCAATTGGCTGCTCAGCTGTTCCATGGCCAGGTGTGTGTTATTGCCTCATCCCATTTACAAGGAGCAGATAAAAGGCCCAGAATCCATTTCAAGTGTGCTATTTGCATTTGGAATCTGTTGCTGTTAACTCTCAATATGAGATTTAAAGAGCTGTCACTATCAGTGAAGCAAGCCATCATTAGGCTGAAAAAAACAAAACAAACCCATCAGAGAGATAGCAAAAACATTAGGTGTGGCCAAATCAACTGTTTGGAACATCCTTAAAAAGAAAGAACGCACCGGTGAGCTCAGCAATACCAAAAGACCCGGAAGACCACGGAAAACAACTGTGGTGGATGACCGAAGAATTCTTTCCCTGGTGAAGAAAATACCCTTCACAACAGTTGGCCTGATCAAGAACACTCTCCAGGAGGTAGGTGTATGTGTGTCAAAGTCAACAATAAAGAGAAGACTTCACCAGAGTGAATACAGAGGGTTCACCACAAGATGTAAACCATTGGTGAGCCTCAAAAACAGGAAGGCCAGATTAGAGTTTGCCAAACAACATCTAAAAAAGCCTTCACAGTTCTGGAACAACATCCTATGGACAGATGAGACCAAGATCAACTTGTACCAGAGTGATGGGAAGAGAAGAGTATGGAGAAGGAAAGGAACTGCTCATGATCCAAAGCATACCACCTCATCAGTGAAGCATGGTGGTGGTAGTGCCATGGCGTGGGCATGTATGGCTACCAATGGAACTGGTTCTCTTGTATTTATTGATGATGTGACTGCTGACAAAAGCAGCAGGATGAATTCTAAAGTGTTTCAGGCAATATTATCTGCTCATATTCAGCCACATGCTTCAGAACTCTTTGGACGGCGCTTCACAGTGCAGATGGATAATGACCCGAAGTATACTGCAAAAGCAACCAAAGAGTTTTTTAAGGGAAAGAAGTGGAATGTTATGCAATGGCCAAGTCAATCACCTGACCTGAATCCGATTGAGCATGCATTTCACTTGCTGAAGACAAAGCTGAAGGGAAAATGCCCCAAGAACAAGCAGGAACTGAAGACAGTTGCAGTAGAGGCCTGGCAGAGCATCACCAGGGATGAAACCCAGCATTTGGTGATGTCTATGCCTTCCAGACTTCAGACTGTAATTGACTGCAAAGGATTTGCAACCATATATTACAAAGTGAAGGTTTGATTTATGATTGTTAATCTGTCCCATTACTTTTGGTCGCTTAAAAATTGGGAGGTACATATACAAACTGTTGTAATTCCTACACCGTTCACCTGATTTGGATGTAAATACCCTCAAATTAAAGCTGAAAGTCTGCAGTTAAATCACATCTTGTTCGTTTCATTTCAAATCCATTGTGGGGGTGTATAGAGCCAAAAAGATTAGAATTGTGTCGATGTCCCAATATTTATGGACCTGACTGTAGAAACATTCTATCAGGTAGTATATAGAGACTTTATGAAGATGTTTGACAACATTGACCACCACAAACAGAATCTTACTATAGCGGAGCCGGAGGTTTTGCGTTCCCTTACTAATCATCCAACACTAACCATTAGACAGGTGGACAAGGGGGGTAGCATTGTCGTTCAGGACAGTAAAGATTACATCACTGAATCTAGAAGATTATTGAGTGACCCCAATACTTATATAGTTTTACCAAGGGATCCATTATTTCAGTGAGACCTCAAAGACCTTGTTGATGGAGCATTTAATGATGGTGTGCTCACTAAGAAAGAAAGACAATTTTTACTCCCCAAAACCCATAGCACTCCCTATTTTTATGATTTGCCCAAGGTGCATAACTCCCTCATCAATCCACCAGGAAGGCCTATTGTGGCAGGCACCAATAGTTTCAGCCAAAGCCTGTCACAATATATTATTTCTTCCTTGTATTCCAGCATATTGTCCAGCGACTACCTTCCTACATAGGGATTTTGGCCATGTTATTGAAATTCCCAAGAACTACCACTGGGAGAGCCACTACATGCGGTTGTCTCTCGACGTCTGTTCCTTGTACACGTCAATCCCCCATGATGTGGCTTTGAGGGCTGTTTTACACTTTTTGGCAAGGAGGCAGATATCAATTTCACACAAGCCCAATTTTTGGCCAATAGCACTAGATTCTGCCTGGAACACAATTATTTTGTGTTCCAGGGCACCTTCTACCTACAGACTCAAGGCACAGCGATGGGGGTTAGTTTTGCCCCCTGCTATGCCAATATCACCATAAATCTGTGGGAGGAGCCATTTATATGGTACAACAACCCTTTCCTTCAGCACATCATTTTCTATGGTTGCTTTATAGATGATGTGTTGTTCTGGGATGGGAGTGAGGAGTTGTTCCTGGCTTTTGTGGAGCACTGCAATGCCAATGACCTAGGCCTCAGTTTCACTCACGTTCTGGATTCTGAGTGCCTGTTTTTTTTGGACTTGGAGTTGTTCCATGAAGGCCATGTGATTCACACCACCAACCACAATAAACCAGTAGCAGGGAACTCATATCTTCGTTATGACAGTTGTCATCACCCAACCTGGAAAAACAGCATTCTGAAAGGACAATACCTCAGAATTAAGAGAAATTGCTCGAGACCCTAAGATTACGCATTTCAAAGTCAAATGATGACACAAATTCCTTGATAAGGGCTACCCCAGTGGCCTCAAGGAAGCTGTTCAGTCTTGTGCCCATCATTCCCCTAGGGCCAGGACAGACCATACCCCTTCCTCCTTACATGTCCCCAGATTCATTACTAGTTTCAACCAGAATTATTGTTTGATCACTAAAACTATCAATAAACATTGGCATTTACTTCAGTCGGATTCACTCCTGGGTGTCACAACTCCAATGGGGTCTGGTGACAGGTGCATACCACTGGAGTGCGAATCGCACCAAAATAATGTAGCGCACCACAAGGTTGTGGACCTATGGCTGACTGCTGCTAGGTAGTACCGGCTGATACGGGGAGAGGGCTCCTTAGAGCACAGACACTGAAACTCAGGGAGCTAGTGGGTGTTCACCAGAGCCTCTAGTGGTGAGGATGGATTTGGCTGCAACTGGATCCAGGACGCGGCCCCCAGGGTCCCCTAGCTCTCACTCAGCTGGCCCCAGGCGATAGAGGGGAAGCAGCAGCACAGGAACAGTAAGAATAGTCCGAGGAATAGCAAGGGGTCAGGGCAACCAGAAGTCAAGAGAACCGAAGACAAGTGGAAGGTTGAGGTAACAAGCAAGAAGGTATAGTCAGACAAGCCAAGTATCAGAATACGGATAAGACTCAAAGCAACCGAATAGACAATCACAGATACAAGCCAAACACGGACAAACGTTGATCAGCATTGCAGCCTTGTACTGCCAGGCTTATATCCTGTTACCAATTAAGGCCTGGGGAGAAGACCAGCTGAAAGAGGGCCTAATAAAGCACACAGGTGAGGAAGGCCCGGCCTCTAACTGGACACATGCAGCAAAGGTAGGCAACAGATAAGACGTGTTAGCTGGTTACATGGCAGTACCCCCCCTCTTAAGAAGCCTCCCCCTCCCCCGCTTGGGTCCAGGCTTGGAGGGAAATCTCAGATGAAACCTGCTCACAAGACGAGGTGCAAAAACCTCAGATGCAGGAATCCACGACCTCTCCTCAGGACCAAACTCTTTCCAGTGCACAAGGTACTGAAGGATGCCTTTATAGAGACGAGAATCCAATATTTGACTAACCTCGTGCTCCTGATTATCCTCAGAGACTGGAACCACAGTAGGGATGGGCCGAGAGAACTTATTAAGGACCATGGGCTTCAGAAGGGAAACATGGAAGGAATTCGAAATCCTGAGATTTTTGGGGATCTGAAGTTTAAAGCTCTCAACTGTGCCAGTTATATGAAAATTATGTAAAAAAAATTACCATATTAAAGTGCTCATTTCCATGCCATATTCAAAAGTCCAGATTAGGTAATGTGCAAAATAACAATATAAATCACTGTGCAAATGTTCATGCAAATTATTAAACAATTGATGTGCAAACTTCTTGATGTGCAAAATCCATATAATAGTCCCAATATTTAAAGTGCAATCCAGTGCATAGGTGACTTGATGCTGTGTCTATAATTCCATCCACATTCATGTGTTCATTCACATATGCTTCCAAAAGTGTCTGTGCTCATGCCGTATCCAAAAAACTATGTGCAGACTTAGAATGAGGTTCCCTACTTACCAGACTTTATTGACTCTCTCAGTCATACGACATGGAGAAGTCAATGTACGCTTGTGGTCTGTAATCCGACCATGGGTTCTTGCTGATGTAGTTGTCCTTTTTCGGAGTGCTGTGAATCTCTCTTGCAAGTGGATTATAGGAGAAAGAAGAAAGCTCTCATAGCGCGCCTTGTTTGAAAAATGTATTGGCCACAATAGGATACAATAACAATACGATCGTTCTGTGGTCGCCGCGACTCTGCAGTGTCAGCGTGCATACCAACCGAACGTGGCCCAGCGCACCTTGCGTTTCAGCTGACGCGTTTCGTCACTTCCGCAATGTCTTCAGAGATGGGACGCAGGGTGCGTTCCACAGCCTTTTTAACTTGTGCCTAATAAACGTAATTTCCTGTTTATACAGCCCGGGTTGTGTATAGTTTGCGTGGAGGTTTCCCATCCTGTATTACGATTACCTTCAGGCTATTATTTTGACACATGGGGAGCTAATTAACTGTTTACGGCCATCCAAAGTGTTGATGCTTAATGCTATACAATCACATTCTACTGTAATCCTGTATGGAGCGAAATTTTATTAAAAAATAAATAATAAAAATAATATATAATATAATAAAAATAAATATAAATAAAAAAATAATAAAATAAATAAAAAAAATAATAATAAAATAAATAAAAAATAAACATAAAAATAAAATAAAAATAAATAAAATAAAAATACAAATAAAAATAAAGATAAAAATAAATAAAATTAAAATGTGTAAAATTTATATGTAAAAAATATATGAAAAAATATATAAAAACTTTATTAGGTGATTCCTTTCTATATAAACCTTATGAAGATTAAAAATGGGACTGCAAACCCCCAGGCACCACATACATTTACAATCTTAATAGTTGGTAAGAAAACAGTTTAGATCAATCTCAATGTTCATCCCCTGGGGGTATAAACTGGCTAACTCATGTATCCAGCGAGTCTCATTTTGAGACACCGCCTTCCTCATGTCAGATCCCCTCCAATGGGGTTCCACCCTATCTATTCCACAGAAGGTCAGTAGGCTAGGGTCCCTATTATGGTGGGTCATAAAATGGTTTGAGAGGCTGTGTCAAAATAATAGCCTGAAGGTAATCGGAATACGGGATGGGAAACCTCCACGCAAACTATGCACAACCCGGGCTGTATAAACAGGAAATGACATTTATTAAGCACAAGTTAAAAAGGCTGTGGAACGCACCCATTCGTCCCATCTCTGAAGACGTTGCGGAAGTGAGGAAACGCGTCAGCTGAAACGCAAGGTGCGCTGGGCCACGTTCGGTTGGTACGCACGCTGACACTGCAGAGTCGCGGCGACCACAGAACGATCGTATTATTGTATCCTATTGTGGCCAATACATTTTTCAAACAAGGCACGCGATGAGAGCTTTCTTCTTTATCCTATAAAAAGGACAACTGCATCAGCAATAACCCATGGTCGGGTTACAGACCACAAGCGTACATTGACTTCTCCATGTCGTATGACTGAGAGAGTCAATAAGGTCTTTTAAGTAGGGAACCTCATTCTAAGTTTGCACATGGTGTTTTGGATACGGCGTGAGCACAGACACTTTTGGAAGCATATGTGAATGAACACATGAATGTGGACGGAAGTATAGACACAGCATCAAGTCACCTATGCACTGGATTGCACTTTAAATATTGGGACTATTATATGGATTTTGCACATCAATAAGTTTGCACATCAATTGTTTAATAATTTGCATGAACATTTGCACAGTGATTTATATTGTTATTTTGCACATTACCTAATCTGGACTTTTCAGTATGGCATGGAAATGAGCACTTTACTTTGGTAAATTTTTTACATAATTTTCATATAACTGGCACAGTTGAGAGCATTTTCACTCATTTGGGATAGGTGGGTTTAGTACCTACAAAGCATCCTGGTCACCAATTTAATAACCCCCTTATATATGAGAGGATATAACAGCAGCTGCTGAATAAATCACTGTACTGTGGCGCGGGAGTCCTATTGTATACTGAAGTTTAAAGCAGACTGGGTTAACCTTGGCAATTATCGAGTACGGACCAATGAATCTTGGTGCGAATTTCAAGGAAGGAACCCGGAATCTGATGTTCCTGGTGGAGACAAGGTCTGGCTTACCAATCTGTAGAGAAGGCGGTTTATGCCTGTGACGGTCGGCAAAACCTTTAAACTTATCAGCCACTGCTTGAAGGGAATCATGAACCTCACCCCAAATGGTATTGAAAGATTGCTATACAGTAGCCAAAGCTAGAATATCAGGAGAACAAATCATGGGGAGAGGAAGCTGAGCGTGTCTTCCATGGACTATGAAAAAAGGGGTCTTCTGCGAACTGGTATTAACATGATTGTTGTGAGAGAATTCTGTCCACGGGAGTAGAGAGGACCAGTCATCGTGATGAGCGGAGACCTAGGTGCGGAGGAAATCTCCAACTCCTGATTGACCCTCTCAGTCTGTCAATTGGATTGAGGGTGGTAAGAAGAAGAAAAATCTAGGACAATATTGAGGGACTTGCAGAAAGCTCTCCAGAAGCAGGAACTAAATTGAACACCCCTGTCAGAAACAATATGAGAAGGAACCCCATGGAGGCGGAGGATTTCTCGAACAAAGATGGGACCAACGCAGGAGCACAAGGGAGACCAGGAAGGGAAACAAAATGAGCCATTTTGGACAACCAATCGATCACCACCCAGATGACAGTATTTCCTTCAGACGGTGGAAGATCAGTGATAAAATTCATCGCAATGTGAGTCCAGGGCTCCTCTGGAACGGGCAAGGGCATGAGCAGACCAGCAGGAGCTTGCGTGGAGGACTTGGACTGGCCACAAACATGGTGCGCTTTCACGTAGCCTTTGACATCCGCACAGAGGGTAGGCCACCAGTAGTGGCGACTGATGAGCTGAAAGGATCAGAGGGCCCCAGCATGACCCGACACCTTGGAATTATGTCCCCAACGAAGGATCTTAGGTCTTAGTTTAATGGGGACGAAGGTCTTGCCAGGGGGAACTTTAGACTCCAGAGTGGTGGAATGGGCAAGAATACACTTGGCCGGAATGATCAGCTCAGGTTCAGAGGTAGGCTCCTCATCCCTCGTTTCAAATGACCTAGAGAGAGCATCAGCTCGACCGTTGCAGGGACAAGGTTTGTACGTGATCGTAAAATTGAACGGAGAAAAGAACAGACTCCATCTGGCCTGTCTGGTATTCAGTCGTTTATCACTCTGTAGGTACTGTAAATTTTTATGATCCCTGAAGATCGTTATGGAGTGCTAGGAACCCTCCAAGAGATGACGTCATTCTTCTAGCGCCAAAGTGGCGGCAACAGGAATTCTCTCTTTAGGGATGACCTTGCGTAGGGAGGATGAGAAACGAGGAACCCCAAGCCAGTATCTGCCTGAAAGTCCACTCAATGTGTGGGGAATGGAGCTGTAACCAGGGAAGACCTAATACGATGGAAGTTGAGGCCTTAGGTAGAACAAGGAAGGATATCTCCTCCTGATGGAGTATTCCAACAGACATCTTAACCGGAAGGGTCTGGAAGCAGATGGGTCCTCCTGGAAGAACGGTGCCATCAATCGCCGAGACCACCAATGGAGTGGCGAGAGACGAAAGGCCAAGCTTCATGGAAGAAGCCGTTTTCCAGTCCATAAAGTTGCCCGCAGCTCCAGAATCAAGAAATGCCGGGACCGAATGAGAGGAAGTGTCGGTGTGAAGGAACACCGACAGCTCGAGGCGCGAAGGTGAGGTACTGGGTCCAATACTCCACCTTCCAGATGTATTAGACCCGAGCATTTCCCGGACGCAGCAAGCAAGTGTCACGAAGGTGACTCTTGTCCCCACAGTAAAGGCACAGGCCCAAGGCTCTGCGCCTAGCACGCTCCTCGGGAGATAACCTGGTCCGGCCCAGCTGCATGGGTTCCTCAGCTGACAGGGAGTGCTCCATGGACCGCAGAGAGGGGAGCTCAGGTTGACTAAGGGCCAGGGGGTGCAGACATCTATTTTCTAGGGTCCTCTCCTGGAAACGAATGTCGATCTGGTTGCACAGGGAGATCACGTCTCCCAGATCAGTGGGAATGGTCCTACCTGCTAATTCGTCCTTCACTCTGTCGGAGAGGCCCTATAAGAAAGCTGCAACCAAGGCCTCGTTGTTCCAATTCTTATATATAAGGGAAGCGGTCGTTGGGACTTTATATGAGGCCAGTCACTAAGGAATTACATACAAATATCAAATTAATGGATTGAGTAGATATAAATTCATTTATTTTACAGAAATGAAAACATTTATACACAGGCTATGCATTGCAATAAAATGAGTACCATAAAAAGCTGACAGTTGATCTGAATAGTCCAACAAAATAAAATTAAAATACATAATCATGTATAAGGATAGGTGCACCATAACAGCAGGCCGCTATCCAAACTGTCCTGGCGTACACACAATACTCTACGAGTTTCGAGGATCTGTCCTCTCATCAGGAGTATCATATCTCAATTATCTATAGATATAAATCATACAAGAGTAAATTAATATATTACTAGTGGAAAACCAAGATGGAAAAGACTCAGTTAGAGGAGATTGTTGATGTATGTGTTCTTACATGTCAGCTTTAGAGTGGAGCCCAACAGGTAACGCTGGGGCAAGGGTGTCCATCGTAGTGCCCATCCCGGGGCTGAGGCGGGGGCATGAAGGGCCGGACAAAGACAACAGCCGAGTGACAAGCCCTGAACCGTGTGAAGGTAAATGGAGAGAGACTCTCTGATCCACACCATGCTAGAAGTAAAAAAGGGTATATATAAAGATATCAAGAGAAGTTATCCAGAAAGTGCGGGGAGTCACTAGAGTAAGAAAGAGTGTCAGAGATACTGCCCCAACCAGGGGCAGGGAAGGAAAGTGAGGAGGGTGATGTAGGAATTCCACAGACCCCATGTGAAACGGTCAAGAAATAATGCAAGAGGGAGCTGCATAGGAGATAGATTGAGACATGATGTGCATGGGTTCCTCAGCTGACAGGGAGTGCTCCATGGACCGCAGAGAGGGGAGCTCAGGTTGACTAAGGGCCAGGGGGTGCAGACGTCTATTTTCTAGAGTCCTCTCCTGGAAATGAATGTCGATCTGGTTGCACAGGGAGATCACGTCTCCCAGATCAGCGGGAATGGTTCTACCTGCTAATTCATCCTTCACTCTGTCGGAGAGGCCCTGTAAGAAAGCTGCAACCAAGGCCTCGTTGTTCCAATTCAACTCGGCAGACAGAATCCAAAAATGGAGGACATACTGGCCCACAGAAAGTGACTCCTGACGGAGGCGTAAAAGGCCGCTGGCTGCTGAAGAGACACGACCTGGTTCCTCAAAGATGTTTCGGAAGAGTTTTAGGAAACAAGACAGGCTAGAGACCACGGGGTCACTCTTCTCCCACAGAGGGACAGCCCAGGCTAAAGCATCGCCGGTAGAAATAATGTAGGCCACCTTCGCCCGATCGGACGGGAAATTTTGAGGCTGAAGCTCAAAATGAATGGTGCACTGGCTGAGGAACCCCCTGCAGGCTTTAGAGTCTCCAGAGTACTGGGACGGAGCCGGTAACTGCAACGGATTGGCTGCTGCGAGCGTAACTGGGACCGATACGGCCGCAGTCCGTGGTGGGGTTTGCTGAACAGAAGATCCCAGGGAGGACTGGAGCTGGTCAAAGCGGGACGCCAAATCTTGCAGGAATTGCATCACCTGCATCTGATTAGCCTCTTGTGGCTCCAGTCTGCGGACTATGCCCTGTATCGGATCATCTACAGGTAACGGCACATCAGCCGGGTCCATGGCTGATCAAACTGTCACAACTCCAATGGGGTCTGGTGACAGGTACATACCACTGGAGTGCGAATCGCACCAAAATAGTGTAGCGCACCACAAGGTTGTGGACCTATGGCGGACCGCTGCTAGGTAGTACCGGCTGATACGGGGAGAGGGCTCCCTAGAGCACAGACACTGAAACTCAGAGAGCTAGTGCATCGGTTCTCCCAGTGCGTGGAATCTAAGAGCCAGTGGGTGTTCACCAGAGCCTCTAGTTGTGAGGATGGATTTGGCTGCAACTGGATCCAGGTCGCGGCCCCCAGGGTCCCCTAGCTCTCGCTCGGCTGGCCCCAGATGATAGAGGGGAAGCAGCAGCACAGGAACAGTAAGAATAGTCAGAGGAATAGCAAGGGGTCAGGCAACCAGAAGACAGGAGAACCGAAGACAAGCCGAAGGTCGAGGTAACAGGCAAGAAGGGATAGTCAGACAAGCCAAGGATCAGAATACGGATAAGACTCAGAGCAATCGAATAGACAATCACAGACACAAGCCAAACACAGACAAACGTTGATCAGCAATGCAGCCTTGTACTGCCAGGCTTATATCCTGTTACCAATTAAGGCCTGGTGCAGAGACCAGCTGAAAGAGGGCCTAATAAAGCACACAGGTGAGGAAGGCCCAGCCTCTAACTGGACACATGCTGCAAAGGTAGGTAACAGATAAGACATGTGTTAGCTGGTTACATGACACTGGGCCCCTCTCTTGCTGACAAACTTCAGGTTGTCTTCAGAAGAGCCAGGACTTTAAAAAATATCATGGCCCCAGTAGTTTGAAAACCATGGCTAAACCCAAGGACATCAGGGGTTATTTTGACAACCGTGTGTTGATCTCCCAGTGCAGGAAGAGGGACTGCCTTACATGTCAGTCAATCCCCCACGGTCAGTCTCAAATATCAGACAGGACCAGTATTACGTTTCACATCCGTCAATTTATTACCTGCTCCACATAGTATGTGGTGTATGTCTTCACTTTCCCTTGTGGTATGCTCTATGTGGGGAGAACCATACGGGCCCTTCGAGCCAGAATAGGTGACCATTGTCAAGCAATCACTAAGTGCTTTCTGGAACATAGCGTTCCCTGCCACTTTGCCCATTTTCACAATAAGGACTTCAAATTATTGAAGGTTTTTGCTATTGAACATATTGTCAAGGGCAATCTGACGGATAATGAGAGATTTGCATTATTGTGCAGAAGAGAAACCATGTGGATTTACAAGTTCCATTCTCTCTCGCCACATGGGTTGAATGAAGAACTTGACACCCTCGTGGACACCTGAGATTTACACCCAGTAGTTGCGTGGATGTTTTCCCTTTGGCCACACTCAATTGTTGGGTGTGTGTGCTGTCATTTCCTCCCCTTTCCTTTCCTCACTTTCCCTCCCTCCCTCTTTTTTTTCCCTTCCCCTACCCCCCTCCCTCCTCTATAAATTTTTATTGTTTGTCATAGTTACAGGTTCATATGTGCCTTACACATTTTTATACATGTTACCAATGTTCATTGTTATTGTTTTTCATTTTGACAATAGCTCCCTGTGGGTATGATTTACTGTTCCTTTCTCTGGATGATGCCACTCCTCCTGGAGCATACCCTTAAATTCTCAGTCAATGGGAGCCTGGTCACATGACCCGATGAAGGGAATTTCCCGAAACATGTAGTCATTTGTGACCAGACTCCATCCCTCCATCCTCAGCCCTGGATTTCCAGCGAGATTGTGATCTCCTTTTCTCCTGGCTCCCCTCCACGGCTTCCCCTGCTTCCCTTTGGTGCAGCCCATTAACCTATTCCGGCCATCTGACCTCCTTGTCACACATCATGTGACACGTCAACATGGAAGTGAGCGGCGGCCATAGGATTCCCCTACCATCTGACCTTCCCAACGATGTTTCAGCAGGTGGCTTTGACCTGTAGGGATCCACCGTGAGCTAAAACAACGCCACAGTAGTGCACACTGTGGAGGCCTCACTCCCTCTCCCTCCTGTATTTTCCATCTACTGGTATCCAGTAACAGGAGCAGGGTCATCCATCCCTTTTGGTGGTCAGCCTCAGGAGCCCACGTGTAAGTGAGCACACACATCAGCTGTGAAAGAGGGATCGTTTTCTCTGCAAGTTCATTCCGTGTCTGTATGCTATTTGACACAGCCTTGTTTTTACTATCTGTGTTTTTACAATAAACTGTTGACTTTTAACTGTTTCTCAAGTCTTGCTTTGGTGAACCAGTGCACCCTTATGTGTGTTTTTGTGCCACTCATTTGTCCCGTTCTGAACTCTTTGTCAATTTTCAGTTGTCAAATAACATTTTTGTGTCTATCATTTTTGTTCCGACACAGTTTATCGTATGTCTGTGCCTTACTTGAACGTCTCTTTTGCTAGGGAGAAAGTGTCGACTACACACACGAGTGAATGTGCACCCGAGGACTCCGACTGGTGGTTTTCCCTACCTACTGGGACGAGGACAATGACCTATGGTCATCTACCTTTTATGTCCTCCCTCTCCCTCACTCCGGAGGTGTCACACGTGATGACACCGCAACAAAATCGAGTGCCACCTAGGGATGTCCAGTTTCGGTGGAC
>BLSH010082774.1:207344-222721 GCA_018402905.1 Glandirana rugosa
ATGTAATAGGGGGGAAGTCAGGTATTAATTACGACGACGCTCTGAGTAGGTGGAATGGTTGGTGCAACACAAGGGGGGGGGGGACGGTTAGAGAAGTGACCGAAGGTGAGGCGGTTGCTTAAGTTCCAAAGGATGGGAGAAGCTCTGGAGAAATCCCGGAGGCGAACATGGGAGGAGGTGACAAGGGAGCTAGAGAGCAGGAGGTCTTGGGAGGACCGAACAGGGTGGTTTGGTTGGTATTTTGAGACTAGGTTAGAGTTGTAGCTGGGGGCAGAGTTGTGGATGGCTTTGTAAATTATTGTTCATATTTTGAATTTTATTCGTTGGCGGAGTGGAAGCCAGTGAAGAGATTGGCAGGGGGGGGGGGAACACAACGTGGTTGGTAAGGTGGATGAGTCTCGCAGCAGCATTAATTATGGACTGAAGGGGGGATAATGTATGTAAAGGTAATCTAATGAGGAGAGAGTTGCAGTAGTCGAGACGAGAGATAACCAGAGAGTGAATTAGAAGCCTAGTGTCATTGGTTAAAAAGGGGCGTATTCTAGCAATGTTGCGAAGGCTGAGGCGGCATGATTTAGACAAGGATTGGATGTGGTCTTGAAAGGACAGTTCAGATTCTAGGGTTACCCCTAGCACCCTGGCATGTGGGGATGCACTAATAGTTGTGCCATTGATCTTAACAGAGAAGTCAAGGGAAGGGGCACGTGGGGGAGGAAATATCATGAGCTCAGTTTTAGATAGATTCAGTTTGAGGAAGTGCTGTGACATCCAGGTTGATATGTCTGTTAGTAAGGCAGTGATCTGTGAGGAGACTGATGGGGTGAGTTGAGGGGTAGAGAGATAGATTTGGGTGTCAGCGGCATATAAATGATAGCAGAAGCCATGGGAGGTTATCAGCTGACCCAGGGAGGATGTGTAGATTGAGAATAGTGAGGGCCCAAGGACAGAACCTTGGGGGACACCAACGGTAAGAGGAGTTGGAGAGGAGGAAGTGGAGTTGTAAGTGACACTATTGTTAACCCATTGTGATCTGGCTCCTATTTAATTAAAAGGACACAAATGCATATAACGAATAAATAAAAGCAATTGACTTTAAAAAAACTGCTTAAACATATTGCCTGGTGTATAGCCACTTTTTTTTTTTACTTCCGCACTAGACTGAAAGTGATGTAATGACATCGCTCTGGTCCTCCTAGATCAGGGGTCTCCAAACTTTTTAAACAAAGGGCCAGTTTACATAGCACTTTTGTGGTTGGGAGGAGGAATAATGCCCCATCATTGGTATCAGTGGGAGGAATAGTGTCCCATCATTGGTATCAGTGGGAGGAATATTGTCCCATCATTGGTATCAGTGGGAGGAATAGTGCCTCATCATAGGTATCAGTGGGAGGAATGGTGCCTCATCATTGGTGTCAGTTGGAGGAATGGTGCCCCATCATTGCTGTCAGTGGGAGGAATAGTGCCCCATCATTGCTGTCAGTTGGAGGAATAGTGCCCCATCATTGGTGTCAGTGGGAGGAATAGTGCCCCATCATTGCTGTCAGTGGGAGGAATAGTGCCCCATCATTGGTGTCAGTGGGAGGAATAGTGCTTCATCATTGAGCACAGGTGTTTCAGGAGGGAGGAGTTTCTCCTGCTGCTGTCTGGTGGTAAAGCTGCTGCAGGTGATCTGTGTGAGAGGGGAGTGTGGTGAAATCTCTCCCTGCCCTTGTAGCCCCTTGAAGGCATGGAGGCCGGTGGGGGCCTCTCCTGCTGGAAGCTTGCGGCCATCCCCTGGACTGTCGGGTGACATGTCTGCCCCCATACAAGCCATGGCTGGTGATCTCTCTGCCCCTGGTGAGGATGAAAGCTCGGTATCCATTTGGGAGCAAGTGGTGGCCAGTATTAAAGTCCTGAATTGGCAAAGAAACAAGCTCTACAAGCCTTTTTTTTTAACAGAAGAGTTTATTGACAAATCAGCATTAAAGCTCTACAAACATAGAGCCAAGTTAAAGCATCTGTGAAGGCAGCGTGAAGGCTTGCACAGCCGTAGCCATGGATTCAGAGATCCAATTAGCTAAAGTCTGGGTGGAACACCAGGAAACCATTCTGTCCATGATGGAAAACAGAGATGGGCCCTTCAAGTAAAAGCTTTCCAATGACTGCAGGTTTGCAAGAATGGCAAAGATGGAGGTGGAGGAGGAGACTCCCAGTTCTGCCCCCTCAGGGAGAGGTAAGCAGTCCTATGCCATCTAGGGTTGCCACCTCATCCCTTTAAAACCCGAAAACATATTATTTACACAGGTTCTGTGGCAAATTAAGGTGGTAATTGAACTCACTTGGTGCCTTATATGAATGAAATTAGTCTCAGAACAACCTGTGTAATTCATATGTGCTTGGGTTTAAACGGATGAGGAGGCAACCCTAATGACATCCCAGGACTCACGAGGCATGCTAGGGGTCATCCAGGTAATGGAGTCTCCAATGTGGGGGGATCAGTTGGCGTTTCATGATGAGGATATAACCGATGATGTGCCTGACAGGGTAAAGCCTGCCAAGCCCCAAGCAGTGGATGAAACTGTTTATGTACCATTTAAAACCATGACTAATACTGACAGTATACCTAGTGACAACCAGGCTGCTAATCCTGTTTGCAGCAGTGCTGTGCCTGCTGATGTTGCAGTGCAGCAAAAGTTGCATTTAAAAAATGTCATTCCTGCAGAGGGACTGCAAGTCTCAGTCCAACGTAATAACCCTCCTGTAGCTGAATCAAAAGTTACTTGCCCTGTCACAGCTGCTGACTCCGCAGCACATCTTCAGGTGGCCACTGCTATTGCAGCAGAAACTTTGACTATACCCGATGGGAAATTGAATGTGTGTGACTGATAACAATCATCCCAGTACAGGTGTTGTGGACAATCATCCTAGTACAAGTGTGATAGACAACCCTATCACTAAATGTGTGATAAACAATCTTGCCAACCCAGTTCAAGCAGTTGATAATAGTAATGCACAGACTAATGTTACATCAGTGTCGGGCCTTGGCCCTGATAAACCCACATTTGCTGAGGTGGTGTGCTGTGCTCCTGGTACCTCTACTTCCAAGTCGGTTTTCTCCCTACAAGCTACCAATATGAGCACCCCAGGATCTGGTCTTGGGTCTCTGGCTTCTGCTGGAGGTCCAATGAGAAATGTAGTCATCCTTAAATGGGAAGGTGGTGCAATTCCTCCAGCACGGCATTCAGTGGTAGACATGATTTTGGAGATGGGTTTTGGGGCAAACAAACATTATGCCCTAATACATGTAGCTGGGAGCCAAGAGTACACAATTGGCTTCACCAGGCCAGAGGGTCTTGTCCTGTTCTGGGAGTGATATGAGGCTTGATGCAGGTCAAAACCCGAATGGGAAGGTCTGGCACCGGTTGCAGTTTCACAAAGGTCAACATTGAAAAAAATAACCATCATACTCACTAATGAGAGCGTTCCTGCTCGGGATTTAGAGGTCTGGCTAAGGAATTATGGTGAGGTTTTGACAAAGCCAGATAAAATCCTTGATGAGCGTAGCATCTGGACTGGGGGTTGGTCGGTAACAGTAAGGTTGACCAGGGATGGGAATGTTGTCCGTCACCTGCCCTCCTCATCTTTTATAGGGAGGGATAGGTTCACTATTTTCTACCCTGGTCAGCCAAAGCTGTGTCACCGCTGTGGAGAAAAGGGGCATTTTAGCTCCTCCTGTTCAGTCTTGATATGTTCGGTATGTCGGGGTCAGGGTCATGTGGCCAAGGACTGGACCCAGATGACAAGATGCAACCTGTGCCAGCGCCTTGGTCACCCCTACAGCCGATGTCCTGAGGCCTGGCATAATATGGAGAAGAAGGTAATAGATGACTTGTTGAGGCTGGACAGGTTGGAGGGTGAGACCCCTGGTGTACCATCCTCCTCTGCGATGACTGACTCCGCAGGTCCTGTTCAGGATCCCTCCTCAGTTCCTATGGCCATCCCTCCTGTGTCTGTAAGTATTCCTTCTGTGTCTGTCTCTGTGTCCCCCCAGCCCTACTGTACCCGCTCCTCTTGTGTCAGAACCTCCCAAGTCTGTGCCCCCTGAGTCAATTATACCCCATGAGTCTTCCTCTCCTAAGTCTGACTTAAAGCTTAGTACCACCCAAAAGTTGAACTTCCGCTTTAAGGGAAGGTGACCCCCCCCCCCGACATGCCACAATTGGCATGTCTTTTTTTTGGGGAGTCCCAGGTCTGCTTCCTCCCCTGGAGCCACGGCTCCAGAAAGGAAGTCCACCTTCCCCCCTCCCTCTCAGCGATCTACTGGGACACTTCACAGGTCCCAGAAGATACGCCGAGCCATTCACAAGCCGCAGTGCAACTTGCGTATGCGCAGTGAGCACCCGGCTTTGAAGCCAAAGCCGGGTGCCCACACTTGTGATGCTGGCGGCGCCAAGGGGAGGGGGAGATGAGCGAGCCCTCGGGCGGCTGCATCGCTGGAAAGAAGGACAGGTGAGTGGCCGATTGTTAAAAGTCAGCAGCTACCCTTTTGGTAGCTACTGACTTTTAACAGGGTGGAACTCTGCTGTAAAGAAAGGTCGCCCCCACCAGGAGTGGTAGAGCGTACCAAAAAGGGTGTTGCTTCTTCCTCTGTAAAGAAGTCTTCTGTGAAGACTTCAAAGAAAAAAGCAAGAGATGAGAGCATCTCTGAATCTGACCTGCAGTACCTGGAGGAGAGAAGGAAGGTTGGGAGGCGGAAGAGGCAGACGGTGAGGACGGAACAGGGATGGGAAGCTCCAGTGCCCATCTCCAAATGTTCTAGGGCCTCCAAGTTAGATATTTCCTCATCTGGGGCTTCTCTGGAGCAAAGTTCAGATTCTGAAATGGAGTTGCAGGAGGCCTCAATAAAGAGAGAGGCTTTTGGTGATGAGCAGCAGAGGGGAGCTAAGAAACAATCCACCCAATAACCCAAATAGTGGTTCTCCCTCCGTTAAAAATAAATGTTGCCAGCATTAAATCAGTAAGAGCTCGTTCTATGGCCTTCTTTTTGTTCAGCCAATTAGATGCTGAAATTTTATTTTTGCAAGAGACTAGGCTCACCTCCTTGGCAGATATTCATATGGCCAAGAGAGAGTGGAGGTATGGTCCATCTTACTGGTCTTTTGCGGCCAAGCTTTATGGCGGTGTGTTGCGCGTTGTTTAAAACCAGCATGATAACTGTCCGGCGGGTTATTGAGGTGGAGATTGGGAGATGTATGGTCTTAGATGTCCTTGTGGGAGGACAGGACCTGTGCCTAATTAATATTTATGGACCGCACACAAAGTGGGACAGGAAATGCCTTTTTGCAAGGATCAAGCCACTTCTTTTTACATCCCAGCAAGTGGTCTTTGGAAGTGACTTTAATACAGTAACTAGGCCCAAGGACAGGAAGGACTTCAAGGATAAGCTGGGATAGCGTGTTTTTAAATAGTATGGTTAGGGATGCTGGTCTTGTGGATGTGCACCTCCCGGATGACACCGGGTTCACCTTTCATCGAGGTAGTAGTCAGAGTAAGATAGGGTTTTTTTTTTTGTTTTTTTGTAGGAAACCTCCGCTGTCTTGCCCCCAGTGGTGCAGGCAGTTGAGTTCCCTGATCACTGTATGCGATCTATGGTCTTGAATGCTTCAGATGTCCCTCAGAGGGACAAGGGCATCTGAATTTGACTCTCTTCGAGGAAGAACATGTTAGACAATCCTTTGAGGAATTCTTTCAGGCACAGGTGAACATCCTGGACTTTTGTAGCAGCAAGGCTGAGTGGTGGGAGCTGACCAAAAAGAGGATTGCTGGATTCTGCAGGGGCCTAGCCAATAGAAAACAGTTTGAGAAATACATGACCTACCAACATTTACGGAGGAAGCTGCATATTCTTGTCTCTAGAGAAGGAGATCCTGGGGCAATCTCCAAAGTGAAACTCCTTCTCAGGAAGTGTAAATATGACCAGCATGCCTCTTTGGTTCTGGAGAGGGACTGTGGGAAGTACCACTCACCTAAACCTTACCAGAACTGCAAACAAGGTGTAGCTGTTAAAACGGTTGTTGGTCTTAAGGGTGGTACAGGTTCCTTGACAAAGTCCAAGTTTGAGATCCTGGAGGTCATGAGGTCTTTATGCTGACCTTCTTGGAAGCTTGACCATGACAGGATGGAAAGCTTTTTGGACTCTAATCCAGGTCTAAATGGTGGAGATGTTCCACTGGTGAATTTGACAGAGGAGATTACAGTTGAAGAGGTGATGAGGGCAATTGAACAGCTTGCCATCAAAAAGTCACCGGACCGGATGGCTTGACAGTAGAGGTTTACAAAGCCTTTAAGTCTATTCTGGCCCCACATTTGGTAGAGGTTTTTAACAAATGCCTTGCTGAGGGGGTGCTTCCCCCTTCAATGAGACACTCAGCTGTGATTCTTCTTTTAAAAGGTAAAGATCCTTCGATGATTGAGAATTGGCGCCCCATCAGCCTTCTCAATGTCGATAGGAAGGTGCTGGCAAATATATTTTTATGGCGCCTATCATCAGTAGCAGAGTCTTTGCCTTCTCACCATCAGCAAGACTTACCTGATTCCAATATTCTTGTATGTCAGCTTTGTCTGCATCTTGCCAGTGTTTCTCTATGCTGGGGTCAATACTGTGTTCTTCCAAATGCTGTGGGGGAGCAGGCTGAACCCCATCAAGAGGAATGTCACCTATCTATCCAGGAGGGAGGGTGGCTTATTTATGGTCAACCCAGTTCTTTTCTTTTCACTGCTATTTCTCAAGTTTAACATTGGTAATATGCTTTCAGTGTAACCTCCTGGATGGGCAGGCATGTTTAGATCTTAGTTTAGGCCTGTTCTATGACTTTGGGAAGAAGGTGGCCAAGTGAAGAATCTCAGGGGTCATCATGGTTAGCTACCAGCCTATGTCGCTCCATGCCTGAAGTTACTGCGGCAGTGGCGATTGTTGGCTGAAGATCTCCGATTGGTTCCAATGAAAGTCCTTATGAGCCGAGTCTTAAGCGAAGTCTTGCAAGACCCACTGGCCTGAAGGGATTGCCCAGGCCCAATTTTGAGGGCAGGGTTAAGACTGATTAATTTGGATAGAGCCCCCCTTAAATTTAGGGATCTGGCCTGGTTATGTTTCCACGGAGGCTCTATGTTTGGGGCAATTTGAAACTCTGCAGTGAGATGGATCGTACCTGTCCTCGGGAGGAGTGTGCAGGGGAGAAGGGTAGACTATGGACCATTTTCTGCTTTGTTGCCCTTTTAACATAGAAGTATACAAATAGGTGGGAGGGGCCCTCTGTGTTCCTTTTCTCTCCAGGCTGAGTGGGTGTATAGAGCATGCAATACTGGTGGGGTTTTTTTATTTGGATATACTTTTTTTTAGTTAGCCTAGTTGTCCATTATTTCACCTGGAATGCACAGTGTCAGGTCACCACTCGGCACAAAATCCTTCCTGCTCAGGTGGTGGTGAGTGACATTTTGCATGAGGTGGGGAAGATTTGGGTGCTTGAGAGAGACAAGCGGAGTCAGGGGGCTTGGTTGAAGGCGTGGAGGGGTTTCAAGCCTCCCTAACCACCAGGAGTCTCTTTCCCGGGTGTGGCTTTCTGTCTCTTATCACCCTAGATTTTATTTATGATTAATTTTTGATAAATGGCTGCGTACATAGGTGATGGGGTGTGCCTCTTAGGCCCTCTCTGCTGCTTTATGTAAATAGTTTTCTAAAAAAAAAATGTTGGTAGTGGACTATGTATATATTCTGAACATGGATGTGTATTCCCTTGATTTCTGTTGAAGTATTGTACTATGATTTTGTTTTTTACATTTGTATAAAATTGGTGGCTTCATTCTTTTCAGTAAAAGATCAATAGTGCCCCATCTTTGGTGTCAGTGGGATAAATAGTGCCTCATCATTGGTGTAAGTGGGAGGACTGGTGCCCCATTATTGGTGTAAGTGGGATTAATGGTGCCTCGTCATTGGTGTCAGTGGGAGAAATAGTGCCCCATCTTTGGTGTCAGTGGGAGGAATAGTGCCCCATCGTTGGTGTCAGTGGGAGGAATAATGCCCCATCATTGATATAAGTTGGATAAATGGTGCCTCGTCATTGGTGTCAGTGGGAGGAATAGTGCCCCATCTTTGGTGTCAGTGGGAGGAATCGTGCCCCATCATTGGTATCAGTGAGTGGAATAGTGCTCCATCATTGGTGTATATGAAAGTAAGTGTGCCTCAACATTGGTGTCAGTGGGAGGAATAGTGCCCCATCTTTACTGTCAGTGGGAGAAATCGTGCCTCATCATTGGTGTCGGTGGGAGGAATAGTTGCCCATCATTGGTATCAGTGGAAGGAATAGTGCCCCATCGTTGGTATTAGTGGGAGGAATAGTGCCTCATCATTAGTATTAGTGGGAGGAATAGTGTCACATCATTGGTATTAGTGGGAGGAATAGTGCCACATCATTTGTGTCAGTAGGAGGAATAGTGCCCCATCACTGATGTGAGTGGAAGGAATAGTCCCCCATCATTGGTGTCAGTGAAATTATTTAAGCTCAGTGGGAGGAATAATACCCCACTGTTGATTGTCGGAGGGAAGAATAGTGTTCCAAGGGCGGGATAAAGGCAAGGAAAGGGCTGCATCCAGCCACTGGGCCACAGTTTGGAGACTGTCCTAGATCTTAGAGGTGATCAGAGACGATCTAGTCTCTGTTCACTAGCTGCTGTGAACCACTGGAACCTTTTCTGAACTCACGGGTAAAATTGGTAAGTTCGAGAAACACTGGCGGGATGAGGGGAGACAACCTCTCCCACTGCTATTCAAAGCGATCCAGCCGCTACTTAGCCGCTCTGACCACTTTCATACATAAAAAAATAGCTGGCTGAAGAAAAAATATTGGATTATGGCTGATAGCTTCAGCCATAAACCCCAGCAGTGGCGGCTGGTGCTCCATCGGTCAGGGGGTGGCAGACAGACCTGACTGTGACAAACGCGGGTATCAGATCACTGCCCTCCTCACCGATCGGTGACTGAGGACCCCCCTGATCCAATACCGCACTTGTCACGAACGTAACAATGCCACTCTCAGCTGCTTTCAGCACAAAGATTTCCCAGTTTGCGGGACCACCATGTAAGTGTCAGCCGCCTGAGAGCGATTGTTACCGGGCTAATTCAAACAATTAACCCTTTCTCTGCCACCGCTTCTGGATTCCGGCCAGAAGACCCTTATATCAGCAATACCAGTATTTCAGAACACGCCTGTAACACACACTGTCACCTGCAGACAGGTATATTCAGATGCGTTATTCTAAAAACAGTAGCGCTCTTCGAAGGAACAGATTCGTGATAGTTGCATTAAGAGCTTTAGGGACAAAATTAACACTTTTCAAAATAAGGTTTAATAATGAAAAGGTCAAGTTTTAGGTGCAGTAAAATATTTACAGAAAAATAAAAGTAGAAAGTGAGACAAATTTACAGCGAAAGAGAACAGATTGAAAATGTCCTTGCCCAATCAGTGTTTTGAAGATAATTTCCTGGTCCTCTGATGTTTGATGTTAAGGTGAGAACTCCCAATCTGATGGTCACAGTCTCTTTTTCTCTGGACCACCAGGGGTGGGGCCATACCACTTCTGGCCATTCGTATAAGAGAGGGAGGACCGTGGAGATACATGCTGCATAATCATGCATATTTTACAGTAGGAAATTTAATCTCAGCTTGCAATAAGCTTTCATATGACTCCAAACATGAGAATTCTAAAACCTTATAGGGCCCTGGGGAGGGAATGGACTAATTCTATCCCTCCTTGGGTAACAAGGGGTGAAAGTTTATACTTGAATTATCCGGGCCGAAATTCTACATTCAAATATGTAATGTTCATCACTATGGCATACATATAGCGGAAGTTATGACTGTATGCAAGTTTTCCTAACTTTTCATGTTCCAAATTTATTGAAAGGGGTCAGAATTCCTGGGGGGTGATTTACGATATATGGCCTGTCCCACATTGGTTTGTTGTATGTTTGTTCTAGATAAGCGGACAGGGCCTTCCTGGCCGGCCATAAACCGTAATCAGAGCCTCCCTTTGAAGTTTGGTCTGGCCACAAGCAGAGGGGGTGTAAATGACAAGCTTGTTCAAACTGCCACGTCAGAAGGAGAGAGAGAAAAAAAAACGTAACTATTTACGTAGCTTCTCTGCCAAGATGGAGTCAGTGTCGTTTTGGGCCTGGTATCATTACCTTGCGTGGATCTCACGCATGATACCATCACACTGACCACAGCCCACCCTTTTTGGCTCTAATCATGTGCTTAAAAAAAAAACCCAATTGGAATCCATGCGTTTGGCCCCCTGCATGTAGATTAGGGGCCGGACCAATGGATTAGGGGGGCGACGCCCTAATGAATGGCTGCCAGTGAACCTCAGTATACCACTTGCAAGCCGCAACGTATATACGTATTGTGGTCAGCAAGTGGATATCTTATAAAATCTCATGAATAATATTACACATACTGTATAGACGTCAAAAATAATAATATATAAAAATTAAAGATGGCCAAACGAATCACTGATAAAAACAGGGATAAGCCTCAATTTGGTGTCATTTGGGGCTGGTGAATCACTAGCAGAAGAGGAGGAACCATCTAACTCACTCCTAAAAGCTTTCTCTAGCAAATCATTAGGATAGCCATACTCCTTCAACTTATTTATAAGAAGCTTGCTCTGTTGGACATAGTAAAACTTTGTCACCTTCCCAGATGATATTGATATATTGAAGATGTGCTCCTCATCAGGGACGGTGACAAAGTGGCATTCTTGGAGTTTGCCACACACTGTAATGACAACAATTTTACTTATGTCATAGACCCGAACAACTTAATCTTCTAAGACTTGGATAAGCACATGAGGAAGATCGAATTATCACAAGAAAAAAAAAATTTGTAAACCTACTGGTGGGAACTCGTATCTCCATTATACGCGTTGCCACTACTCTTTCTTTGGAAAAATAATATATCCAAAGGTCAATTCCGCAGACTCAAAAAAAAATTGTACCAAAAATTAGGAGCCTACATTGACCTCACATCACTGCCCCAGAGCAAACAAGTTAACCGCTTCCCGACCGCCTCACGACTATTGTCGGTGGCAATGTGGCAGCGTCCCGCGAATCGCTGACTATAAGCGGCACTTGCGGATCGTGGGCATGCACGCTGCTGGAGGCGCGCGTGCGTGTTCACTGTGTAGCGGGGAGCCAGGGAGTGGGTAGGGCGGATTCGATGTCCACTGGCTACCTGCGATCGCTCCACCAAAGTAACAGAACACACACGGATCTCTGTTCTGATAGGGGGAAGGAATGTGATTGTAGGCTCCCTGTATATGGGAACTACGATCACTCTCCTCCCCCAGTCAGCCCAGCCCCCACAAAGTAGGGAACACATTTAACCCTTTGATTGCCCCCAAGTGTTAACCCCTTCCCTGCCAGTGACATTTACACAGTAATAAGTGCATTTCCATAGCACTGATCGCTGTATAAATTCCAATGGTCTCAAAAAAGTGTCCGACATGTCCGCTGCAATGTCGCAGTCCCTCTAAAAATCACAGATCGCCGCCATTACTAGTAAAAAATAAAAACGCCATAAATCAATTCTCATCGTTCGTAAACGCGGCAACTTTTGCACAAACCAATCAATATATGCCGATTTGTGATTTTTTATTTTTTTTTTAACAAAAATATGAGGAAGTATATATATCGGCCAAAACTGATGAATACATTTGTCTTTTTATATGTTTTTTTTTTTTTGCATATGTATTTTAGCAAAACGTAAGAAATATTCGGGTTTTTTTGCAAAATTGTCGCTCTTTGTTTATAGCGGTGATCCGAAGTGATGCAGAGGTGATCAAATACCACAAAAAGAAAGCTCCATTTGTGGGAAAAAAAAGAATGTAAAAAAAAGGAGTAAAACGTCGCAAGGCCGCGCAATTGTCAGTTAAAGCGACGGAGTGCCAAATCGCAAAAAGTGCTCTGGTCCTAAAGTGGAAAATCCTTCCGTGGCTGAAGTGGTTAAAGGAAGGATTATATTTACCATACCTTTTCTGCAAAATAATTCAAACCAGTTCAGAAACCAAACAAACAAACAGAGAAAAGGGAATTTCTGATCCGGCAGGCCAAGAGGGTCCTGGGACCACAAAAATTTGGCAAGCACTAACCAGTCCAAGCTATATGTGTCCCCATGAGGGCAGTAGTCCTTATATGTACAGAAACCCTCCTATTATCACCCCCCCACATCCTATTATTGTGTGACCAATACCATCCAAATAATTCTTAATTTCATTTCCCAAAGTTATCCGTCTACAAGGAGACCTGAATAGATCAAATGACGGCACAAATGAGGATGGAGGAGGACCGGATTCACATGACTGAGAAGATACTGGACCTCACCCTGGAGATCATCTACCTGCTGACCGGAGAGGTGAGGAGGATTCTGGGAGGTCACATGACATCACTCTTATCTCTATTAATAAAACACAGACCTGACTGGAGAGGTGAGGAGGATTCTGGGATTCTAACATGATATTCCTATTGGTTTCCTCAATACAGAGATTTCCTCTTCTGAAGTCAGGCGATCATATGACCATCACAGTGCCTCCATGTGACTCCCTAAAACCCGAGAGACACAACATGCAGAAGATTCTAGAAGTCACCAAGAAGATGATGGAGCTGCTGACAGGAGAGGTGAGTGGTGCTGGGAATTCTGGGACATTATCCAGTAACAGACAAGGGATGTGTCTGGATGGTGACTGTATCATTGTGTGTGTCAGGTTCCTATAAGGTGTCAGGATGTCACTGTCTATTTCTCCATGGAGGAGTGGGAGTATTTAGAAGGACACAAGGATCTCTACAAGGACGTCATGATGGACAATCAGCTGCCCCTCACATCACCGGGTAAGGGGAGACTTTATTGTAAAGGAGAGAGCAGTACGGAGGGTCCACCTAGACCCCCCATCATCTGATAAACACATAGAAACAATGTATTCAGTCAGTGTGTGTGTTTCCTACAGATGGATCCAGTAATGAGAACCCACCAGAGAGATGTCCCCGTCCTCTGTACTACCGGGATTCCACACAGGAAGGACCCACCATCCCTCATCATCAGGTAGATGAGGAACAATCACTGATAGTATCATTAAGATCTGTACATTATCTGCATTTTTACAATTTGTCATTTGTATTGTATATTTAGAGTGGAAAACTGAGAGATTCTAAAGTTGCGGGTAAAGAAGAGATAAAAGAGGAGGATGATGGGGTGGTGGAGGAGTCAGAGTTTCTAAAAATACACAAAGATCTGTACCAGGACCCCATGGTGGAGTCATCCAGCTACAGAAACCCAGCAACGAGATGTCCCCGTCCTCTGTATTCCCGGGATTCCACACAGGAAGATCACACCATCCCTCAGGTATATGAGGATCAATTGTTGGTAATGATTTATACAGAAGCATGTTTGTTACAATGAATGTTTTATTAGATCTTTCAGAGTGGTATCCTTGAGGATGATATTATTGTTGTTAAAGAAGAGTATAATGAGGAGGATGAGGAGTATGGAGTGATGGAGGAGTTTTCAGAAGGACACAAGGATATGATGGAGCCACCTAATACCAGGAACCCACCAGAGAGATGTCCCCGTCCTCTGTATTCCTGGGATTCCACACAGGAAGATCACACTATCCCTCACTATTACAAGGTTGGTGTGATGGACTATCTAGAACATAACCTCGAGGAGAGGAGATGTGTGGATAATTTTTTTTAATGTCACAATAGTAAAGCTTATATTTTATAGATTACATTTTCTCTCCTTCTCTTGGTTTAGGGTGAAGATCTGATAGATATAAAAGTTGAGGGTAAAGCAGAAGAAGAAGAGAGGTATGTGAGGGATGATCAGCAGTCTATGGAGGATGGAATAACGAGGACATTTATAGAGGAGGACACTCCTACAGAGATCAGCACAGGTGGGTCATTAACACTAAATACATTCCTCCACTCATACTGCTCACTGATTGGTGCAGAGTAGGGCAAGGACTGGGTGATATCAGCCTGTAATCCCCTGGTTACTTTCCTGACCTGTGTTCCCTGTCCTGTATTGTTGTATTTCTCTTGGATAGTCTTCCTTCTCTGTGCTGAAGACACAATTTATGTATTTAGACTGGATTTAAGGAGATTCCGGGGTTCAGCTGGCAGCAATATGTTGATTTTCACCATAGGCGTTGCTCAATCTAGGCATCTGATGCATGTGTTTTGGGTCTTCTTCCCCTTGCCCGGGTCTAGGTCTCTAAAAGAGTAATTCTCCCAGGGTAACTTACTCTGTTGTTTGCTGGCAGTGCTGGGTGGAGGGATATGTCTGTAAACTTTTATTTGCTGATAATAATGCGATTTGGAACCTTTAACAGAAAGTGATAATGAGGGAGGAGTCAATAACCCAATGATGGTGGTCTTCAGGATCAGTCCAGTCTTCATCTTGGTTGTTTTCCCCCATCCTCACTTTCTGACCTCTGGTGGGGCTCAGCCCCGCTGTTCTTCTTCATGAGTGATAGAGGGGGTGGCGACATTCACTCCATAATCTCATCACTGTCACTCCTATAAAAGACAGTTCTCGTTGTTTCCTCACTCTCTGACTAAGGTCCATGAATAAAGAAATGAACTGGTAGGAAATCAGAGGAGCCATTTACTTGTTACCTTGAGGGTGGAATTGTAAGATCCTCAGAGACAAAGCTGCCTGATGTGGGCGGAGTCCTGGTTTAGGGAAACCAATCAGCTCATGTCTAGTAATAATCTTTTTATTTCTATTTTAGTAGATGGACGGGAGATGAGGAAAACCTCAGAGGATTGTCTCACTTTGTCTCCAGACTGTAAAGTAGAAGATGAGGACATCACACAGTATAGTCCAGGAAAAAACCCAGCTACCTCAAATGTCCATCCGGCACCACACAGTGTAGATGGGCCATCGTATTCCTCTTATCCTGAGGAACCTCAGACTGTGAGGGACGGTGCCGTCCTTCCAACAGATAAGCCTTATACTGAAGAGTGGATACACGTTAGAAAGTACACATGTTTCCAACCTAGAGAATCTTTTTGTGGAGGGCGTGAGTCGTGTCCTTTTGGAGAATAGACAACCTTCCTGCCGTGGCAGGGAGTGTCAGACTCCAAGGAGTCCTATTCTCCTTATGCTACCGGGTAGATGTGACACACCACGGCCTACCTGTAAACTCCATCGACCCAAAAAAGGACCTGATATGACACACTACAGGAGTAGAAGATGAAATGTCAGACCTCTGTTTCACTCTGTTAGGAGACTCCAAAAGGAGTAGAGGGCAGGTAGATGATTTTATCTTTATTTTTCTAATAATGA
>BLSH010082774.1:304714-322632 GCA_018402905.1 Glandirana rugosa
GATTCTCGGCAGGACAGAGATAAGGGGCTTAAGAGTGCAGTGTCCCTCCCTAATCACTGCGAGGTGTTCTATAGCATCTACGCAAGAACAGGAAGATGTTCCTGGATATATGATGTTCCCGGGTAATGTGTCTGAATGTAGACTTACTCATAAACTGTGTTTAGGGTTATGGTACGAACTGTCTAGTTCTGGAGGGAGAATGCCCCGTTTGAGAGCCTCATTATAAAGATTAAGGAGAAGAGGACTAAGTATTGAGGTAAACTGTTTATACCACTCGGCCGGGAAACCATCCAGGCCTGGGGATTTATGGGTTGGAAGTTGTGAAATTGCCATTTTGATTTCTTCTATCGTAATGGGGGTTTCCAGATCCTCCTTCTCTTGATCTGTCAAGCATGGTAGTGGGATTTGTGTCAAATACTCATTCAGATGTGAGTCTGTGTAATGGGCCCTTGTAGTATATAGGTCCTTGTAGAAGGACAAGAACGCATCTACGATATCTTGTGGAGCGTCACTAATCCCTCCCTGTGACGTGAGAATTCGGGGAATAGAGACAGGGTTATGATCTGGTCTGACTAGGTAGGCTAAGAGCCGTCCTGCCTTATTCCCGTGTTCAAATATTTTTTGTGTCACATGTAGCATATGTTTTTGAGTTAAATCTAGCAATTTAAGTTCATATTCTCTGCGTTTAGATAGCCATAAATCGCGCCTTGAGGGATCTGGTTTCGCCACATAATCTGCCTCAGCCCCCACCATTGCCTCCTCCAACACCCGGGTGCACTGTTCAGCATTTTTACGTAGAACACCTGTTATAGACATGAAGGCACCTCTTAATACAGACTTTGAAGCCTCCCAGACATTGGAGGCATCAGTAGAGCCTCTATTTGTCCTCCAATAGTCCACTATGTCTTTCCCGCAGGATCTCTGAACGATCTCGTCCTCCAGCCACTGCAGTCCCATGCACCATAAGGTAGGGCCCTGTGTAGGCAGGAGGAGGAGATCCACCAGTAGAGGCGCATGATCAGACGGAGCTCTGCAGACTCTGATGCTAGTAGAGCTCTGATGCTAGCGGAGCTCTGCGGACGCTGATGCTAGCGGAGCTCTGCGGACTCTGATGCTAGCGGTGCTCTGTGGAATCTTGATGCTAGGGGGCTCTGCAGAATCTGATGTAAGGGGGCTTTGCAGACTTTGATATAAGGAATTACTCTGTGGACTCTGATGCAAGGGGTGCTCTGGGAACCCTGATTAAAGGGGAATGCTGGGATCTCTGATGTAAGTGGGGGTCCTGGTTGCAGTCTGTAATATTTCTCCTAACATCAGTGTTCCCACCATACATCAGAGTTCTCAGTGTTACCATTAAATTAGGGTCCCCAGCGTCTCCCCTTACAGTGTAGGGGACCCAAGACAGCAGGAAGGGGGCCCGCTGCAGAACATCTGAAAGGGTCTAATTGTGGGACCGTAATAAAGGGTCTCATGATGGGAATAAAGGGCCTCAGGCTCAGAGGGAAGGGGGGTCAGGGGAGCCCTTCATGGTTTCTTGCACCAGGGCCCTGAAGATTCTAGTTACGCCTCTGGTGTGATGTCATAGAAGTCTGACTGGTTGGAGGGACATTCATTGGGAGGAGGAGCTGTCAGGTCAAGGTGACATATCTCCAAAATGAAGAGAATGTTCCGGCCCTGTAAGTGGGGAAATGTTCTTACCCTGAAGGGGTTAATCTAGGTCCCCACACTATATATGTGTGTATCATCATCTGCTGGAGATAAAAGACATCACAGTGACTATGGAGGAAGAAGACGGACATGACGGGGGGGGGGGGTATATCTGGGTGTAAATAGAAAATAAGATCTTATTACCTCCTCTGCTGCCACTTCCAGCAATGTCTCCTCTCTGCTTCCTCCCAACTCACCTCTAACCTGGAACTTCCTGTCTGTATCGGACATCACTTCCTGTCTTCCATAGAGATTTCCTGTCTGGGTAGACATGAGATCACCACCTTGTGGAGCTCAGATGAACTGCAGCCCTGGGGAAATGTATCATAGTGTGAACACGGCCTAGTACTGGCTGTGTATGTACTGTATATCCTTATAGATGAATAGTTGTCAACTGTTTTGGTTTTGACAGGACAGTCAAACTTTTTAACTATTTGTCCTTTGATGTGTTTGTTCCAGGCTGTGTCCAGAGAATCACATCGTAAATGTGTTTGGGGCCAAACAATGGGAGACCAATTAGTGTTTAAAGTGGGGCTGTAATCAGCCAATGAGCATGTAGTGATAAGCAGTGGGTGGGTATCAGAAAACGGTCAGGGAGAGACCACCAACATTCCCCAGGGCCCAGTCATTCAGTGCATCCACTTTTATTTTAACACTCCTACAACTTAATATATGAAAATGAAGAGTGTATTCCAAGTCATCGGTGCTTTCAAGATTTAACAGTAAGGAATTATATTTTGACCAGAAAATATGAAGCTGGCCACCACTACATTTTACCTGTCCCTCCTTTACATGCCCATTTCACAGTGAAATGGGCATGCCAAGGAAAGAGGGAGGGGTACAATTTGCACCCTACCTTCCTTCACATGGCCATTTTATTCCAATCCACCAAAGAGATGGCCCAATTCAGCAGAGACATCCCCATATATTCAGTAAAGAGACAGCCTAATCCAGCAAAGAGACATTCCCATATAGCAAAGAGACAGCCCAATCCAGCAAATTGACAGCCCCATATAATCAAAGAGAAATCCCAATCCAGCAAAGAGACATCCCTATCCAGCAAAGAGACAGCCCCAAATAGCAAGTAGACACCCAATCTAGCAAAGCAACATCCCTTACAGCAAAGAGAGAGCCCAGTCCAGCAAAGAGACATCCCCAGTGAAGAGACAGCCAAATTCAGCAAAGAGACATCCCCATATAGCAAAGAGACAGCCCAATCCAGCAAATTGACAGCCCCATATAATCAAAGAGAAATCCCAATCCAGCAAAGAGACATCCCTATCCAGCAAAGAGACAGCCCCAAATAGCAAGTAGACACCCAATCTAGCAAAGCAACATCCCTTACAGCAAAAAGAGAGCCTAGTCCAGCAAAGAGACATCCCCAGCAAAGAGACAGCCAAATTCAGCAAAGAAACATCCACATATAGCAAAGAGACAGCCCAACCCAGAAAATTGAAACCCCATATATTGAGAAATCCCAATCCAGTAAAAAGACTCCCCATCCAGCAAGGAGGCATCCCAATTCAGCAAAGAGGCAGCCCCATATAGCAAAGAGACACCCAATACAGCAAAGTGACATCCCCTCCAGCAAAGAGACAGCCCAATCCAGCAAAGAGACAGCCCAATTCAGCAAAGAGACAGCCAAATCCAGCAAAGAGACATCCCCTTGAGCAAACAGACAGCCCAATCCATCAAAGAAACAGTGTAGTCCAGCAAAGAGACATCCCTTTCAGCAAAGAGACAGCCCAATCCAGCATGGAGACTGCCCAATCCAGCACTGAGACAGCCCCATATAGCAAAGAGACACCCAATCCTGCAAAGAGACAGCCCCTCCAGCAAAGAGACAGCCCCGACCAGCAAAGAGACATCCCAATATAGCAAAGAGACATCCCCTCCAGCAAAGAGACTGCCCAATCCAGCAAGAGACAACCCAATACAGCAAAGAAACAGCCCAATCCAGCAAGGAGAAAGCCCCATCCAGCAAAGAGACACCTTATCCAGCAACGAGACACCCAATCCTGCAAACAGACATCCCCTCCACAAAGAGACATACCCTCCAGCAAAGAGAAAGCCCAATCCAGCCAAGAGGCAGCTTATCCAGGAAAGAGACAGCCCCATATAGCAAAGAGACACCCAATCCAGCAAAGAGATATCCCCTCCAGCAATCAGACAGCCCAGTCCAGCAAAGAGACATCCCCTCCAGCAAAGAGAGAGCCCAATCCAGCAAAGCAAGAGACCAATCCAGCAAAGAGACACCCAATCCAGAAAACAGACAGCCCCATATAGCAAAGAGACACCCAATCAAACAAAGAGAGAGCCCAGTTCAGCAAAGAGACAGCCCAGCTTGAACAGTGCTCCACCACTAGTCACGTGACCCCTGATGTCCTGCCCACCCACTGCCGTGAGCTAAACAAGGGAAGCTGTAGTGGAGCAGGACACCAGGGCGGCTGAGCCTCTAGGGACGCCCGGGCCACCTAAGTGTGTGTGGGCTATCCCCCTAATGGTAGCCCTGACTCTGTGTGTGGGGGGTTGTATGAGTCATCAGGGGCCCTATGTGTGGTGAAAGAAGGGAAGGGGATTGAAGGTGCTGTGTGGGGTTCTGGTGGAAGGGGGAGGGGTGGCCTTTTCTATGTCCCCTCCACCTAGCTAAAGAACTGTCCTCAACTTCCTATCTTCACTGAGCATGTGACATCACTGCCAGCTGTCCACTTCTAGGATCAAATACCCCCATGTACCCTATTCAACCCCCATGTCTTTAATTACACCCTATGTCCTCCTCCTCACCCCATTCTGAGATGGGAATGAGGGACACCTAGTAGCAAAAGTATGTAGGCTTAGGACACACCCCTGCCACGCCCCCTTAAAGGAGAATTGTAAAAAGAAAAATTCTTAGTTAAACCCATAAGTGTTTTTTACCACTACTATTCCTTTATATTGGCTTTTAGAATGTACAAATGTAGTAATTTAGAAATTGGATGAAAGGTTTAACACTATAAAACACTTTTTGAAAGATAAATAGTGCATTTTATATAAAACTATATAGATCAGACCAAAATGAGGGACAAATGAGGAGGGACAGAGGGACTTTGTTCTAAATGAGGGACAGTCTCTCTAAATCAGGGACAGTTGGGAGCTATGCACCATTTCCCCAGCCCATCCCCCTCCTCACCAGCCCATCCCCCTTCTTTATCTCTCTGTCTTTCTCTTCACGCCCCAGTGAAGGATGCAAGCTTGTGGTGACTAGCTAAACAAGGCGAAAATCCTCTCCAAGGATTGAAGTCCTAGCTTAGTACTCACTTAGTCATGTTATAATTTAATAACCTGAAGGTGGGCATAATGTGAAATATATACAAAGAACAAGAATTACATAAAAATACAAAAGGGCATACACATACATTGACCATTAACTATGAAAATAAAAAACAGAAATAAACTTTTAAGGAGGTTTATTCTGTCAATGAGAGCACATCAGAAATAGTCCTGAACTCCTTCCATGTGAATCACCCCATCGATAACTCATGATCATCAATTTATTAAGAAATGGATGTGAGCTGGACTTTAACCCTTGGCCTTGGTCAACCTTGGGGGGAGTTCTCTCCTCAGTCCACAAGATGGTTCTTTGTTCTGAAGTTAAATGGGATTAAATGGGCCATGAACAGTTCTGAGGGCTGGGTCAGGGTTAGGATTTCTGACACCAGTGCGTCAGTGCGATCGCGAAAAATCCAATCACTACATGTTTGTTTCAAGCAGGATCTATACAACCATTTTGTGGATCTCTCATAAATTCTATATACTGTCATCTTTATTTAGTATCAGTGCACGTGTCAGTGCATTTTGGTTTCTTGGTCCTAATATGGGTAATGTGGCAGAGCGTTGCCCTGCCAGCGTCTAGTGAGTGAAGATGATGCAGGATTCTGAACCTGGCAGGTTGAGGGGCTCCAGGGGATTTTTGCAGTTGAGAGAAAACTGGATTTTCAGTTTCCTCATTTTGTTTTAACGTCCGTTTTGGGACCTGGAGCCCGGGGATTTCTTAGAGAACAGGGTGGGATGAAGAGCAGTCAGGACCAAGCTTCTGGGGCACACACTGGGGGAGACATGCGGTCTCCAGGGGACTAAGATTGAAGGAGGCAGCCTGGTCATCCACATCTGCGAGGAGGCAGGTGTGTCCACGATCACCCCGCAGCGGATCGCTTACAAGCCAGGAGGGCTAGGATATCGCTTTAGCCAGGAGGGCTACTGAACCTTATAGCCAAGAGTGCTATTGATCGCTTATAAGCCAGGAGGGCTAAGATGTTGTTATAGCCAGGAAGGCTACTGATCATTTATGAGCCAGGAGGCTGAGTTCATGATTTCTGGATGTTAATGGTAACAGCCCCTGTGAGGGAAACCCTGTTGATTATTATTTTGTTCTTTCTTTTTAAATAAACATGGGCTACTGTGCCCTCAAACAGAGATCTTGGCTGTCGTAAACCCATTGAAAACGCACCTACCACAAGAGCTAAACACCCCCATGCCACAGTACAAAGAACAAATCACGTACACATACTGTATGTGGTATCACCATGATTGCCAGAATTAGGAGATATTTTGCAGATTGGTGTTCAGAGGGCACCAGAAGACTGTTCACCACTTCCCATCTCATGGACTTATAGGACCGGTTTTTATATTTGTGCAAGACGCTACTGATTTTAGCTTTACATGTGAGCACAATGAGTTATTATTTTATTTACTAATAAAAGGTGTAACTGTGCTATGGCTTTGCTTTTTATCTTTATTTAATTATACTCTCTCCCCCAAGAGTTTTTGGGGACCATATAGCCGATGCACTGATTGTATGGACCTCATACACAAGCAGATCAGACGATTTGTGTCTAATGTTTAGAAGTTCATTGTGTCCTCCTCAATACTATGTGAGTTTTTTCTATTATATGTGTTAGAAAAATCGTATTAATTGACAACATTGTAAAAAAATACAATTTTCAAAAGACTCACTATGCCTCTTAGAAAATACCTTAAACTGTTTGTTTTCCAAAATGGGGTCATTTTGTTGTTGTTTCCAGTGTCCTGGTGCTCCAGAGTCTCCAAAAATGTGATAGGTGTTCAGGAAATTACATGCATAATGCTCCTTGAGAGTCCAAAGGTGCTCCTTGGATTTTGGGCTCCTCTGCATCTAGACTGTGAAAAAAGTAGGCAGTCAGGAAATTAGATGTATAATTTATGCCCTTAGAATGCCTGAGGGAGCTCCTCTGGCTAGACTGTGAACAAGTCTCACACATGTAGTATCCCCATACTCAGGAGGCATAGGAGGAGACTGCTTTCCGTAGTGAAGATGGCGACGGCAACATCCAAGAACCGATTAAAAAATCATCTAGGGTGAAGATACTGCTGGATTCGTGGACAGTTATGTGTCCTATTAATGAAAGTCAGATGCTACAGTATTTGTAGCTGCTGACTTTTATTTTTTAGTGAAGAAGCTCCTTTTAAAAATGGCATTGGCAGGAAGGAATTGAAAGTGCCCAGTATTGAGGTTCTTAAAGGGAACCCCACACTTATTAATTATTCTGTGGGCTAGTTAACCCTTTCCCTTCTGGCCTGGGATTCTGTAGCTAGTTTTAGCTCAGGGCTCAATAACCAGCATAGGCTAAAATTAGGTTAGGCATCTGACGGCCACTTCTAGTAGTTAGAGGTCTATTTGCATAACTGATTAGATGCTGTTCAGGACAAACACTATGGAGTTCTTTCTATCATTGTCTATGAACTAATGAGTGGAGAAGATTTTGCCTTTGGGGAGTAAAGAGATTGTGTTCGGTAGGTGGAAATGGGTCCAGTAACCATTACCCCCACCTAGCACTTAAGCAGAGGGAGCCCCCATCCTGCTGAGAGGAGAAGACCTAGTCGCTGGGGAGCAAAGGCTTGACGGTAGAGAGGTGGAAATAGGTTCGGTGACCGCAACCCTCATCCAGTACCTGAGCAGAGTGAGCCATCATCTAACTAAAAGGCACTACTAGACCCATTGTGGTCCCTCTGGGAAGTGAGAGGCTAGGCCACATCATGGGTGAAGTGTGACGGGCTATCAGCTAGTGGGCTGTGTCACTCTGTCCCTCCCTCTCCTTCCTTGGTGAATGTCTACCTATTCTTGTGTGCAGTGATTTATTCCTTGATTGAAGACTCACTAGAAACTATTGCCTATTTGGAACTTTTTTCACCATTACCATATATTTTTAGAAACCATGTATCATTGTTAATTTATACGCTTGTTTAGCATGACCTATGCTTTTTGCTTATTTATCTATTTAGTATTTATTTAACACACACTTTATTTATTTATTATAATGATTAATTGACTGTTTACAATTTATTAGCAATCTGTATTTGTTTTATTGCACAAACACTTTGTTTTGAATTCAGCACATTTTTTACACATACATTGGATATTTATTGCACAATTGAAATCTGGATGTGTCACAGGTGGCAGTTTGTGGTTATTTTTTGAATACTATACTTTGTTGTTTTTAACCACACTATATTTAATTAATTCTATTGACTTGGTAAGCGCTACACATTATTCTGTGTAAACATTGCTATCTATGGTATCAGGTTCTACCTATTTGTGCTGGCAGCTGCCATTGATACATGTTATTTGGTTTGCGCACTAGTCACATTGATATATGTATATAGGTCTTACAAGCGTGATTTTTTTTGGAAAAAATTCACTTTTCTGAGTTAAAAAATAAGACAGCAGTTTTTTTCCGTATTGTGAAAGATAATGTTATTCCAAGTAAATTGATACCCAACATGTCATGCTTCAAAATTGCACCCGCTCGTGGAATGGCGACAAACTTTGGCACTTAAAAATCTCCATTGGCGACATTTAAAAATTTCTACAAGTTAGCAGTTTTGAGTTACAGAGGAGGTCTAGTGCTAGAATTATTGCTTTCGCTCTAACGATCGAGGCGATACCTCACATATGTGGTTTGAACACTGCTTTCATATGCGGGCGTGACAAGCTCGGCGGGACGGGACGGTTTCAATTTTTTTTTCTTGTGCATTTTATTTTTTATTTTTACACTGTCCTTTTTAAAAAAAAAAAAAATGATCGCTTTTATTCCTATTACAAGAAATGTAAACATTCCATGCAATAGAAAAAAAAGCATGCCAGGACCTCTTAAATATGAGATCTGGGGTCAAAAAGACCTCACATCTCATATTTACACTAAAATACAAAAAAAAAAAAAATTACACTTGAAAAAAAAAAGTCTCCTTTATGAGCTTTGGGTGGAAGTGACGTTTGACATCGCTTCCGCCCTGCAATGTTATGGAGCCGAGTGGACGGCATCTTCCACTCACTCTGCTCACAGGCATTAGGGAGAGTGACCCGATCTTCTCCGCTGCTTACTGGTGGGTCCAGTAAGTGGCGGAGACAACGGAAAAGTGGTGGGATGGGGGGCACCTCTCCCGCCCCCGATAAAAGTGATCTCACAGCGAATCCGCCGCAGAGACCACTTTTATCAGAAAGCGGGCCGCACGCTGAAAAAAAAAAGCAAGGGTTTAACTTAGCTATCTGCTACCATTACAACGGTATTCCACTTCAAAGTACCGCCCAATATATACTAACGGCGGTCCGGAAGTGGTTAAATCATATATCAAACACATAACAGTGCAGTCCAAGTGTAAAATGAATTTTGGGAAATAATAAATAGACTTACACGCATTTGTTTTCTTAGAGGCAAATTTGAAGACCTTCACTTGTCTGCATCAGAACTAAATGGTTTCTGAGGTAAAAACTTTATGTTGTTCAATAAGAAACTTTATTAACAAAGGCAAGACTTCCTGTATCTTTCCTGTGAGGAATTGAACTGCAATTTCAAAAGGCAACCACCAGGTGTCCTCAAAATGACAATCCTATAATAGACAGCACAGGAGCTATCTCTATTAATAACCATCTATAACCCGGTATATGTGCAAACTTCCATCGGGCCCTTTGCTGATAAAACCTGTTTGTACATTAGATATTCTTACTGTTATATTAGATACTGTTAGTAATCTCTTCCTATATAAAGTTTGTATTTTTTTCTATACTGGTTTGCATCTGTATATTTATGATAAATAAGAAGGCTGATCGAAGGTTGGCCTGAATTTGTAGGAGGAGTCTGGCTATACTTAAGCCAGCCTCCCCCTATCAGCTGCTTGGCGTCATTCTGGTGTTCTCAGGTGGTTACGTTCGTCATTTCGTCACTTCCGGTTCTGGGCATCGGCTCATTCAGCCGCGAGGCGAGGGGCACAGGCGGTGCGGTCCGTCACGCTGTGGTGGAACGTTTGTGGTCGGGGTAAGTCGGGCCGGGTGCCCCACATTCAGCAGGTGCACGGCTGCTTGTCTTCAGTATGCATAACGGATCCCCGGCACTGGGGGGCATTATCATCCACCATCGGCGGGTTGGGTCACCTCAGCCCCTAGGAGAGCACGGTGCCGCTTTCTTCGTTCTCATCCCTGGACAGGTCCTTATTCTTACCAGAGCCCTGGCTGTCCGCAGCCTTGGCTCTGAGCACCATTGCTCCTTTCTGCTCACTGCGGCTCCTTCCCTCCAAGCGGGGGGGGGCCGCTTCCGCATGGGGGCACCCAGCTCTCCTCGCGACCTCGCTGGCTGGTCAGTGAGGGGGGAATTCCATGCAGGTTCTCCGGGGGTGCCCCTCCTGCTGTGCTCACAGCGTGGGGTGGGGGGGTTGGCTGGCTGGCTCGGTTGTGGTCTCCAGGCGATGAGTCTGCTCCGGCCACATGTGCACCAGGCACGGTCATTAGTCCCTCTGCCCAAGCGGGCCACGGAGGAGGGGACTGATAGACAAAAAATATATATATTAAAGTTACTCCCATTCAGGCAGACAGCATGCACTTATGTGTATACGTTGTATTTACGCACGTTACTCATGGCTTAATCCTCATTGGAGTTTACACCGTCCCTCTGCCCACGTCGGGGCCTCGGAGGGCCTCTTACGTACCAATTTACATGCATACTTAACGGAATCTCTTTTAGTCCCTTCAGCTGTCCCTTCACCCACCACAGGGCCACGGAGGAGGGTCAGTTCGGAAAAAAACAAAAAAACAAGTCTACAGACTTGATTGCATTTCTCTGTCATTTCATTTCTTCGTGGGAGGGGGGGGGGCATTTCGGTACTACATTTCTTGGCTGCCCCTTCGCTCACTCATCAGAGCCACGGTGAAGGGCGTCACCTTAAGTTTTCCATTTCTTCCCCAGTATCGGCAGCAGTGAGTTCAGGCACAGCGGTCCTTTTTCCGAGGCAGACAAGAGTAGAGTGTTTCCAGGTTAGGACGCGTAGATACTGCTGGATCTTCATCATAGCAGGTCAGTATGTGTATCAGGTGTTCCTACAGGCTTCAGGGAGTCAGGCTTCAGTAGTTGGATGGAGGGCATTGAGGAGTTCATTTCTTGGCTGTCCCTTCGCCCAGCTGGGCCATGGAGAAGGGCAGCAGGAAGTAATTTCTAGTCTCGGTTCGGGGTGGGGGGCTCATTTCTTTTCCGCCTCCTCGCCCTGGCCGGGCCACGGAGAAGGGCAGCAGTCGTTCTTTTACTGTATCATTTCTGTAGCAAGTCCGGTTGTAGCTTGTCAATTTTCTCCCCAGTGCGGTCATCAACCAGGTGTAGGAACTCATGGGCAGTCGTTTAGGTGCATCATTTGATCCCGGCAGGTGGTAAGTTGATAGGGGTTGGGAAGTTTCTTTTCTGTTGGGCATCCGATTAGCATGTCATTTCATTTCTCTGCTCAGGGTCAAGAGACATTGAAGGTGACCCTTAGGATCAGTGGCGATCAGGTCAGTATGGTCCATCTTTTCTGGTCTCCTCCAGAGGGGGCTGGTCAGGGGGTTTTTCTTTGGTGGATTGTCACTGGTCAGTCACAGGGTGCAGATCGAGCTGTCAGGTACAGGCCTGGGGCCAGGGGAGACGCTTCCCTTCTTTCTCACATTTCAGGGATTGGCACCTTTCACTCACAGGATCATGGCGTCCACATTCCGAAGGTGGGCCCATGCCATGCCCCGCTTCACTGGGGGCACCAGCGGGTGTCGGTCATTTCTGTCACGAGTTTCTGCTTCATCACGCTCTCTTTGCTTACTCAGATCATGTCACAGGCCGAGGACATCGGGGAGTTCCCATCTGCACCTCTGTCACCGGCCAGAAGCTCGGTCCATGGAGGTTCACCGTCTCCCAAGATGTGGACTGTTCCGAAACTGATGGCCAAAGGCTGAGCTCTTCAGACTGTTGTTCCCGTCAGCCTCTGGTTCTGACACGGAGCAGGTTACTTTGCGTTCAGTCGCCTCGTCTCTTTCCCAGATACATGCTATGTTGGACTCATTGGTGTCATCAGAGCAGGAGCTCAGGTCCAGAGCTGAGGCTTTGGAGAACCGGGCCGTTTCTGCTCCATTGGTGCCGGGGCAGCAAAGCCTCCCCCCCTCCCCCAGGGAGGGCATTGCAGCACTTCCCAACACTGGGACAGTGGCGGTAGGTAATAGTTCAGGCGCTCCCTCGGTCACACCAGCACATTTCATACCAGCTAACTTAAGGAAGGACATTCTGAAAGGAAAGGATGTCAATCTTGCTTCCCTCTTAATTGCGGCCCACGATGTGGCAGACAATAGGTCCTATGCCTGTGGGGACGTGTCCGTGGTGGTTAAAACCAGGGACCATAGACTCAACCGCAAGTTGACCATTCCCGAGTTTGTGCTCGCTTTTAGCACATTCAGGGATGTCATTTGCTTGGCCCAACCAAACAGGAGGGAAGAACTGGATCTTTACCTTTATGCGGTGGTTGAATTAGGGCACAAATATGGCGGATCAGCATTTTATGATTATCACTGATCTTTTTCAGCCAAAGCTGCGGCCATATTCTTGCAGCATCATATCACCATCTTTTGGGGCTTGGTGGAGTTATTCTGCAGACACTTTGCAGGACCCAGAGCTCCCGTTTGCGCAAACTGCCAGTCTTCCACACACACCACTTACTGGTGCCCCAACGTCGAGCCAGCGGTTATGCCTGGCCAGGTCCGAGCAATTCCTCTGTTTCAGGTAGCAGCGACCCTCGGGATAAACTGGGCCGCCCCATTAGTTTTTTGGGTAAATCTCAAATTTGCAATAATTTTAACCAGGGATCTTGCAATTACAACCAGTGCAGGTTGTTGCACGTTTGCTCGGATTGTTTCAGGGCCCACCCCAACACTGCTTGTTTATTGAAACAATCCAAAGGGTCATGACTAGGTCAGGTAAACGTGCAGTCCTTACAGCAGCATTTGGCAGGTCATCCTTCAGCGGCAATCATCGTGTTTTTGGTAGAAGGTTTTTCCGACGGTTTTCACACGTGGCTCATAACCATTCCCCAGGGTACTTTCCAGTGCAGTAACTTGCTATCGGCTATCACGTATTCAGAAGACATCCTGCTACAAGCAGAACTTGCCAAAGGCTTTGTGATTGGCCCATTTTCAACCCCCCCTTTTGATTCATGGAGAGTTAGCCCCATTGGTGTTGTTCAAGGTAAATTTCCCAATAAACTCAGATTGATAAACTCAAATTGATCTATGACTTGTCTGCGCCTCATTCCTCCAGGGTACCCAGCATAAATTCACTCATTCCATCCGAGGAATTTTCCCTCAAGTATGCTTCTGTGGATCAGGCCATCCAAAGCATCATCAGGTTCGGGGTGGGGACTTGGCTTTCTTAAGCTGATATAGCAGATGCTTTTAAACTGCTACCTATCAAACCTTCCTTGTGGCAGTGGCATGGCATCAAATGGCGGGAGTCGTATTACTTTGCAACCAAACTCACGTTTGGTTCCAAAAGTAGCCCTGGTTGTTTGATACTTTTGCGCAAGCCCTATGCTGGATCCTATGGATTGTCAGGAGGTCATACATTATCTAGACAATTTTTTGTTAATGGAAAGGGGCAGTCAAAAGCCTGCAGATCTACGGAAGTTGATTGCCCTATTTTCAGCCCTCAATGTTCCTCTTTCCGACAAGAAGGTGGAGGGGCCGGCCAAGGAGTTGGTTTTTCTAGGGGTCAAGTTAGATATGCAGCTCATGCAGGCCAGTCTACCACCTAAGAAACTGGAAAGAATCAGGAGCAGAATACATGCTTTCACCATTTCCCAAGTCTGTTCCAGCCAGGGTGGAGCTCCAGTCACTACTGGGCATGTTGAACTTCGCCATGAGAATCATTCCTCAGGTCAGGTCTTTCCTATCTAGGTTTCTGCCCCTGGCCTCAGATTCCTTGTCCAGAATCAAGCTGGATGCCGCCGCCCTAGCTGATCTCGGTATGTGGGATGAATTCTTGCAGCACTGGAATGGTGTGGCCATGTTCATTCCAGCAGCTTCAGAGGTGTCTCCTAGGGTGATATCCGATGCAGCAGCCACCAAAGGTTTCGCGGCCATCTTCAACACCCATTGGCTCACCGGCCCTTGGCCGGAGGAGGTCAAGTTAATTTCAGGCTTTCACAGCTCTTCCTCCCTTTTCGAGATCTACCCTATCGTTGCCGCGGCTCAAGCTTGGGGTCATATGTGGTATGGGCATACCGTGGTGTTTCACTCCGACAATCAGGCCTTGGTGGAGATTATCAACAAAGGGAGGTCCAGTTCCTTGGCTGTCATGTCCTTTCTGCGTAGGTTAATTTAGCTCTCGCTACAACTAAAGTTTCATATTCATTGCACTTTCATACAAGGCGTGGAGAACATAGCAGCGGATGCCTTATCACGCTTTAATTTTGCTTTATTTTTTCAGCAGGTTCCAGAGGCAGACGTTCTGCCCACCCCATGCCCGGAGTACTCCCAGCTCAGGATGGATTAAGCACATTACTGTCCCGTGCCAGGGGTCTGATCGAGGCTTCTCTCTCGGCTAACACCAGGAGGGCTTACCACACAGCCTGGGAGGCCTTTCAATCATTCTTGGCCCTATATCCAAAGGTGGACTGGTACAACACTGAGTACCTTCTGGCCTTCGTTACCTTTTGCCACTCACAGCTGTACTTATTACATGCTACCATCAAAACTTATCTGGCAGGGGTGCAACACTTTGCGGCATTATTATTTCCGGACAAACTCTCGCGGTTCTTGGCACATCCCATCAGTGCTATTTTAAAAGGGATACAGAAGGTTAGTCCACCTGTACCAACCAGTAGGCTTCCTATTACAGGTACCTTGTTCCAGAAATTGTCGGTAATGCTCGACAATCTTCCATTTGGTTCTGAGTTCAGTCTGGTACTCAAAGCGGCCATCTACCTAGCATTTTATGGTTTCCTGAGACCCAGTGAGTTTTCTGTTGCAGGCAGGTAGTCCCTGCCGTTATCCATCAAACAGCTTACCAAACACCAGGACCATTTTCAGCTCATGTTGGGAGCGTGCAAGACGCAGCAGGTGGGAGCTGGTACCACGGTTAGATATTGTCAGACAGGCAATGCTTGGTGTCCGTTCAAAGTTTTGGAGGCTTTACAGGCTCAACTCCAAGGGGCTCCTAGGGAGGGGCCGTTGTTGCCTTTCCAGGGTACACATCTCACATCAGCTCAATTTATCAAGCATGTACGCATACTGCTTGGCAGGTGTGGTGTCAATCCTAGACAATACACGGGCCATTCATTTAGGATTGGGGCCGCATCAGCTGCATCGCGGCAAGGCTTACCAGTTCATATTATCAGAAAATTGGGTAGGTGGAAATCTGCCTGCTACATGAGGTACATCCCAGAACCCTATGTTGAAATGTCCAGGGCTTTTTCTCGTTTGGTAGAATGATTGTCATGTATATTTTCAATAAATTTCTTTGCTTGCATCCTAGCAGAGTTTTTTTGCCCACTTTAGGCATACTGAACACGTGACCGGGGCACACCGCAGGTCACCGTTCCCATAGTATTCTTTTCATACGGCAAGCTTCATTTGACTCCGAGTACAAATAAGAAGGCTGACCGAAGGTCGGCCTGAATTTGTAGGAGGAGTCTGGCTATACTTAAGCCAGCCTCCCCCTATCAGCTGCTCGGCGTCATTCTGGTGTTCCCACCCTCCCTGCCCCTTCTATAAAAATCCCCCTTTTCTTTCTCTTGGGTATGCCCACTTTAGGCATACTGATCACATGACCAGGGCACATCGCAGGTCACCGTTCCCATAGTATTCTTTTCATACGGCAAGCTTCATTTGACTCCGAGTACAAATAATATATTCTGATTTCACAAGTTTCTCTGCTCTCAATTACTTTAATTAGATCACTGGTAATTTCCCAGGAAGGGAATCCCCTCTGTTCATAGAGGTCCTGATTTTGGGTGAAGGCACTGACAACTTTATTATCAATCACACTCTTACACTTAGCGAAGGTTCTGGTTCAAATAATTTACCTACAGGCTTAGTGCAATATTCTGTATGGAGAGGGACATTTCTCAATGTAGCACCCTGGTTCTAAGCAGGGCTGCTAACAAATTTAGTTCTGCTAGGTCAGGGTTTCTCAACCAGGGTTCCGTGGAACCCTAGGGTTCCTCCAGAGGTTGCTAGGGGTTCCTTGAGCAATGGTCAATTTCTACCTATCAGATAAATTACCATTGATCTTTTTAGCTATCTGTGAGGGGGTAATTCTTCCCAATGACCACAAGTGTAAGGAGCATTATTCCCATTGACCATCACACTAATGTATCATGAGTTGTAGATTTTTAATTTTTAGCAGGGGTTCCCACGAGAGCGGAGAACTAGTTCAAGGGTTCCCCGATGTTGAAAAGGTTGAGAAAGGCTGTGCTAGGTGGTAATTGTTAGGGAGATCCACTGACTGCTGACCTAAACCTGAATTTGGTGCACCTCTCTCTTCTGTCACTAGGTGGCATTGTTGCCTGTGGCATCAGAATGACAAGGGCATAATTAATTCAGATTAGGAATGAATATGATGAATTGGCAGGGGGTTTCTTTGCCACCTTGGCCTTCTGGGAGAGCCTATTTATTTGGGAGGAGTCAGGTGATCGAGGTTCTGTATAATATAAAATGTGTATCTGTATAATATATTTGTGAAATGCTTTAGGTGTAGTTGCAGCAGTTAATTAGGATACCACCCAAATAAACACTGGAAAAATCAAAAAAACTGCGCAACCAATAATTAAAATGCAAGTGTCACGCAAGTAACATTAACAAAAATGATACGACAGACCAAGAAATTGATCAATTAATAAACAAACAATCCATAAAGTGCTCTTATGTAAGGTGCACAGTGCAAGGTGCAAAGTAAATAAAGTCCACTAGAATCAAGACGGAGTTGATTGCATGTAGAGATGAGATACGAAACAGACTCCTCCACCAGGTGCTGGAAACAACAGGAGGGAGCTTCAGTGACACCCCACACTCAGATATATAAAACTCTTACCAGAGCTAGTTGGCTACCTATCTCTAGGTCAGCCTTACTAGCAAGCAGATTGCCTATGTGGGCATATATTAAAAGGAGGATAAAAGACAATCCTTATTCAAATAGATTCATCCATTCCCGTCCAGCTTGTTCATATAAGGGGGAAAAAAAGGCTCCACATAGTATAGTATTGCTTAATATTTATTAAAAACTACAAGGAAATTCCAACTGGCTACTCACATTTTCTCAAAGATAAAAACACATGTAGATTAAAACAACAAGCTTCCGGGTCACATGGGGCACGATGTCGTCAACACGCAAGAACGCCCTGACATTAGGGTTGCCACATCATCCCTTTAATCCAGGACACATATGAATTACACAGGTTCTGAGGCTAATTTAATGCAGATAAGGCACCAAGTCAGTTTAATTACCACCTTAATCAGCCACAGAACCTGTGTAATTAATATGTGTCCTGGATTAAAGGGATGATGTGGCAACCCTACCTGACATGTTTCATTAAAGCTGACATTTTCAAAGGTTCTGTGCTACCTGGACGGCTGTCTGGGTGGATGTAGATGGTAGAAAACCTATTATCCTTAGTTACTCCATCTTGTTTGTGTAAATGTTGCTTTAAGAAGTTTATGCTGACAAAGTTTTCTGTTCATCTCGGCAGGGTTTTGTTCCTCTACATGCCACATTCCTTTCTCTGGCTGGTGTGTGAAGGAATGGACCTTGGGGAGAGAACATTTTGTCCAGATAAGAAGTTGCTAATAAAGTCTCTACATGAGAAAGCGTATGATTCTGCAGTTAGTGTACCCTTTGTATCTTGTAACAAAAGACACCTGTTTT
>BLSH010082774.1:334963-346910 GCA_018402905.1 Glandirana rugosa
CCCCGGCCCCTCATCCAATCACCCTGAGCGGAGGCTCAGGGCAGCCAATCAGCCTATGCATGGCCGCAGGAAGAAGCGCACATGCATAGGCGTGAATGGCCGACCAATAGGCTCACTTACTTGGCCTGTCATGTGACAGCCAAGGAGCCGAAAGAAAAAAAAAAAAAGAAAGTCAATGTACCGGCGCCACCTGTAGGTGGGCGGGGTTGACTTTTTTTTTTTTTTTTTCTCGTCTTTTGCCGGCGGGGAGGCGGCGCCCCAGCGCCCCTCCCACACCAGCCGCCGCTGCTTCAGATTTACCAAAACCATGTAGTGCAAGGATCTGCCTGATTGCATACAAATTGAAACTCTTAGGGTTTGACCTCATATTATAGGGTTTTGGTAAATCTGAGGGAAAAAAACTACAGAAAATTGCATAGTGTGTATCCAGCTTTAAGGTTTGACCTCATATTATATGGTTTTGGTAAATCTGAAGACAAAAATCTGCAGAAAATCTAATAGTGTGTGTGGGGTCTTACTCCAGAAGAAGGCTGAGATCCAGGCAGACAGGGGTAGGGGCTGGTAGCTGAAGCAGGGCAGGCTGGGTGAAGTCCACGGGCTTTTGAAAGGGGGCTGGAAAGGTCTGACCGCAGCCCACACAGCACAGCAGCACAGGCAATATGGACCTATATGTCCCAGCAGCCCAGGGTGCAGAGAATAGCACGCAGTCCATACTGATCCATCAGACTCAGCAATTCTTAGCACCTTCTAGTCTCCTTCGAGTGGAACAGGCAGACAAAAGGTCCCCCTGTGTCCATCACCGGGGAAAGCTCAGCAAAAGACTGACCCTTTCTGGCAGCATAGTGGCGTCACTAGGTAGGGTTGGTGTCACCTGGTGCGGTAAAGCATGGTGTCACCCCCCCTCCCCTCCGGGTGCTCTGTCCTGCCACTGTGGAGTGACAGCATGACAGGCACTAGAACACTGAGCAGGCCAGCACCTCACACACCCCCCCCCCCCAGGACTGCCACATTGCTACTTGATAGTATCACCCAGGGCATTTTTTTCAGGAAATAGGTGCAGGAACTCAACCATGCCCCACACGTGCCACAGCAACTGGGTGTGGGAGGGTTCTAAAGAACCATTAAATATCAGGAGGGTGCTACATACAGAGTGTAGAATTCAGGTGGGTGCTAGGTGCAGAGTTCATGTGGGTGCTAGGTGCAGAGCTCAGGTGGGTGCTAGTTGCAGAGCTCAGATGGATGCAGGGTGCAGAGGGGTGCAGAGTGCAGATGGATGCAGGGTGCAGATGGAAGCAGAGTGCAGATGGATGCAGGGTGCAGAGGAGTGCAGATGGATGCAGGGTGCAGAGGAGTGCAGAGTGCAGATGGATGCAGGGTGCAGATGGATGCAGAGTGCAGATGGATGCAGGGTGCAGATGGATGCAGGGTGCAGAGTGCAGATGGATGCAGAGTGCAGATGGATGCAGGGTGCAGATGGGTGCAGGGTGCAGATGGATGCAGGGTGCGGATGGGTGCAGGGTGCAGATGGGTGCAGAGTGCAGATGGGTGCAGGGTGCAGATGGATGCAGGGTGCAGAGTGCAGATGGATGCAGGGTGCAGATGGATGCAGGGTGCAGAGTGCAGATGGATGCAGAGTGCAGATGGGTGCAGAGTGCAGATGGATGCAGGGTGCAGAGTCTCACCCCCAAATTGCCATCCATGAAAGGACTGTCTTGTCTTCCCCCTATCAGCACAGACCCCCATCCCCCAATTATCACACTAAATGCTTTTAATTACTTCCCCCCCAAACACAGACCGCAGATACTGGCCCTTATAGCTCCTCCTCTGGAGCCCCGCAAAAGTGTAACTGTCGGTGTATGCTGCGGGTGGACTCGGACAGGAGTGCTGTCACTGCTAGATACAGAAACCTGGCTTCTGTATTTAGCAGTAACAGGAGTGAGTAGAAAACACAGGGCAGCGCCGGAGTGACGGAACTCCGTTCCTCGCTGTCACCCCTCTGGTGGGTATCACCCGGGTGCGCCCCGCCCGCACCCCCATAGCAACGCTGCTGCTTTAAACTCAACCCCCGATGCAGTGTCCTTTATTGATTACCCCACAAAAATGGAAACCAGGAGTGACGTTCCATGCCGCTATGTTGCTACACCCTCACTCGTCCCTAAGGATACAGAGAGAAGGCGACGAGCGGACATCTTTTTACACCCACCGGAGTTTTTAATTTCTCACTTATTTTGAACAGTAAACGGAGCTTACATACTGAAATACAGTATATAGAAATACGTGACACTGTTTTGATGTTACATTTTAAAAGCAGTGGTGTTGTGTGACATTTTGCAAAGCTGTGAGATCGGCAGGTTTGCCGCTGCTTTTAAAATATAACATCAAAACAGTGTGACGTATTTCTATATACTGTATTTCAGTATGTAAGCTCCGTTTACTGTTCAAAACAAGTGAGAAATTAAAATCTCCGGTGGGTGTAAAAAGATGTCTGCTTGCTGCCATCTCTCTGTATCCTTAGTGCGGACGAGTGTGGGTGTAGCAACATGGTGGCGAGAAACGTCACTTCCGGTTTCCAGTTTTGTGGGGTTATCAATAAATGATGCTACACCGGCACGTCTGGCTTTTCTAGCTACATGACACCATGCTGTCTGCGACCCCTGTGGAGATCAACCTAATCTCCCACCCCCTGTGGGGTACAGGAGCTCATAGTTTAACCACTTCACTCCCGGAAGGATTTGCCCCCTTAATGACCAGGGCATTTTTTGCGATACAGCACTGCGTCACTTTAACTGACAATTGCGCAGTCGTGCGATGTACCCAAACAAAATTGACATCCTATTTTTCCAACAAATATAGTTTTCTTTTGGTGGTATTTGATCACCTCTGCGGTTTCTATTTTTTGTGCTATAAACAAAAAAAGAGCGACAATTTTGAAAAAAAGGGATTTTATTAAAACTTACCGTAAAATCCTTTTCTCTGAGTTCACTGACAGACGCAGCTCTCCATTGAGATGTGGGGTCATATGCAGATCCTATTAGGAGTTAACTAGGCAAAGAAGAAAGCAAGCTGGCCCCTCACAGGGGGCTGTCCTCTCTTCCCATATAATCCCCCTGCTCTGCTCAGTACATCAGTTCGTAACAAGCCGTACCGAAAAAAACACAGAGGGGCGGGTGCTGCGTCTGTCAGTGAACTCAGAGAAAAGGATTTACGGTAAGTTTTAATAAAATCCCTTTTTTCCTACGTTCACTGACAGACACAGCTCTCCATTGACATGTGTGGATGTCCCAAAGCTGTGTCATTAAGAGTGGTGGGCAAACGACAACAACTGTACCCAACAGAACCTCTGAAGAGGCGCCAGACTCGCCTACACTGCCGCCTGTAAAACTTTACGGGCAAAAGCAGCATCCGAAGATGCGGACACATCAACTTTATAAAACTTAGTAAACATGTGCACCGAGGCCCAAGTGGCCGCCTTGCACACCTGTGACGCCGAGGCCTGGTGTCGAAAAGCCCAGGAAGTGCTAACAGCCCTGGTAGAATGAGCCGTGACTGGAAAAGGAGGCACTTTGCCCCAAACAGAATACGCATGAGTCATGGTCTGCCTGATCCAACGAGAGTCAGTAGCCAACGAGGCCGCCAAACCTTTGCGCGGACCATCCGTCAGAACAAACAACGCGTCAGACCTCCGAAAAGAGTCTGTAGCCGCCAAATACACCCGCAAAGCCCGTACGACAACGAAGGAAGAACAATATCTTCATTAATGTGAAAAGAGGAAACCACCTTCGGTAAAAAAGAAGGGGACGGGCGCAAGACCGCCTTGTCCCTGTGCAGGACCAAATAAGGAGACCTGCAGGACAACGCAGCCAACTCAGACAACCGCCTAGCGGATGTAATGGCCACCAAGAAAGCCATTTTCTGTGACAACAATTGTAAGGGAATATCCCTGATCTTCTCATATGGTGGCTTTTGAAGTACTGAAAGCACCAAATTCAAATCCCATGGTGCCATAGGTGACCGCACCTGAGGAGCCACATGGCGTACATCTTGTACAAAAGTACTAATCAAGGAATGCGACGCCAAGGGGCGTTGGAAAAGAATCGCCAGGGCCAATATCTGGCCCTTGAGAGTACTCAAGGCCAAGTTTTTATTCAGGCCCTGTTGTAAAAAAGTCAGGACCCTGGACACCACATAGGAGCGAGGGTTCCAACCCCCCACCTCACACCAGGCAATATAGGCCTTCCAGGTGCGATGATAAATTTTGCACGAAGTACACTTGCGCGCCTTCAGCATGGTAGGGACCACTGAGTCATCGACACCCCTGTCCCTCAGCACCTGGGAGTCCGGAGCCACCAGTATCATCGGAATTCCCTCCGCTTCCACCCTGCACAGTAGGCGCAGGAGAAGTTTGATGGAAGGATAGGTATACAGAAGACGATACCGACCCCAAGGTGCCACGAGTGCGTCTGTGGCCACTGCCAATGGGTCTCTTGTCCTGCACACAAAGGACTTTACTTTGTGGTTGAACCGCGACGCCATGAGGTCCACGTCTGGCGTGCCCCACTTGTGGCAAATCTGGCTGAACACTTCTGGATGGAGAGACCATTCCCTCTGATCCAGCATCTGGCGACTGAGCCAGCACTGGGGCCACCAACTTGGTGAAGACCCGAGGAGCCGAGGCCAGACCGAAGGGCAGTGCCAAAAATTGGTAATGGAGATCTCCCACCGCAAAGCGCAGAAAACAATGGTGTCGGAGACAAATGGAAACATGGAGATATGCTTCCCTGATGTCCAGGGACGCCAGGAAGTCCCCCTGATGCAGGGCGGCCATGACCAAGCGGACCGATTCCATCTGGAATTTTCGCGCTTTCACATAAAAGTTTAGCGCCTTCAGGTTCAACACTGGCCTTACCCCCCTCCTTTTTTGGGGACCACAAATAGATTCGAGTAGAAACCGTGAAACTTCTCTGGCTGAGGCACCGGCACGATCACCCCCTGGTCTGAAAGTGCCTGAACCTCCCCGAAAAGGGCCTCCTGACGTTGATGCGGGAGTCTTAAGTTCGATGGGAAGAACCTGTCTGGGGGTAGAGTGCTGAACTCTATCCTGTACCCGGAGGACACCACTTCCTGCACCCACCGGTCGGAAATGCGGCAGTCCACCTGTCTGCGAACCCCAGAAGACGCCCCCCCACCCGATCGTCGGGTGGGGGCAACCCATCATGCAGAGGAGGGCTTATCCTCTGCCTTTTCGTTCTTGCGTTGCCAAGGTCTTTTACCGGCCCCTGCAGCAGCCTTGCCGGCTCGCGGGCCCTTGCCTGCTGCACCAGTGGCACGAAAAAACCTCCTGGCCCAAAGAGATAGGTCCCTGCTTGCGGCGAAATTCTCGCCGTCTGGGCTCAGGAAGAAAGGTACTCTTCCCGCCCGTGAAATCCTTAATGATCTCGTCCAACTGGGGCCCAAATAGACGGCCACCCTGAAAGGGGAGGTCCGCTAAAGCTTTTTTGGAAGCGTAGTCACCCGACCATGACACAACCACAGGACCCGTCTGATAATGACTGCAAAAACAGACATTTTGGACAACATAGGGAGCAGGTCTAGGGCTGCATCACACAGGTATTTGATACCATGAAACACATGATCCGCTGTCTGCGACGCTTCAATCGTTCTGCCGCAGTCCAGATCATTCCTCAGCTCCGCCGTGCATTCAGATAGATATTGCGCCGCCATGGCAGACGTCAGGGCCGGTCGCAAGGCCGAACCAGCCAAAATGAAAAGTGCCTTAGACACTGCCTCCGTCCTCCTATCAGCAGGATCCTTAAATGACGGCGACCCCTCCAGGGGAATAGTCGTTGCCTTGTTCAGTGGCGTCAGCGGTGGGTCCACCGAAGGGGACGCCCACTTTTTAGTAAAACTATCCTCAAAGGGATACCGGATAGCGAAACGCTTAGGCATGGTGAAGGAATGCTGCGGGCGCTGCCATTCCTGATAGATCAAATGATCAAAAAATGTATCATAAGGGTAAGCTCTCGGTGACCTAGGGGGCTTGGCAGACCCGCAGAGATAAGTCGACGTCTGCGACTCGCCATCTTGGTTCAGTCGCAAAGACGCACAGATTGAGCACACAGTGAAAACAACCACTAGCGGCACTCCCACACAGCAAACACACCACCGCCCCTCAGAACGCCAGGGAGACCCAGGAGGACTGCACCCATCACCACCAGAACCCCCAGGAAGCCAGCTATACTTACTGTCTTTGCCACCAAGCAACGTCCTGTGGACCGCCAGAGAGCTTGCGCCATCAGCAGCCAGCAACACTGTCCCTGCAAAGTGAAAAAAAAAACTGCAGCAGCACGTTTTTCACAGCATGCAGGGACTCCAATATGGCCGCCGAGGACATCCACTAGAGGCCAAAGGGCTGCTGAACACCAAGGCTCCGGCAAAATGGCCGCCACAGCATGGTATAGAAAAAACCCAGGGAAAATGGCCGCGGCTACAGCAAAATGGCGGCGGATCGCCGCATGGCGGCCTAGGTGGTCTGCACATAGTGCGAGCGGGGGGGGAGGGACGAAAGGACCCAGGAGAGCCCCAGCGACCCGCCTCTACCGGCGGCTAACGCATGGCAGAATGCCAAAATCGCCCTGTGGCCCCCCCAGCGCCCCTAGGGGGGGCAGTGGGGGGCTCTCTCGCCACTCCTGACGGGCGCAGCGGGTAGTCACCCGGTCGCAGACTTTTCTCCCCAGCTGGGGAGGGATGCTGCTGGCTACAAGCCCCTGGACAGGATCAAATCCGGACACTGGGCACAAGTGGAGATCATCCACTGGCTGCCCGCACGGAACGGGCACGATGCGGCGGGACCCACTAATATTCTGGGACTGGCTCACATTGGTTGGCCATGCTGGGGAAAGTACATGATTTTTCAGGAACCCTCAATGCCCCAGCTGGCTACTTGATAGTAGTCTTCATTAGCTTGAAAAAAATAAAAATACGGTAGCAAAAATTCTAACCGCAGGTCCCATAAGGGAGCCAGGTCAACTCCTTGCACTAGGCATGTTATAACTGATGTACTGAGCAGAGCAGGGGGATTATATGGGAAGAGAGGACAGCCCCCTGGGAGGGGCCAGCTTGCTTTCTTCTTTGCCTAGTTAACTCCTAATTGGATCTGCATATAACCCACATGTCAATGGAGAGCTGGGTCTGTCGGTGAACGTAGGAGAAAAAAAACTTTTTTTTACTTTCTGCTATAATACATATCCAAACAAATATATAAAAAACAAAGTTATTCATAAGTTTAGGCCGATCTATATTCTACTACATATTTTTGGTAAAAGAACAATCGCAAGAGGCATATATTAATTATTTTGCGCAAAAGTTATTGCGTCTACAAACTATGGGATAGATTTAGGGACTTTTATTTTTTAATTGTTTTTACTAGTAATGGCGGCTATCTGCAATTTTTAGTGGGACTGCGACATTGCGGCGGACAAATCTGACCCCAAATGACACTTTTTGGGGACCAGTGACATTATTACATTGATCATAGCTATAAAAATGCACTGATCAATGTATAAATGACAGTGGCAGGGAAGGGGTTAACACCAGGGGGCGATCAAGGGGTTAAGTGTGTTCCCTGGGTGTCTTCTAACTGTAGGGGGGGTGGGCTGCCTGTGACATGACAGAGATCACTCTTCCCAATCACTGGGAACAGCAGATTTCTGACATGTTATCTGGCAGAACGAGGATCCACCTTGTTTACATAGACAGATCCCCGTTCTGCCTCTGTATACCACGATCGCTGGTCCCCGGCGGACATCAAGTCTGTCGGACCCGTGTTGCTATCTCCCATGCACAGACCGCCTTACAGCTACCGCGATTCACGCAGGAGAGTCGACCTGCCACCATATTAAGCAGACAAGCCGACTGCATTACACACTGTTGATTTCAACAAAAAAAAAACACAAAAAAATAATAATATTTCTGACCTCCGTTACAGAGGGAAAAATGTCATTTGTAGTAAATGTCCTGAAAATGAATGTCTCCCCATAATGATCGCAGTCTCAGATATTCATCCTAAAATGTGATCAGTAAAGTCTCCGGAGTACACGGAGATCACAGGAATATGATGTGTCCTGGCAAAGACCAAAGACAAAGTTCATCTTTCCGTTTAGGAGAGGTGGGACGCACCCAGGAGAAATTATTCTGTGAATTGAATTATATCTCAGCCTGAAGTGGGTTTTGATAAAATGGAGACCTGAATGGTGAGTTGAGGAGGATTCTGGGAATATCATTTGAATTTTACTATTTGCGTTCAGATCTAGAGTTTTCCTCCTGCGAAGTCTGGAGATCATATGACAATCACATTGCCTCCACCTCCCTCCCTGATAGAATAGAGAAATACAAAGAAGATTCTAGAAGTCACCCGAGAGATCACTGAGGAGAGGTGAGCGGTGCTGGGAATTCTGGGACATTATCCAGTAACAGACAAGGGATGTGTCTGGATGGTGACTGTATCATTGTGTGTGTCAGGTTCCTATAAGGTGTCAGGATGTCACTGTCTATTTCTCCATGGAGGAGTGGGAGTATTTAGAAGGACACAAGGATCTCTACAAGGACGTCATGATGGACAATCAGCCGCCCCTCACATCTCCGGGTAAGAGGAGACTTTATTGTAAAGGAGAGAGCAGTATAGAGGGTCCACCTAGATCCCCCATCATCTGATAAACACATAGAAACAATGTATTCAGTCAGTGTGTGTGTTTCCTACAGATGGATCCAGTAATGGGAACCCACCAGAGAGGTGTCCCCGTCCTCTGTATTCCCGGGATTCCAATCAGGTTTATATTAAAGAAGAGATAAAGAAGGAGAATGATGAAAATGGGGTGATGGAGGAGTCAGAGTTTCTAAAAGAACACAAATCTCTGTACCAGGACACCATGGTGGAGTCATCCAGCTACATAAACCCACCAGAGAGATGTCCCCAACCTCTGTATTCCCGGGATTCCACACAGGAAGATCACACCATCCCTCACCATCATCAGGTAGATGATTGACAGTTATTGGTAGTTCCATTTATACACAGCATGTTTGTTACAATGAATGTTCTATTATATATTGCAGTGTGGAAACCTTGGGGATGATTATATTGACGTTAAAGAAGAGTATAAAAGGAGGATGAGGAGTATGGAGTGATGGAGGAGTTTTCAGAAGGACACAAGAATATGATGGAGCCACCTAATACCAGAAACCCACCAGAGAGACGTCCCCATCCTCTGTATTCCTGGGATTCCACACAGGAAGGTCACACCATCCCTCGCTGTTATAAGGTTGGTGGGAGGGAACATCAGGAACAGATGTCTGTCTCAAATCTTTTTAAAAGAAAGGCCATTTTAATGTCCTTCAGACTTCAGGGGGGCTGGACTAGGGCCAGTAGGAATAGAAAATGTCTTGGCATCCAGAGGGAGAAAACAATCCTCTATCTTTGGTGATAGTGGAAGGAATAGTGCCCCATTGTTGATGTCAGTGGGAAGAATTTTGCCCCATTGTTGGTGTCAGTGGGAGAAATGATGCCCCATTATTAGTGTCAGTGTGAGGAATAGTGCCCCATCGTTGGTATAAATGGAAAGAATCGTGCCCCATCATTGGTGTCAGTGGGAGGAATAGTTCCTTATTGTTGGTGTCAGAGACAGGAATTATACCCCAATGTTGGTGTCATTGGATTGAATAGTGCCCCAAGGGCCAGATGAAGGCAAGCAAAGCGCTGCATCCGGCGATCACTGATCTGGAACATGGACTTGTGAAGGTGATGTGTGGACATTTTATATATTTTAACCACTTCACCCCCAGAAGGATTTCCCACGTTAGGACCAGAGCACTTTTTGCGATTCTGCACTGCGTTGATTTAACTGACAATTGCGCGGTCGTGCGACGTTGTACCCAAATTAAATTTGCGCCCTTTTTTCCCCACAAATAGAGCTTTCTTTTGGTGGTATTTGATCACTCCTGCGTCATTTCTAATCACCGCTATAAACAAAAAAAGAGCGACAATTTTGCAAAAAAAAAAAAACAATATTTTTTATTTTTGCTAAAATACAAATCCAAAAAAAAAATATAAAAAGAAACAATTTATTCATCGGTTTTGGCCGATTTATATTCTTCCTCATATTTATGGTAAAATTTGCAATCAGCGTTTATTGATTGGTTTGCACAAAAGTTGCCGCGTTTACAAACCATGAGAATTAATTTCTTTCGTTTTTACCATTTTTTTTTTTTTTTACTAGTAATGGCGGTGATCTGCGATTTTTATGGGGACTGCGACATTGCAGCAGACATGTTGGACATTTTTGACACTTTTTTGGGACCAATGACATTTATACAGCGATCAGAAATTTAAATATCCACTGATTACGGTATAAATGGATAGGGAGACCTTCCTCTATGTTCCCTCAATGATCGTCAAAATGTAGAGTGATTTCAGAGGCCTCCCAGGAGTTGGTGTTTCTGGGCTACGCTAGACACTGTGTGTGCAATCACTCGCCCTACAAAATGGTTCCTTTGCTGTGTCATGCTCATCAATATCCTGGGACAAGGTAAGGGCCACTTTAAGGGAAAGTCAGCCTTAAGGAGGTCCTCCAACTTAGAGATGGTCCATACAACGTATACAATGATTGAATAAACTGGACTCCAGTTAACCCTCTAGTCCTGTGTCAATGCACATCTTGACTGTAAATGCTGGCATTTAGGAGGAACACGCTGAACCTATGACGACTCCACCCATCCAGTGTACTTCTGTCACCTCACTCCCAGTGACATAATGGGGTCCCGATGTGCACATAGCATGGACCTCAGGCGGACACCTTGTTCCTCTTACTCTCCCATACCTGGTGGCTTGGCTGAGGGCTTCCATGATGCTGATCTGCTCCCATTGCTCTTGGAGATGGACAGCTGGGGAGGCAGTCCCAGAAGCAATCCACTTGCTACTGGAGGAAACCTTACCTAGCAAAGGTACGATAGGTGAGGTCTTCATGACAGGCTTCCTGTGCTGGATACTAGTCTCTTATTACTCCTAAAGAGGTTGCCTTCACACCTCAATGTACTTTAACTGACCCAAGCTTTAAATGTCTACGTGTAGTGACCTGGTTACTTTCATATACCCCTTTAGAATAACTTCAGACCAGGCAGAACAATGTTTACAGGCTTTGCTGATAAAACCCAGCATAACAGTTCAAAAAGTATTTTCCCAAACTGTGGCTGCCCCATCATACCTGCATAGGTAGAGTCCATTACTGGCAAGTCCAAGGTAGCTGTAGTCCATGATGATTCTGTCACAAGTTGTCTTCAGAGTGTACTACAAGGTCCCATCATGTGTTATTGCACTATTATTTTTAACCACTTCCTTACTGGGCACTTAAACCCCCCTCCTGCCCGGACCAATTTTCAGTTTTCAGCGCTGTCGCTCTTTGAATGACAACTGCGCGGTCGTGCGACGTTGTACCCAAACAAAATTTGCGTCCTTTTTTTCCCACAAATAGAGCTTTCTTTTGGTGGTATTTGATCCCCTCTGTGTCATTTCTGATCGCCGCTATAAACAAAAAAAGAGCAACAATTTTGAAAAAAAACAATATTTTTTTACTTTTTGCTATAATAAATATCCAAAAATAAAAAATAAAAAACAAATTTATTCATCAGTTTTGGCCGACATGTATTCTTCTACATATTTTTGGTTAAAAAAATCGCAATCGGCGCTTATTGATTGGGTTGCGCAAAAGTTATAGCGCCTACAAACTATGGACATTGATTTATGGCGTTTTTATTAACACCCTTTTTTTCCTGCGTTTAAAACAAACCCATGTTGCAGCGTGCTGGCGCGTCAACAGTAAGTTTCTCGCTGTCGCGACTTTTGACTTTTAACCAGGCCCGTCCTCCCCCCAAATTCACGGGTCATTCCTTCACCAATTTT
>BLSH010082792.1:3662-13674 GCA_018402905.1 Glandirana rugosa
TCAACTCGCTTGGAGACCTTCAAGCCCAAGTCCGTGCGATCGTTCGGGTTCCGTCCGGACCCGGACCCGGACTTTGTCCCGAAGTTCGGACGGACCAGCAGAACCCGAACTTCCAGAGGTTCGCTCAACTCTAATTGCAATGTACCAAAATAACAATGTAGGAAAATAAATCTACACTCTGTCAATTTTAATATTGAATTCCTGAAAGTCAATTACTCCATGAATCAGGACACTAACTCCACGAGAGAATGAAGTATGAGTAGAGTGATACGCTTTCCCCACCCACGGGTACCTCAAACACCCCACAGTATCTGCGGTGAAATGTGTTTCCTGAAAAAGACAGACAGCCGGCTGTAGTTTGGTCAGGCACGCGAAGATCATGGTCCTTTTTAGTGGAGAATTCATTCCCCTGATCTTCCAGGACACTAGCGGGATCTTGGCCATATTGGTAGATGAGGTTGGTAATCAACTCTGGACACCCTGGGGTGGGGAGTTGTACAGTGTATTATCCCTCGGTATAAAGGATACCTTTCCAAGTTCTGACTAGTCTGTTATTCATGGCAATAAACAACTGCAGGTCTCAGTAAATGGTCCCCTTTGAGAGAACCAGTGTATTCAAGTAAAAACACGTTAGCAGTATACCTTTCAGTGCAAGTTCGTGATGCGTTAATTGAAAACTTTTGCAACTTTAGGGCATGTTGAGCTGCCAAAACCAAGCACATCATTCAAGTCCTGTACTATTCTCACCTATGTTAAAATATTTGTAAATCCAGTGCAATTGCAACTTAGCTCTCATTATTTCTTATGTTATCATGTCCCCCAGCCAAAGGGTATCCTGCATCTGTATCAAGACTTATACATTTTTGTACTTCCACTGACAACCATGTTATTTTTCAAATGTAAAGGTGGAAGAGCACATATCAATCTTCACCCTCGTTGTTGCCATGGCTTCTTAAAGCCTGCACATTCCGCTCAATCCAAGTTGAGGCTTCCTTAGCATATTCATAAAACTGTGCCTGGCCTTGCACTGGGACCCGCAGTTTAGCTGGGTATAGCATTGCTTAGAAAAGTTGTAAAAGCCGCAGACGTCGCTTAACATCCTGGAACTTGGCCCTTCATCTCTGTACCTCTGCCGAGAAGTCGGGGTAGAATGAGACCCTTGTTCCTTTATATTAAATATTGGCTTTTTCTCTTGCTTGTCTCAGTATTGTTTCGTTGTCTCCATAGTGGAGAATCCTGGCAAGCATGGACCTAGGTGGGTTGCCTGGCGGAGGTGGGCGGCCGGGCACCCTATGCACCCTTTCCACCACAAATAGAGACGAGAAGGCCCCCTTTCCAAATAGTTCAATGAGCCAGCTCTCCACAAATGCGGTGGGGCATCTACCTTCTGCCCACAATGCGTACATTGTTCCATCTGAGACGGTTCTCCATATCTTTGGCCCTATCCGTTGCCTCTTTAGGCATCTGGTACGCTGCTTTACTGTCGCGGGCAATGAAAGGCATTTGGTCCTCCACATCGCTGACTCTGCTTTCTACCACTGTGGTTCGCTCCCGAGACCCCCATACTGATCTTTTAAATTGTTCACAGATGCTGTGCAGTTGTGGACTGCCCTCAGAATATCAGCAAGTGTGGGCTGCTCCTGCCCTTCAAGCTCAGGTTCCAGTGTCAGCATATGTATGAGCCATTTCTGCGTGTGCAGGCCCTTCTGCATCCCCAGGCTCTAGTGTTGTGGCTGCCTGCTTTTTCTCCCCATGCTTCTGGCTCACACTCTGCCCTGGTTTTTCCCACCGGTCTGCCTCTGACTGTCCACTCTGGGCCTAATAAAGTATATCCCTGAGAGCCTCCTTACCTGTGTCTTCGGGGTCTTAGCAGCTTTGTGGCTTCTATCCTTCAACTTGTCTGTGCAGCGCGGCGTCCCCTTTCTGTGCTGCGACAGCAGCAACATCTTGGATGTCTGGGCCCGCGATCTCATTCTGTCCATTTCGGGTCATTACTCTAGTGCAAAGAGCTGGTGGAGGTTCCCCCGTAAGCACCGGGTCACTGTCTATCTGGCTGGCCAGGGTAGGTAACGGTGTGCAGGCTGGGGGAGGATCGGTGGGAGATGCGTCCTCTCACATGCCTGTCCTGGCCATGCCCCCCCACTTGTCCCTATTCCTACCTGATCTGCCTGGTCATGACTGGACCTGGAGACTGAATGACTCACTATTGCTAGATGACCTGTGCTATAAAGAGATTCAATCCACTATCTCCAATTTCATCTCTGATCATGGTGATGATGACACTCCTGCCCCAATCCAGTGGGAGACTCTCTAGTGTGTGATACGTGGGGTCTTTACTAAACATGGCTCTAGACTTAAACAAAATCATCTTGCTTAGATTAAGGAGCTGTCAAGTCGTATTGCTGACTTAGAGAACTCACATAAGAGACTCCTATCCCCGACCACACAACTTGCCTTATCTGACACTAGACTCCAACTATTGCATCTTTTTGAGCAGAAAATGCTATCTATGAGGGATAAAATGTGTAAATTGTTCTACGTGAAAGCTGACAAACCGGGTAGAATGTTGGCCAGAGCCCTCCATTGTAAGAACAGAATTGCCTCTATTCCCAAGATTAAACCTCCTAACGACCAGATGGTTCATCACCCCAGGGAAATTAACAAGCTATTCTGCTCCCTTTATACTACATTATATAATCTACCTGCTCACCCCCACTAATATGTCTTTCGAAATGTTTCAATCTAAAATAGACAAATATATTAATAACACAGTGCTGCCTACTCTCTCTATGATGGCAATACAAGATCTTGAGAAGCCATTTCTGGAGGAAGAATTTGCGCTTGTGGTAGCATCCCTTAAGCCTAATAAGAGCCCTGGACCAGATGGTTATTCGGTCCACTTTTATAAATCCTTTAAAGAATCTCTCCTACCGCTTCTTACAAAAAACTTATAATGCTGTATCTCCTGACTCTCCCTTCCCTAGACAAGCCCTTGAAGCTCACATTGTCGTATTGCGTAAACCCTGGAAAGACCCCACAATATGTGACTGCTATTGTCCTATTTCACTAACTAATATTGATATCTGCCTATACTCTAAATTACTGGCCAATCGCCTGTTACCACTAATGCCTAGCATGATCCACCTTGAACAGGTGGACTTTACCCCTGAACGAGAGACCAGAGTTAACATCCTTAAAACCATCACCTTGATGGAGCACACCCAAAAATGGCACATTCCAGCTTGCCTGATCTCAGTCGATACCGAAAAGGTTTTCCTTGAGAGCACACTTCAACAAATTGGCCTTGGCTCTAACATGATATGCAAGATTCAGGCTTTATACAATGACCCCACAGCGAGGATTCACTCCAATAGCCTACTATCCAACCAGATTTGTATCCGTAATGGTAAATGGCAGGGGTGCCCGCTGTCACCACTACTGTACATACTTACTATGGAACACCTTGCCAATGCCATTAGACAAAACCCAATATCCACAGTCTGTAGGTCGGCCAGCATCAGTATAAGCTTTCTCTTTATGCAGACATCCTCTTGTTATATGTCACTGACCCTCAGGTTTCTATGCCTGCCATTGTCTAAGCTTTCGGAATTTGGATTGGTAAGTAACTTCAAAGTAAATTATGATAAAACCCAGGCCCTTGACATATCCTTACCCAAAACCACGATTCCCGACAGACGGGGGCGGCGCATGCGCGGAGCACCCGGGATGGCAGCCTAGACCCGGAGCTCCGTCTCTCCTCGGCTGATCGGACCCCCCACGAATGAGCGGGGGACGAGGAGATACTCCAGGAACCCTCCCAATGCTCCCCTAACACACAGGGAACAGGTCGGGAACCGCACGGAGGGATCGGGCCTCCACCAGGATCACGGGCCAGACGGCTTCCCGAAATCGAGGCCGCGGCTTCGGCCTAGCCGGCACTTTCCCACTTGTTAATCGGGCGCCCTCTACACCAGCCGGGTAAGGCAATCCAGGGGGGTTTACACTACCACTACTAGCACACCCCCCCGGGACCTCGGACACTCTCCTCCTAATAGAATAGTCTGCTTGGAGACGCGGGGACCCGCGAGCGGCAGCAACCGCCTAACTGAGGCCGCGGCTTGGGCCTATATTGCAGGCCTTGGGAAACCAAGTTCTATAATCTAGAAAACGCTCTCTTCTTTGACTCTCTCCAGGACCTACAAGCAATTCTTTAACCCCTTATCATCTCCCACCGCTACAAAAGGAGATATATAAGCCCTCCTGAGCCCTTCTTATGTCAGGCTCACACAACAAAAAGGAGGCACAACGCCAACTCCTCTTTGGGGATCAACCTTCAGGACCCTACCCCATGGCGTCCAACACCCCAACTAACCTCCTGCCAGATTCAGAAGAATCCATTGCTGACCCTCCCTCTCCACAATCCCCCATTATCAATGCCCAAGGCCCTCTTGGGGATCCCACAACAAAGCAGCTGCCTTCTCTACCCTTAAGGGATTAACTGTTGGAGAGATCAATAGCGGATATACTGAACTCCCCTTTACTAAACTCCCCCAGGGGGCACTCCTCTACGGGACTTTCTTCCACCCTCAGTACCCCTAATGGCCTTCTCACTGACCTTCCAACAACCCCTAGCTCTCATCAGGGCCCATCAGAAATGCACTTACTACTCCAGAAGTTCTCGGAGATGCTGGCCACGGGCCTCGCTCAGACAGCAGCCCAGATCACCTCCTCTATCAAAGCGGATCTGCAGAGCTTAGGGGCAAGAATGGATACTATAGAACAAGCAGTGGACAATACAATGGCCCGAGCTAACCAGAATACCACCTGCATCCAAACTTTACAAGACCAACTGGACTCTGCCCTAGCCAAAATTGACGACCTCGAAAATAGAAGCCGCAGGGTTAATTTTCGCATTAGAGGCTTACCAGAATCGGTCACGGATGTACACGGAGCGGTGTCCGCACTCATCAAGTCCCTAATACCTGATATCCCAACTGAGAGACTTGAACTAGATAGGGCACACAGAGCCCTGGGCCCTCAACGTCAAGACGGTCTACCCAGGGATATCATCGTCAAGCCACACCATTACGGAGTCAAAGAGGAGATTATGAGGAAATCCCGCAATTCTGACAACATCAGCATTCAGGGGCACCCAGTGCAGATTTTTGCTGACATCTCTCCTACCACTATTCAGAGGAGACGAAACCTCAAACCCTTGTTGGTGATCCTCGCCCAACAGAACGTCAAATATTGGTGGGCTTTCCCCTTCCGCTTATCTTTTCACTTCAAGAATAAAACCTTTCACTTCGCTACCCTGGCAGAAGGAGAGAGACTTATACTACAGCTTGGACTTATCTCCCAAGAGCTTTCCCAAATGCCATCAACCTCCAGACAAGGCACCTCAAAACGACCTCCACCGGGGAGCCCCCTGAACCCTCTCTGGCATAAACAAAAGCCTAAGAGGGTCCGGGACTCCGTTCCCCCTTGACCCTGCAAGATGGACTCCCCAAACTGGGGCTCTGTTTTTCAGCTTTCGGAGTTACCCTCGATCCCACCACCTGTTGTCTTCAACTAATTTCGCATTCCCAAAGTGCACATAATCTTGAAACCGAATTGGAACACCTGGTCCATAAAGGAACTTTATATACACCTGAGAGTTTCCTATCCTCCGGCAACATGCCAGAAGTCTTTGATCTAGATTTTTAGGATGTTTTTCTCTCCTGTGAAGACCCTCGGACTACTAGCTGGAATATGATTCAGCTGTCCTTTTTTCTTTTCACTAAGTTAATTATATCCTGTTTGACCACTGTTTTTCTCTTTGGACACTATGCCTGACTTGAAGTTGGTAAGAGGCAAGGGGGAGGACCTTCCGTCTTCCCTCCTTCCCCTCCCTAAAATTTTGTGACAAAAACTAAAGTTTTGGTGCCTTTAGCTTTCTAGTTTTACATGTTATAAGGGAAATGTTGTTATTCTCCACTCTGTTCCATTGTTTCATCTCTGGTTCCATTGGTTTCCTGTCCCCCGCTCGCCCTGAGGAATATTCATGCTTCCGATACTTGTCGGGTGGGTTCCTCCGGCCGAGGGGAGACAATGCGTCACTCCTACTGTAGGATCTGGGGGCCATCTCCTCCCCCGGAGACTCAGTTAAGGCGCTCATATCTGAGCCGCCTACTTGGAGGGTCCTGGCCTATCCGGGGCCCCGGGTAAGGGCTAGACTGGTTCTACCCTTCCCTCAGAGACACTGGGACACTCTTGTCCTGATGTCTGTATCATCTTCCTCATCTCTCCTCTTCCCTCTACCCTATCAGCTGCTTAAGTATCTTCTTTTACTAACCCTGTTTCTTTTTCAGGCTCTCCCGGGCACCCCGGCTCTTCAACATACTATAACTAGATGGACAACCGAATTCTGTGCCATTCTTGTGATACCGCTCCCGGCTGCAGGGGTAAGTCATAAAATGTATTGGGTGGGGCTCCTTTCTCTTCCCCATGGCTGACGACACCCATTCTCCAGCGATTTTTAAAATCGCCTCCCATAATGTCCAGGGGATGAATTCCCCCTCTAAACGCCGGAAAGCCTTTGACCATTATAACCGCAGAGGATATGATATCCTCTTTTTGCAGGAAACTCACTTTCCAAATACCTACAACCCGACCTTTATTCATCACAGATATCCCACCTTTTACTTGTCCAACGCGGGGGAAAAGAAGAGAGGGGTAGCAATTTGTCTATCTAAAAAGACTGCTTTCTCCCACACAACAACGATCAGGGACGGAGATGGCAGGTATATTTTGGTGAAGGGGCATATTAATGGCACTCTTTATACCCTGATCTCTTATTATGCCCCGAACCACGGACAAGCTTCCTTTTTCTCTTCCATGTTGAAATACCTAGCTCCTCACATGGAAGGGAAAATTATAATGGGTGGGGACTCTAACATAATGTTTGATCAAATTAGGGATAAGACTGCTAGCGGACACCCCAAGTTCAGGAAACCACCAAAACAGAGTCTACGTATAGCCCGGCTTCTACACTCCCTGGGTCTGATTGACTCCTGGAGGGAGCTCAACCCGTCTGCTATAGATTATACACACTTTTCAGCCCCACACGGGTCATATGCAAGAATAGACCACATCTTTGTCCCCACCTCCTCTATCCACCTAGTTAAACAGGCAAATATCCATGCTATCCCCTGGTCTGATCACTCACTGGTTCTACTCCACTTGGAGGAGGGCCCACTTCTAAGGGGCCCTCAGCCATGGAGGTTGAATGAATCCATCCTCTCAAACCCGGTTCACTGTAAACTCCTGGAAAATGAGTTACGTGAATATTTCGCACTTAATGACAAAGACAATACTACCCCAGAGTTTTTATGGGGGGCCCATAAAATGGTCATGAGGGGAAGGATTATCCAACTCTCCTCTCGATTAAAGAGGGAACGCCAAATAAACATAACAAACCTGGAGAAAGAATTCAGACTTGCCAGCAAACAACATAAAAAACATCCTACAGGCCCTTCCCTAGCCACTTTAGAAGCTGCCAGGCTAGCTCTGAACCTGGCCCTCACCTCACTTTCCAAAAAACGAATAGCTTGGACTAGAGGCAGGAATTATCTTTTATCTAATCAAATTGGGTCCACCCTTGCTCATAAATTGTCCCCTAAGGTTCGCACATACTCGATGCCCAAAATTAAAACCACCTCAGGACAAATAACCCAACATCCTCTCAAAATCCTAGAAAAGTTTACCGAGTTTTACAAAACTCTCTATTCTAAGAAAGACCCACAATCTCCAACCACTATAGATGACTTTCTTCGGGGAATCAACCCCACCATTTTTTCGGATGAACACCGAGATGCCTTAGAGGCCCCATTCACAGAAGCTGAGGTCAGAGAGGTGATTAAGGGTCTGAAGAATGGCTCCGCCCCTGGTCCTGACGGGTTCTCCTCTCCATATTATAAAATCTACCAGGAGGTTCTCTCCCCTTACCTGGTCCGACTCTTCAACTATCTACAAGGAGGTAAGCCTATTGAAGTGAACGCTAACCTTGCCTTTATCTCTGTGATCCCAAAGCCCGGGAAGGATAACAGTGAGGTTGGCAACTATAGACCCATTTCCCTTATAAATGTTGATCTTAAGATCATGACTAAAATCTTGTCCAATAGACTCTCCAAATTTATAAACCTCTATATACATAAGGATCAAGTTGGGTTTATCCCAGGAAGACAGGGCCCGGACCAGGTGAGGAGAGCGATAGACATTATATCCCTGATGAAATCAGGCTGGCATGGAGGAGCCCCTCAGGAAGGCCTTCTACTCTCCCTGGATCTGCAGAAGGCATTCGACACGGTTTCATGGCCCTTTCTCTTTTCAGCTTTAGCTAAATGGGGGGTTGGACCCAAATTTCTCAGTAGCATAAAATCTCTTTATTCCTCCCCAGTAGCTAGGATAAAACTGTGCGGTCATTATTCAGAACCCTTCCCAATAGCGAGGGGAACAAGACAAGGCTGCCCTTTGTCCCCGCTTCTGTTCGCATTAGTGATTGAAATGCTAGCCATCAAAATTAGGTCTGACCCTGATATCCAAGGAGTGAGATGTGGCCCATCTGTCCACAAATGTGCACTTTTTGCGGACGATGTTCTCCTCTTTGTCACCTCTCCCATGACCTCTATTCCCAGCGCCTTTAGTCTTCTAGCAGAGTTTGGAGAAGCTTCTGGCCTCCAGGTCAACCTGTCCAAAACCCTCGCCCTAAATATCTCGACCCCGCAAGGGGAAGTGGACCTCCTCAAGGGACAGTTCTCCTTCGGATGGAGATCCAACTACATACCTTACCTAGGTATCAACCTGTCCTCATCCCCAGACCAGCTCTATAAATATAATTACCCTCCCCTATTTCGGAAACTGACCTATGACCTTTCACAATGGGCCCAACACCAAATGTCCTGGATAGGACGCATCAATGCCATCAAAATGACTCTCTTGCCACGTATCTTGTACTTGTTTCGCTCACTACCCATCCCGGTGCTTAAGACTCAATTATCCGAGGGCGCATGCGCGGGAGCTCCGATATGGACGCTTAGATCGGAGCTCCGCAACGCCACCGGATTTAGAAGCCCGCCCTGCCTCACTGAGCCCTCGGAATCGGGTAACAAGGGGCTCCCTAGACCCCCCGCGCACTGTGGAACCACGCTATATGGCTGGGCCAGCGGCAAAAAAGGAGCTATTTCCACCGCTGACGGCGACACCCGCTTCTGGGTGTACCAAGATGGCTGCCGCTCCGACAGCAGCAGGAGGATTCCACGAGGCACTCAGTGACTCTAGCACGGGAACCATTCACTCTGCGGACCCAAGGCAAGTACTCTCCCCAGCCATCCTCAACTTCACCCCCAAGGCCCCGAGCAGCTTTATACAGATGGACACCCCATCTCCAGCCTCAACGGTGTCGTCACTGGGCCGCATGCAGGGAGACACCGGGCCCCCTCCCCCAGGCCAGGACTTCCAAACCCATCAGGCCTCAGGATCTCACAGTCATGACATCTCCACACAGGTAGAGGACCTATATCAGAAGTTTTCAATGCTCTTGGAGAGGGGCCTAGCGAACACAATTGAAAAGATAACAGGGGAGATTAAGATGGATTTCCAGATGCTGGGGATGAGAATGGATGCGATCGAAAATAAGTTGGATCGTACAGCCGCGGTCTCAAACCAAAATACAGACCTAATCTCCACATTGCAAGATCAACTGGACACAGCCATGCTAAGGATTGACGACTTAGAAAATCGTTCCAGAAGATATAATTTCAGAATAAGGGGCCTCCCTGAAAATATATCTGACATTCCAGGAGCTGTTCATGAGCTAATCAACAACCTCATGCCGAACACTCCAGCCCATCGCCTGGAACTGGATAGGGCTCATAGGGCCCTGGGACCCCCAAGGAAGGATGGCTCTCCAAGGGACATCATAGTAAAACCCCATTTTTACGCAGTCAAGGAGGGGGTCATGAAACACTCCCGT
>BLSH010082796.1:0-12392 GCA_018402905.1 Glandirana rugosa
ATTAGTAGGCATGGCTGTGATGGCTTCTAAGGGCAAACCAGTGAAACACTTGTTGATTGGCTGCCCTGCAGCTTCTCAACACATGGAGTAAAATAGCAGAACCCCGGACCGGACCCGAACGATTTTTGAAATGTCCGGGTCCGTGCCACGGACACCCGAACGTTCGGTACGGACCCGAACGTTACAGTCCGGGTTCGCTCAACACTACTAATGAGCAATTCACCCCTACCAAGACAGCCAAGTGGATCCCTCACAGTGGGAATTGTTATTTATGGTTATGGCTATGAATTAACAGTGTATATCGTGCATTATTATAAGGATAATTTCATCCCCCACGAGGATTTCATGTACTGCTTGGTAGTATTAAGAGTATTTTATATGTTACTGTGGTGAGCACCGTTGTCTATGGTGACCCAATTTTAAAAGTTGGACCAATAAAATTCCTTTTTTATATATTACCTGTGTATGTGCCGATAAAGTCCATACTTTCTTTCTATATCACAGTTCCAATACTTAATTGTTAGGACGTGGCACAGTGATTTACTTTGTTTTGGGCTCCTATTAGCCATCTTAGGAAACCCACAATTTTCATTATCTATTCCGGGTGGTAGCACCCAAGTGTTCTTCAAAAAATATAGATGGCTCTGGTATAAAAGACACCATGTTAGCCTTCTACTTATCAAATTCCTGTTTTAATTGACTGAATAACTACCTCAACCCTGTGTGAACTGTGTGGGTACAATGGACTTTGTCGGCACTGCCTGGGCGGGGCTTATGAGCAATATACAGACAGCATATAATGGTACTAACAAAAATGAGGATGACTTGAAACAATATTTCTTTAAACTCAAACAATTGCTCAAAAAGAAATCCAATCTATATTGGCATATGGAGTACTTTAGTCAATATATCAAGGAGAATATTAGTCCTATTGGCCTAAGGATACAAATATTCCCGACAATTAAAAATCCCACACAGGAGCTTAAAAACCCCTGGAAAAATATATTGAACAAATGTAGTGCTGAGCTGATGCAGCTCCTTTTGGTGCAGTACCAGCTGGATACCACCAAATTGGATGACGAATTGGCCGCCCTTAACGCTCAATTTGAAGCGATTAAGAACCATGCCAATTTCGAAGTTAAGCACCAGGAGCTCAAGGAATTCCTCGATAAATTAAATAAAAACATTATTTCCAAAAAACAAGGCAAACTGGCCAAAGATAGAGCGTCCTTTCAAGAGGGATATGCTTATTGTTGAGATCACACAACAAAAGGGAGAGGCTTCAGGAACACGCAGAAACCCTATGCATCATATAGAAATGCAAGAGCCTCAGATTATGAAATTGAATCCTATTCATCTATGTCATCTTCCTCTTTTTCACAGGGACCATCCTCACAACATACGCCTGGTCAACATTCATCCACAGGTTCACGTAAGCGGGGGCATTTTGGTGGTGGGAATTCACAGAGGCCAAGCACAAAAAGGAAACCAGATAAACCTCAACATGTCACGTTACAGCACAACCAATCACGTGGTGAGCATAGACAAGGTGATGGGCGATCACACAATACCACTAGCCTGCAGCACAATTATAAGGGCCCTATTGCAGCACAAGCCCTACAAATGATGCAAACTAGTTCACTTCCGCAGATTCAACACCCTACTGACCCAGTGGGAGGGGCAGTTGGGATGGGCTCAAGTATGCCAAACTTACAACCTATCCCTTTATCACAACCACGCGCCCCTTTGATGCACATGGTAGAGAATCAAAGACAGGGTACACTAGATACATATATTACCCGCCCACCTCTCCCTTTAGGGACCCCTCGGCCCCCCCCCCCAGTGGCCAGAATGAACTGAGTGTTATCAATCTTACTCCTCACCCCCTCTCCCAGGAGGAACTGGATGTCTTAAAACTGGGCCTTACCTTCTGCCCAACTAGCACTATTGATAAGTACGAGGTCATCAAAGACCTGTACTTATTTGCTAGGAAACTCACTTATAACTATATTTTTGATGCAGAACAGAAACGAGTAAGGGAAGAAAAAGAATTATCTGAACAAATTATGCACTTCACCACGCAGGACTTTAGGGTCCTTCGAGACCTCATGTGCCTGCTTGATGAGGGCAACGAATTCAGTCAGCCAGAGTTCAGCCAACCCAATACTAACCAAACTGTTAACAGCCAAGAAGCTGTACATTCACAATTCAAACCCAAATCTAGGCAGTCCCAGATCTCACAACCAGCCCTCATATCTCAGCATTTCTTATAGCAATGGTCAGTGAGATTAGGAGGATGCCTATTTCAGAGGCACCCTCCAACCTCACTGTGCAACAACGACGGGCCCTTACCCAACTGCAAAGAAGACAAGAGACACAATTATTAAACCCTCCGACAAAGGAGGTAATATTGTATTGATGACATGTTCACAATATGAAACATATCTTTAACACATATATAACATAGCTTTAACATCTTGAAGAATAGGGAATGGTACCAGCCAATTACAGTTGAGACTACCCAACTTTTTGAGCAACAGTTCAGACAGTTGATTTTTACAGCCTATTCTAAGGCATTAATTGATAAAGAGACCTACGACTTCCTTAACATCTCACACCCGAGAGTTGCCACATTTTACTCTATCCCAAAGATCCATAAGAATATACAGGACCCACCAGGGAGGCCTATTATATCGGGTATAGGTGCTATCACTGAGAATGCAAGCAAACTAGTTGACTTCTTCCTCATGCCTTACGTTATTAGGTTGCCTTCATATGTAAGGGACACCCTTGATCTATTAACACGCTTGGATGGTATCACCATCCCTCCGGAAGCCTTCCTAGTGTCAATTGATGTGGAAGCATTATATTCTAGTATACCCCATGATTTAGGTGTTAGAGTAATACGGACGTTCCTTATGGAACAGGACCATCACCAATGGAAGTTCGAAAACTTTATTCTGGAACTTCTAGCATTTATTTTGGAGCACAACTTTTTTACCTTCTCGGGTTCCCACTACCTCCTGGACAAGGCGTTGCCATGGGCACCTCTTGTGCCCCAGCTTACACCAACCTGTACTTGGTAGGGTGGGAACGGGAGATTTTTTCAGACGAGGAGTATAGTCAGTACCTGGACCAGGCCTCTTGCTGGTACAGGTACATAGATGACATATTCCTCATCTGGACAGGCACAATTCAATCCCTCAATACATTAATGGACCATCTAAACACCAACAACTACAATCTCAAATTTACAATGAATTGGCATGAGAATACTCTCTCGTTCCTAGACTTACAGATTTTTAAGGACAAGGATAATAGTCTGGCCACAAAACTATACCGTAAAAAGACTGCAGGAAATACCATCCTCCACGCACAGAGCGGGCACCCTGCACCATTAATTTGTAGCATACCCTATGCGCAATATATTCGGTTATGACGCAATTGCACACATGATGCAGACTTTTTTGTACAAGCAGCTGAATTACGCACATGCCTCCGACAGAGAGGCTATAGCAAAACACTCTTAAGGAAAGCCTATAATAAAGCATTTCAACATGACAGGAACTCCCTCCTATATTCAAAAAGAGAAGCACAATTGGCGCCCCATACAACCAAATTTATCACTCGATTTTCGGCCCAGCATAATGAACTTAGAGCCAGCCTTCAACGGCATTGGCATATACTCAGTGAAGATCCCATTTTGGGAAAATACGTGCGAGATACTCCCGAAATAATCTATCGAAAATCTGCATCAATAGGCAATAAAATCACGGCAAGTCTCTATAGCCCACACTCAGATAATATTAACTCACCAAGAGGGATCTATACCTGTGGTCAATGCACATATTGCCCCTGGGTGAGGACGGGTACTCAATTTATCCTACACAATGGGGAAAAATTTCGCCCACGTTTCTATGCCAACTGTGATACACGTGGGGTAATTTACCTTATGACGTGTCGATGCGGAGCATATTACGTGGGGAAAACTCAAAGTTCAAAAAGAGAATCTATGACCACATTTATTACTCTCAATTTGCTAAAATGCTCACCCCGGTTAGCCGCCATCTGGGCCTTTACCACAAGTTCGACACATCATACGTCCAGTTTGGTGTGTTAGAGGTGGTAGAGTCGTCTCTTATAAACCATTTCTTTAGACTTTATTATGCTTGAGGGTCAGTCTCTATTGTATGTGTTAGTCTTTCGAATTTGGTATTAATGTTCAGTCAATCAAACAAGGTTAGCTGAAGGCTCAATTTCAATCCCTAAAGTTAGCAATTAGGGACATGTAATTAATGTAACCAATGTATACCCTTCCATGTGATCTATACTGTGGGGTCCCCCTTTATAGCTACACACTGAAGGGTTATCGTTACCACTATTATTACCACTGTTGTATTCAGTCTGTATATAGTTCTCACTCATGCGCAGTATGCCTGCAGTGCCTCCCTCCTACCACTGGGGGGGCCTCGCCTTGGTTCTCCTGCCGCAGTTGGGATGTGCGGCCGCCCGAGCCGCGCACTGTCGGGAGTGAGCCCGCCGCCCGCCCCCTTCTCAGGGGCGGATCTGCGTGCCTACACCAGGACTGCCTTTTAGGCCATTGGTGACGTCAGTCACCAATACATCTCTCCTGCCACCTGTGCCGGACATGGAAACATCGGGTTCCTGATCCGGCGCGCGCATGCGCAGGAGAGACTCAGCCGGGCTGAGTGACGTCAGACGTCCTGACGGAGGACCTCAGCCGGGACACACAAAAGGGGAGGGACAGGCGCCGGTGGACTAGCGCCACGGAGAACACACCTGTCTCTCCCTTAGTCAGCACCCGAATAGGACAGTGGATACAGCTTCTTGGATTAGGGAAGGTAAGCACTATTCGTACGGAAGGCTAGTGGCATTAATGGTGTATCCACCAGCTGACGCTGCATTTACAAACCTATATCTGTATTTACCCAGCACCCTACCGAGCGGAACGGACAGTCCTTTGCCAGGATAGCTGAAGGGCAGACAGTAACTCTCTTCCCTCTTTGGTTAGCTCACAGGTAATTAATTTATTTAGACCTTACTCTCATATGGGTGACTTCCCTCTTTTCCCCTTCCTCTTTTAATATGGTCTATCATGCGGCATAATTGGCCCATATAAATTATGTTATTACTCATGCATTCTAGGCAACCAAATACCGCTTCGGCGGGGGTCGCTACACAGCCATATACCGTTCAAAGGGAGTAAGCGCAACTATTTCCCCTCCACCTTCATTGGGGTAAGACTACTTAAAACATATAGAAAATGGGTATGCAGATGCACATATATGCAGGTGTATATACACATATATATATCTATTAAGTCCATCTATGACCTAACCCAAGTATATGATATATCATGTTACGTTTAGTTACGTGTGTGTCCCCACTCCCAACAAATGCGGTAAATAAAGTCCATACTTTCTTTCTATATCACAGTTCCAATACTTAATTGTTAGGACGTGGCACAGTGATTTACTTTTTTTTGGGCTCCTATTAGCCATCTTAGGAAACCCACAATTTTCATTATCTATTCCGGGTGGTAGCACCCAAGTGTTCTTCAAAAAATATAGATGGCTCTGGTATAAAAGACACCATGTTAGCCTTCTACTTATCAAATTCCTGTTTTAATTGACTGAATAACTACCTCAACCCTGTGTGAACTGTGTGGGTACAATGGACTTTGTCGGTACTGCCTGGGCTTATGAGCAATATACAGACAGCATATAATGGTACTAACAAGAATGAGGATGACTTGAAACAATATTTCTTTAAACTCAAACAATTGCTCAAAAAGAAATCCAATCTATATTGGCATATGGAGTACTTTAGTCAATATATCAAGGAGAATATTAGTCCTATTGGCCTAAGGATACAAATATTCCCGACATTCCCTACAGAAAACGCATATCACCACACTCCAAACCCCAAAATTCTACAGCCCATACTACTCACAAGTCTATACCGCCTCTGCCACAACTAATCAACGGGGCACATTAATAGCCTTCCACCGTTCCACTCCATTTACCCCTAAAACTGAAATTCAGGACCCGGAAGGCCACTACTTGATCCTAACCGGTTACATAATGGATGTCGCCATCACAGTAGTTTCATACTACGCCCCAAACAGACAACCCAACTCCTCCTATCCCACCTCATGCAAGTGGTATCCTCACACAGAATGGGTACGCTCATCATGTGTGGGGACTCCAACCGGGTCCTTATCCCATTCCTGGGCAAATCCCCATATAACCCATCCTCTAGTCCAACCAAGCTGCTTCTATCACAACTCATCACACAACACAATCTTGTTAATGCATGGCAAGAATTGAATCCAACGAAAAGGCGTCACACTTACTACTCCCATCCGCACAAAACATTCTCCCATATTGACCACATCTTTGGCACCACTGGTATGGTCCCAGAGATCTTAACCTCAACCATCCTCCCAATACCTTGGTCGGACCATAGTGCAATCCTCACGTACCTTGACTCCCCAATCCCAAGAGCACAAGACCCCGCATGGTGTCTCCCAGAACACATCCTCAAAAACCCCTTGCATCGCTTCAACATAGAGCAAGCCTTGAAAGAATACCTATATCTGAATACCACCCCTGATATCTCTCCCCTTACACTATTGGAAGCTCACAAACCCATCCTGTGAAGAGCTTTCCAGTGACAATCTGTCCTGTTTAACTGTGAACGCAAGCACCTAGAGCACAAACTAGAATCTGACTTCTACACTAGTAATACTGAATTCAACCTAAATCCTACCCCAACCACAAAAGCCAAACTAGATAACGCATGCCTGGAATATGATTTATTCCTTACTGAGAATGCTAAAAAAAAAGCCTTGCGGCGCTCCAGACACACATACTTTATAAAAGCCAACAACCCCTGCTAGCACACACCCTTAAGTCCATGAATGAACCGTCCAAACCTACCCCTCTTAAAATAGCTAAAGACATCCTATCCAGTAACCCAAACAAGATTACCCACAGATTTAAGACACACCTTGCCTCATTATATTCCTCTGACAAGAGCTTTAGCCTTTTAACAGCTGACGCTTTGTTCTCCCAAATAAACCTCCCGGCATTAACCTCACCCAAGCAAGACCAATTTGAGGATTCTATCTCCACAGAAGAAATCTCCCTGGCTATCAATGGCCTGAAACTAAATAAACGACCAGGCCCAGACAGCTATTCTGCCACATATTACCGCACATCCTCAGAAACCATTTCCCCTGTTCTCGCTAAAGCATTCAACACCATACTTAAAGGTCACTCATTTAGACAGGAATCATTAACTGTAATAGCCTGTATGATCCCCAAACCCCACACAGATGACACCTCGTGTACCAATTACCATCCAATCTCCCTTCTAAACCTCGATATCAAACTTCTTGCTAAAATTTTAGCCACCCGTTTGAACAAAATCAATGGTAGGCTTATACACCGAGACTAGACGGGATTTATACTAATACACCAAGCTAGCGATAACAGCTGCCGGGCTGTCCTCGTGGTACACGCAGCTAGAACGTGCCACATCCCTGCATGCTTTCTTTTGGTTGGTATAAAGAAAGCCTTCGATTCTGTGCCCTGGCCCTGGCCCTTTTTACACTACACCCTCCAGAAATGGGGCCACCACTTCATGCGATAGATCTCGTGCCCTATACGACAAACCTCACGCCTACGTCAAATATGCCGGTTATAAATCTGAACCTTTTAACATAGAAAGAGGTACATGCCAAGGCTGTCCACTCTCGCCCCTCCTCTTCACTCTCCTTATAGAACTGTTAGCCTAGTTAATTAGATCAAACCCAACAATTACAGGTATAGAACTAGGTGGCCACCAGCACAAGCTCTGCCTTTTCGCAGATGATATTTTACTATTCATGTCCTTTCAATTAATTTCTGGCCCCCAACCTCCTTCCCATCCTCAATAAGTTTGCTGCCATCTCAGGACTCGTAGTCAATCTGAAAAAAAACTCTAGCTTTGAACATTTTTCTTTCTGAGCTGGAATCCGCATGAGCTGCTCTTCCCTTTTCGTGGGCCCCCACATCAATTCCTTATTTAGAAATCCATCTAACTGCTGATTATACACAACTCTTCCCAAATAATTATGCGGCAATTCTGAGACAGATAACCTTAATAACACAATGGTCCTCCTTCCCCCTATCCTGGTTAGGGAAAATTAATGTAGTTAAAATGACCATCTTACCCAAACTATTGTACCTGTTCAGAGTCCTACCAATCCCTGTCCCAGCATATTATTTATGACTCCTGCAAAGGAGGACAGCTAAATTAATTTTGGGTACACTCAAACCCAGAGTGGCCAGGCATACACTATATCTCCCTAAACTTAGTGGATGTCTAGGCGTACCCATGTAGGGAGCCTAACCAAATACCATATCACCCAGAAAATCCCACTTTGGGTAGCAATAGAATCGGTCGAATGCGACCCGTTATCTGTCTCTTGTTATGGCTTTGCCAAAGAGATCGCTCAATCCTGCACAACCCCATTATCAAACACTTCATCACCCTCTGGGATACATTGAAGTCAAAACACAAATTATAATCCTCCCATAATCAGACATGTGCAGGATGAAAAAATGTGTTTAGTTTCATTTAGTTTTGATTCATTATTTAACTAAATTCGTTTAGTTAAATTCGTTGCATTGATTACATTCATTTCGTATTCGAGTTCGAAAAAATTCGACCAAATTCAAAAAAATTCAATCAAATTTGAAAAACAATCGATCGCATTCCAAATATTTTACTGCATTCGAAAAATTTCTATTGCATTCGAGAAAATTCAAAATTTGAATTTTGGAAAATTGTTATATATTATATTCTTTCTATTTTATTATATTCTTTTCTGTTGTTTTTCTATTCTATTCTGATCTTTTCTATTCAAATTCAAATCTATTCTATTTGAAACTCGAATTTCGGAAGAGTCTTATATATTCTATTTTAATCTTCTGTTCTATTGTTTTTCTATTCTATTATTTTCTATTTTATTCTCTTATTTTCCATTCTATTATTTTCTATTCTATTATAATCTTTTCTATTCGATTTCAGTCTATTCGAAATTGAAATTCATACTATTCAAAATTCAAATTTCGGAAGATTGTTATATATTATATTCTTTCTATTTTATTATATTCTTTTCTATTGTTTTTCTATTCTATTGTTTTCTATCCTATTCTGAGCTTTTCTATTCGAATTCAAATTTATTCTATTCAAAATTTGAATTTCGGAAGATGATTATATATTCTATTTTAATCTTCTGTTCTATTGTTTTTCTATTGTATTATTTTCTATTTTATTCTCTTATTTTCTATTCTATTATTTTCTATTCCATTATAATCTTTTCTATTCGATTTCAGTCTATTTGGAATTTCGTAAGATTGTTATATATTATATTCTTCCTATTTTATTCTATTCTTTTCTATTGTTTTTCTATTCTATTCTATTGTATTCTCTTATGTCCTATTCTAATTTTTCTATTTTATATTCTATTCTGGTATTCTCTATTCTATTCTTTTCTATTCTATTCTAATCTTTTCTATTTGTATTCATTATATTCAAAATTTGCATTTCAGAAGATGGTTATTCCATTTGAATCTATTCTGTTTTATTGTTTTTCTACTGCATTTGAAAAAAATTCTACCACATTCAAAAAAAAATCTACCGAATTTGAAAAATTAAACTGCATTCAAAAAATTTCTATCGGATTCGAAAAATTTCTATTGGATTTGAAAAAATTAAAAATGTGAATTTCTGAAAATTGTAATATATTCTTTCTATTTTATTATATTTTTTCTATTGTTTTCTATTCTATTATTTTCTATTCCATTGTATTCTCTTATGTTCTATTCTATTCTTTTCTATTATTTTCTATTCTATTATAATCTTTTCTATTCGAATTCCAATTTATGCTATTGTTTTTCTATTCTATTATTTTCTACTATTGTATATTCTATTATAATCTTCTCTATTCGAATTCAGATTCAGTCTATTCAAAATTGGAATGCATTCTATTCAAAATTTGAGTTTTGGAAGACTGTTATTTATTATATTCTTTCTATTTTATTATAGAGTATTCTTTTCTATTGATTTTCTATTCCATTCTTTTCTATTCTATTGTATTCTCTTATGTTCTATTCTTTTCTAACCTTTTCAATTAAAAGCCAAATTAGAATTTATTCTATACGAAATTCGAATTTTGAAAAATGGTTATATATATATATTCTATGTTATTCTATTCTGTTCTATTGTTTTACTATTCTAATTTTTTCTATTCTATTCTCTATTCTATTCTTTTCTATTCTATCCTAATCTTTTCTATTTGTATTCATTCTATTTGACATTCAAATTTTGGAAGATGGTTATATATTTTATTTTAATCTATTCTATTCTATTGTTTTTCTATTCCATTATGTTCTATTTTATTCTCTTATTTTCTATTCTATTCTATTATTTTCTATTCTATTATAATCTTTTCTATTCTAGTTCAGTTTCAGTCTATTCTAAATTGGAATCCATTCTATTCAAAATTTTAATTTTGGAAGATTGTTATATAGCTTATTCTATTTTATTATATTCTTTTCTATTGTTTTTCAATTCTATTCTATTCTCTTATGTTCTATTGTATTCTTTTCTATTATTTTCTATTCTATTCTAATCTTTTGTATTCGAATTAGAATTTATTCTATTAACAATTCAAATATCGGAAAATGGTTATATATTCTATTTTATTCTATTCTGTTCTATTGTTTTTCTATTCAATTCTTTTCTGTTCAATTATTTTCTATTATATTGTCATATTCTCTATTCTATTCTTTTCTATTCTATTCTAATCTTTTCTATTTGTATTCATTCTATTCAAAATATGAATTTCAGAAGATGATTATTCTGTTTTAATCTATTCTTGTTTATCTACCACATTCAAAAAAAATTCTACCGAATTCAAAAAATTTCTATCAGATTCAAAAAATTTCTATCGGATTCAAAAAATTTCTACCAGATTCGATAAAATTAAAAATTCAAATTTCGGAAGATTGTAATATATTATATTCTATTTTAGTCTATTCTTTTCCATTGTTTTTCTATGCTATTCTTTTCTATTCTATTGTATTCTCTTATGTTCTATTCTATTCTTTTCTATTATTTTCTAATTTTTTCTATTCAAATTCGAATTTATGCTATTCAAAATTCAAATTTCGAAAGATGTATATATATTCTCTTTTAATCTTCTGTTCTATTGTTTTTCTATTCTATTATTTTCTATTTTATTCTCTTATCTTCTATTCTATTCTTTTCTAATATTGCCTATTCTATTATAATCTTCTTTATTCGAATTCAAATTCAGTCTATTCAAATTTGAAATTCATTTTATTCAAAATTCGAATTTCGGAATATTGTTATACATTATATTCTTTCTGTTTTATTATACAGTATTCTTTTCTATTGTTTTTCTATTCCATTATTTTCTATTCTATTGTATTCTCTTCTATTCTGTTCTATTCTATTCTATTCTTTTCTAACCTTTTCAATTGTCATTCAAATTTATATTCATTCTATTCGAATTAGAATTTTGGAAAATGGTTATATATATATATATATTCTATTTTATTCTATTCTGTTCTATTAAAATATAAAAAGTGCCTCTATATTCCCTCTGTCTCAGATACTTTGTTCAGTGCTACGGGTATATGAGACCTCAATTCCCTACCTAGGCCTTTCATTTCATCACAGGCCTAAGTAATATTGGAGCTGCCGTTCAAAATAAAATCTGTATTGTACAGGGAGTGCAGAATTATTAGGCAAGTTGTATTTTTGAGGAATAATTTTATTATTGAACAACAACCATGTTCTCAATGATTCCAAAAACTCATTAATATCAAAGCTGAATATTTTTGGAAGTAGTTTTTAGTTTGTTTTTAGTTGTAGCTATTTTAGGAGGATATCTGTGTGTGCAGGTGACTATTGCTGTGCATAATTATTAGGCAACTTAACAAAAAACAAATATATACCCATTTCAATTATTTATTTTCAGCAGTGAAACCAATATAACATCTCAAAATTCACAAATATACATTTCTGACATTCAAAAACAAAACAAAAACAAATCAGTGACCAATATAGCCACCTTTCTTTGCAAGGACACTCAAAAGCCTGCCATCCATGGATTCTGTCAGTGTTTTGATCTGTTCACCATCAACATTGCGTGCAGCAGCAACCACAGCCTCCCAGACACTGTTCAGAGAGGTGTACTGTTTTCCCTCCTTGTAAATCTCACATTTCATGATGGACCACAGGTTCTCTATGGGGTTCAGATCAGGTGAACAAGGAGGCCAAGTCATTAGTTT
>BLSH010082796.1:24287-47640 GCA_018402905.1 Glandirana rugosa
CCTCATCTCAAATTCTAGTTTCTAAAATAGTGCACGTTATGTTGCGTGCACCATATACGGGAGTTTACAGGTACACCGGAGGAGATATATCCTTCTTGATTTGCGGGTGAATCCCATTCCTAACGTCTCGTATAGTGTTTGTAATTTGATCCCAAGTCCCTGGTATTACATAGGGATGTAAAGGATGTCCGGGTATTAGCACTAGGGTGTCCCGACTTTAAAACCCCTCACCTCTTACAATAGAGAGGGACCTCCCCGAGTTTATCCTATGCCCTAGATAGATTTGCACTCTGGGCGGGATAAATATAACAACAAACGCACCAGTATAAAAGAATTATTTGATAAACTTAATACCTCATAACATTAATAGTCATTGATGAAACAATTAATGTCTAATTCGACATTCAAGCCTTTAGGCGTGAGCGAATCGGTCATAAAGATCCAGCGGGTCTCACGTTTAGATAGATCCCGTATCCTATTTGAGCCCCTCCAGGGAGAGATAACATTCTCCACTCCCCAAAATTTCAGCCCTGTGGGATCACGATTATGGGCCTGTAGGAAATGTAGGGATACATTATGGTCCCTGAACCCTAGTTTAATGTTTGTGATATGCTCTGCAATCCTTACCCTAAGTGGGCGTTTAGTTCTTCCTATATAGAGGAGGCCACATGGACATTTGAGGGCATATACCACGTGCGTTGTATTGCACGTGATAAAATCTTTGATCTTAAACTCTACTCCATTAGCATCTGACACAAAGGACCTCAAACCCCTCATAGTAGTCCCCACTTCTCTACACGCCCTACATTTACGGCAAGAATAAAATCCCTTTTGGTCCCAAAAGGTCGCAGGCTTAGCAGGGGGACCTTCCTTACAACTCTATCACCTATGTTTGTCCCCTTCCGGTATATGAACTTCGGTCTTTGTGGTAAAGCTGGTCCCAACAGGGTGTCCATTTGTAACACATGCCAATGTTTCCTGAATATGGATTCTACCTGCCGATGTTGCTCATGGTAGCCGGTAATGAAGCCATATTCATGTGAGTTAGTTCGAGACTCATTATTGGCATTCTCAGAAAGTAAGGCTTCTCTTGGGACCTCCGCTACTGCCTGAATGACTTCATCCAGATGTTCCCGTTTGTAGCCCTTCTCTTCGAAGCGGTCCCTTAATACCTGTGCTTGTTCTCTATAGCTAACCAGGTCTGAACAGTTCCTCCTAATACGTGACATTTGTCCCTTAGGGATGTTTCTTAACCACATAGGATGATGACCACTAAACCAGGGTAAAAAACTATTCCTATCGGTGGGTTTAAAGTATACGCTGGTGGATAAGTTATCCCCTGTCCTACCGATGGTGACATCCAAAAATTGTATCTGGTTTCTACTAAACTGACTGGTAAGGACTATATGGTTGGTATTGCTGTTCAGATACTTAATATATTCAGCGAGGGATGCCTCAGATCCACTCCAAATAAAGAACAGATCATCTATGTACCGAACGTAGAATAATAATTCCCTTCGTCGGTTTGCATAGATAAATCTGTCCTCCCATTCGCCCATAAAAAGATTTGCGATGCTCGGGGCGAATTTAGCCCCCATAGCAACGCCTCTCCTTTGATTGTAAAAGGATCCATTAAACCATAAAAAGTTATGGGTCAAACAGAAGTCCAAGCAATTTCTAATAAAGATTTTCTGGTTATGGGGAAGATCCTCCCTCTGACTAAAGGCCCAATTTAATGCCAACAACGCATCTTCATGTTGGATTATAGTGTAGAGGGAGGATACATCCGCCGTCACCAGAAAAATCTCAGGATGGTCTCTTAGAGTTACTTGGTTCAACTTCTGTAGGAAATTTTTTGTATCTTTAAGAAAAGATTTGGTTTTGACCACACTCCCTTGGAGAAATTTATCGACATATTCTCCCACTCTCGAGGAGACCGACCCGATCCCATTAACAATGGGACGGGCTGGGGGATTGAGGGGGTCCTTGTGGATTTTAGGGAGAGTATATATGGTGGGGATCCGTGCACTCATAGGGACCAAATACCTCCTTTCCTTTTTGGTCAGCACTCCTGACCTGGACCCACCCTCTACCAAAATTTCCAAATCTCTTTTATACTGGATACTGGGATCCTTAGTTAATGGCATATATGTATCCGTATCTTGTAACATCTCCGTAAGCTGTGTAACGTAGAATTCCTTATTTAATATAACGACTCCACCCCCTTTATCCGCGGGCCTTATGATTACTTCTTTACGCTCTTCAAGGGCTCTTATACCATTTTCAATATGAAACGGTGTTACTCCTTTTTGTGGGGTGATTTGTTTGAGGTCTCTCAACACTAGTCCTTTAAAGACATCTAAGTGATGTGACCCACTTTGTGTTGGGTTAAAAAGGGATTTATTCTTTAAACCGCTATTGACCACTCCCGTCTCCACATTTCCAGTGGATGTAGGTTGGGAAGTTCTATTGAGAAAGAACCTTTTGATGTTTAAAGACCTCACATATTTGTGAACGTCAACGAACACCTCGAACTTATCAATGGGTCTTTTCAAACCACATTTTAAACCCAGATTCAAGATGTTCGTTTCTTTTGGCGTTAGTTGTACTCCTGCTAAATTATAAATCCCTCCTAATGTCCTTCTAATTTTCTTTTTTTGGGATCTCTTCCCCGCCCTGCAACCTCTCCCTCCCTTTTTTCCAGTGGTAGAGCTAGATCTCTCCTCTGTTCTTGGGGGTTGTGCACTCTGGGTGTCTGTGGATAATTCCATCTCTCCCCTGCAGGGGCTGGTGAGTACACACTCACGTATGGGGGTTGTTGTGTTACATAACCCCTCCCGGATGGGGCCCTTCTGTGAGTGCGACCCCTCCCTCTCACAGGTTTGCCTCTCCCCCTCCCTAAAAAATGGTTGGAGGGATGAGGTGCAGAATACTGTGGTTCCATATAATGATCTAGAACACTATACCTATTGTAGGTTTCAGCTTCATGAGGCCTAAAGGCGTGAATGTCGAATTAGACATTAATTGTTTCATCAATGACTATTAATGTTATGAGGTATTAAGTTTATCAAATAATTCTTTTATACTGGTGCGTTTGTTGTTATATTTATCCCTCATTTTTTGATTTCTGCCCCTTATTTTCATCTATATATATAAAATCATTAATTGTCCGGTTTTTTTAGATTTATCATGTGACCGACTGGGTTTTATATTCATTCAATTTTTCTTAAATGAAGGAGTGATTAATTATGTGTAATAACCTTCTTCTGTGAATTTTGATACTATGTTTGCTTATTTGCACCTATATGCTTTATGTGGGAACCCGCCTATGGTGACGTCATCATACTCCAGGCAGCGGCTTTACATTAGTGAGAGTCACATATCTACTAGTGCCGCAATGCCTGAGGAGTGGGATACAAATAAGAGTTGTTTCATTTCCCATATAAGTATAATTTCTGTAGGCTTTATACTTCCTACAGTAAATCCGAGAGGTTTAGCAACTATACATGTAATAGTTTTTTAACATCTGTGCCTGTGCGCAATTTTAGGTTAGAGTGCTTTTTAGAGAGGAGCGGTCCCATATGTTGTTGGCGTTGCCTGGAGACGGGTTGACGTCATGATCAGGTGGGCAGTCTCACTATTCTTTTCATCCGCTATAAAAAAAACTGTTGTGTCGCGCCGCTCGGCCACGCCCTCAAGACGAAGTCGGATGTGACGAAACGCGTCAGGGCCCGGGCCGAGCGACGCAACAGCGGAAGTGAATTGCCGACCGTCGAACGAACGCCCTCAGCAGCGGAACGGGCGGGTACCGAACTGTTGAGGAGGGTATGTGGTGAGAGGCGGCAAGGAAACCACGCGCTGTATGTCTTCTACCATGTGAGTGTATTTTTATGTAATTTTGACTGCAATCTCAATAAAACGGTTTTACGCTATGAAGGTGTCCCCATTCCCTTCTTGTTTCCATACATCCCTTTGAGTTCACCAAGAGTGCCATTTAAGGAAGGATCGGCTGGTTTCAGAAGTGGTGTGAGGGGCTTTCTTAGAGCTATAACTTCATATTTGTTGGAGCTGAATGCGGTGATCTCACCAGGTTCTGGTGAGTGCATCCCCAAAAGGGGTCTTCGATTTATTCTCACGAGGTGATAACCTGTTGGTGGAGGGTTAAACATCTACAAGCGGACTGTGGTTTTATTAGAATCAAGTTTGGAAATTACATCAAGTAGACTTGGAAGCGCTGCTGTAGGAGTACTTGATCTGACTCCTTTGCATATACAATATTTTCAAATTTGATTCAAATCGAATTTCATCCAAAGTTTTTCAATTTGAAACGTTATTTTAGATTCATTTAATATCATTACTATTGTGATTCGGTAATTCAGGTGCATCCGAATTCCGAATAATGAAAAATTTGTCTGAATTTCGAATCGGTATGAAACAAACTGCACATATCTACTTATAATCCCCTCCTCTCTTTCCTTAAAACCCAGCTTTCTACCTAGCTTGGGAGTCCCCTTCAACATTCTTTAACTGGACCACCCTAGGCCTAATAAGATTACATAATTTGGTTGCCCCCTCCTCCTTTCTCTCATTTCCATCACTCGATGAGTCATCAAACTTACCCCTTCAGAGTTTTTGATACCTCCAAATCAAAAACTTTTATGCTCCATATGTACTTAACAATACCCCACTCAACCATCTTTCTAGCTTTGAGACCATATGTAAATGTGACCCACATGCCAGAGGGCTAATCTTCACCCTGTACCCCAACTCTTAGTCAAGCCACACTATGCTCTGAAGTGGGAGGAGGCCCTTGATATGGCCGACTGGTCGGCAATTTGGTCTGCAAACAAGTCATCATCACCTAATATCCAAACGATGGAAACTAACTACAAGATATTAACCCGCTGGTACCTAGTGCCTACAAGGATAGCCAAATTCTCCCCCTCCTACTCAGCTCAGTGATTTGGCTGCTAGGATCCTGGCAGACAATATCACATCTGGTGGTCCTGTCCTACAGCACAAAACTTTTGGAAAGATATACTCACTCTAGTATCCCAGCTGTTTGACATCCCCATATTCCCAGACCCAGCCTTTGTTCTTCTAAACCTGAAACCAGACTCCCTATCCCTAAAGCAGTTTAAACTCCTACCCCATCTTCTCACTGCCGCAAAACAAACCATAGCTAAGGCTTGGAAATCCCCCAATTTGACAGTAGCCGAGACCAAACACAGAATGACTAGATTCATGATACATGCCAAAATGGAAGCCATTGAGAAAGAACAGATTCCCAAATTCAACCAAATCTGGAAACCCTGGATAGAACAACGCCTCTAATCACCACCCCAGCCTTCACGTCCGGTGCTGAGCTGATGGCAGGACCATCCTCGTGGATCTTCCTCCCCTTTCCCCACTTCCTTTCTTTTTACCCCCTCTCTTCTTTACTTACCAACAGAGACCTATTATCCTTCAGTCAACAGTGTTTAGATATGTTTTGCACGTCGGATAGCACCGTTTTATCGAGCACAATCTTCAACGTTGCAGGTTGATTGTCCAGTACTTCTTCCTTGACACAGATTGTTCCCGTTAGAGGTATCTGGGAGTACTGGGCAAATTACCAAACAATTGTCTGATAGATAGTGCAAATTAAACTATTCACCCATGTCTAGCTCTAATAATTTAGCCATAAGATGTGCATTGTTGTAACTTCCAATTCAATGTCTTTTCATAAGTATGTCTCTGTATATTATCTGCAATTTTTATCTACTGAAAACGCCAAGAAAATATTTTGAACAGGATTTCCCTCAGATGAAACGGTTGTGGTAATTACTAAGGCAGTGAAACTGATCAAATCACCTGTGCAAAATAATGGAGAGCCTGAAAACATGACCTGTTGGTGCGCCTTGAGGACTGGGATTGAGAAACACTGATATAAAGACTGATTTTACTGTTGTGGGTTTAGTAACACTTTAAATATAGCTAGGATAAATACATCAGCTATTCCTTCATATTAACTTCCTGCAATCATCTCTAAGAAGGACTCAGAATGGGAGAAGGAGGGTAAGCCGTGCCAAACTCCATAGCAGTGAAGTGCTAGTACTTACTTGACTCAAAGTACTCACTTGATGCCCACCCTATAGCTGAAAGACAGCTACAGTGTGGGCCTAAATTGTCAGGAGGGCATCCATGTACGTCTTCCTGTGCTCGCACTGCCCACATGCCCCCTGCGACGCATGGGTGGCGCGCTCTGTAATGACCGAGTCCTTGGGACTTGGCTGACCACAGATCGGATCAGCAGTCAGCCAATGACAGCTGATCTCATGATGTAAACAGAAGCCGGTCTGCTTTTTTCCTCATGCTAACAGCGTGAGGAGAAAAAAAATAAGCCTCTTACCGGCTTGTGTAAATGGGACATCGGTCTCACACACCGACAGCTGCTGCTGCTAAGCAGTGCCCACCAGTGTCACCTACCAGTGCCCACCAGTACCACCTACCAGTGTCCATCAGTACTGCTAAGCATTGCCCACCAGTGCCACCTACCAGTGCCCACCAGTGCCACCAATCAGTGCCCATCAATGCTGCCAATCATTGCCCATCAGTGCCTCACCATAAGCGCCACCTATCAGTGAAGCCTGTCAGTGCCACCTACCAGTGCCCATCAGTGCTGCCCATCAGTGCTGCCTATCAGTGTCACCTATCAGTGCTGCCTATTAGTGCCCATCAGTGCCACCTATTAGTGCAGCCTCATCAGTGCCTCCTGATCAGTGCTCACCAGTGCTGCCTCATCAGTGCCCATCAGTGCCACCCATTAGTGCCCATCAGTGCCACCTATCAATGCCCATCAATGCTGCCTTATAAGTGCCCATCAGTGCAACCTCATCAGTGCACATCAAGGAAGGAGAAAAATTACCTGTTTGCAAAATTTGCCAAACTATTTTTTTCTATTATAATTTTCTGTCTTTTTTTGTTTGTTTAGCAAAAAATTAAAAACCCCAGTGATGACTAAATGCCACCAAAAGAAAGCTCTATTTGTGTGAAAAAAATGATAAAAATGTCATATTGGTACAGTGTTGCATGGCCACACAATTGTCATTCAAAGTGCGACAGTAAGCAAATGGTTAATATGCTATTTATACTGTTGGATGTTTTTACATTCTTGGCAGTTACATCCTAGATGTCTACTATCTTCTTAGCAATTTCAAAAAGTTCTCGTATGGCATGTTTTGTACCTTAAATTTCTGCAACAAAAATCTATTGAAAGTGAAATAGGTGAGCATTTTAGTAATAGTATGAAAGTGTATATAAACCATTTTTTTTAGGTATGGACAGAGTAGTGTGAGGTTAAAGAAGTTTTTTGTTGTCTGTGTTGCTGGTGGAGATTTTCACTCATTAGGAAAATATCCTTTTACTACCTGCTCTGTCACTAGACTAGGGTGGCCAGATTTTTAAAATTAAATCCGGGGACATTTTTTTTTATTGGCAAATGGTAAACTATTTTATAAGAATATTTTCCTCCAATTATGTATGCAGTGTATGTGGTATGTTTTTATGGAATTATTGTATGAGATATATGTTATTTCTCACATTTCGTCCATGAGATAAAAAAAAAAAAGATATTATTCGATTATTTGGGGATATGACTACCAAATGTTAAGAAGATAAAATAATAATAATAATAAGAAAGAGAAAAAACAGAGTGCAGAGTTCAGGAGTGCACTACTTACAGAATGCAGAGTTCAGGAGTGCACTACTTACAGAGTGCAAAGAATTCAGGGCTAAGGAGCGCGCTACATAAAGAATGCAGGGCTAAGGAGCGTGCTACATAAAGAATGCAGGGCTCAAAAGTGCATTACCTACAGAATGCAGGGCTCAGCAATGCCTTACCTACAGAATGCAGGACTCAGCAGTGTTTTACCTACAGAATGCAGGGCTCAGCAGTGCTTTACCTACAGTGCAGGGTTCAGCAGTGCTTTACCTACAGAATGCAGGGCTCAGCAGTGCGTTACCTACAGAATGCAGGGCTCAGCAGTGCTTTACCTACAGAATGCAGGGTTCAGCAGTGCTTTACCTACAGAATGCAGGGTTCAGCAGTGCTTTACCTACAGAATGCAGGACTCAGCAGTGCCTTACCTACAGAATGCAGGGCTCAGCAGTGCATTACCTACAGAAAGCAGAGCTCAGCAGTGTGTTACCTACAGAATGCAGGGCTCAGCAGTGCCTTACCTACAAAATGCAGGGCTCAGCAGTGTGTTACCTACAGCAGTGTATTACACAAAGTGCAAAGTGCGTTCAGGGGCACATACTGTACATGTAATGGTCAGCACCCAACAGCAGTAATACATGATCTATCCTTGCTCGTTGAGTCCACACAAGGGAAACTATACAGAGCACAGGCAGGCTGTAGTATTAAACTGAAATGAGTGCAGAGCAAACTTCTAAACTGTAGGATTAGGAACAGTTTACCTCAATCAATCCCTGTACACTGGAGAATTCAATAGGAATGTGAGCCTCCCTCCTCGCTCTCCAGATCTCCTGTATACAAGCTGCTGTCAGACTGTGCACGTTGCCCGCCCCCTCCCTCCACTGCTGTGAGAGAGCTGTGCAGGTTCTGTGCCTCACAGAATATCACTCCACCACTCTGTGAGATGGTGTAGACTGTGTAGCTGGAACTAGAACTTGCACATCAAGTCTAAGCTCAGTCACATTTCTTGCCAAGTTTGCATCGATCCAGGTTGAATTAATGCAGATTTGCAAAGCCTTGTGTGTGGGTGCATTTATGGGATGCTGGAGAGAAAGCACCTACCTAGAACTGCCCCTGCTTGCCGGGGACAAATCCGGGGACAGACTTGGTCCGGGGACAATGTCCTCAGTCCAAGGGCTGTCCTCGGAAACTGGGGATGTCTGGTCACCCTATTCTACACCTGAAATTAAGGGAAATCCCCTTTTTGCTAGACAAAGAATGAAAAAAAAACGGCGTACTCAATCAAAAAAGAAAACTTTTTTTCATGTGCACTTTCATTTTTGTGGGGCTTGTCTAACCCATTATTTGTAGGTACACCTATTTGTTCTCAGACAGAACCCACCTTTGACTTTATAATAAGCAGAATTTTTTTGAGATTTTTGCTCAACAAGGTGCTTGAATAGATCCTTGGATACTTTGGTCTATGCGGACTTGATAGCATTGACAATGACTCCAGATGATTTAAACCTCCCAGTCTCCCCTATGCCAAAAGATTCATGCTCATTGCTCATATATTTCACACTTCTTGTCCTTGGGTGGCTGCACTCACTCTTCCACTTTTTCTGTGAATTGAGCCATAGTTGTCACTCAGGCTGGACCAAACATTTCTGTCTTCATCCATCTCCATTACATGGGGGTGAGGGAGTGATGTGATTTGTAATTTATACCAGAAAAAACAGAAGTGTTTTGCTATCTGTTCAGCTCACAGGACATGACAAAGACATTGGATTTCCGGCCCCCATGTACTTGATCTTTCAAAAAGATAATTTTTCTCCTTAATCCCATTCACATCCCTATTGTATTTAAAGGGTTCATATGGTCAAAATGTAAAATCATATATTATTTTCCACATAATTTTTTAATTATTAACTTTAATTTAAATATTAATCTGAATAATCCTGAAATTTGTAAACATACTTTGTGAAGATCTTCACACATTTACTTCCTTGGATTCTGTGACACATATTCACTATGTCCTGTGAGTGGGCACTGTTGTGTCACACATTTCATAGAGCCTGCAGGTGCTGGGTCATTTCATAGAGACTACAGATGTGCTGAGAGGAGGAGTTTCAGGAGGCACAGTCAGTACAGGAATCACTGCTTGCAGGCAGCAAGGTACCATGGGATATTTAGTCCTTACAAAGGGAAAGTAAACAGAGGAGAAGCTGCAAAGTATGCATGTAATCCAAGACTTTCTGGAAAGAGATGGTAGGCAGACAGGCAGTAGACATGTGCAATTTGTTTTGTTCCTAATTAAAATTTGGACTCTTGAATTCTCATTTTTCAGAAATTCTGATGTATTCGAATTTCCAAATTACAATAGCACTGAATTTCAATAAATACCAAATAACAGAAAAAGATTCGGATGGAATTCAAATTCAAATCGGTTCAAAAAGTTTTCAAATTTATTTGAATAGTTATTGAATCAATTTCGAATTCGAAACGTTTTCGAATTTGAATAGTTTTCACATTCAATAGTTTTCAAATTCGAATAGTTTTCAATTTCGAATAGTTTTCAAATTCAAATAGTTTTTAAGTTCAAATAGTTTTTAAATTCAAATAGTTTTCCAATTTCCAAAGAGAATAAAAAAATATATAAAAGTATAGAAAAGAATATAACAGAACATAAAAGAATATAATAGAATTGAATAGAAATGAACAGAATAAAAAGACAGGGCATACTACACACATCCTGTGTACTTTGGGCATCAGTAGCATCCCCAATGTCCAAAAATTTACTATGATCCTACTGATAAATATGCTGCAGAGCCAAAGTGGCCCTAGAAAAATTGCTGCTCATCTGGTCTTTTGCTCTTATGATCCTGGGCTTCCTGGAGTCATGGAGGTTTTCTTTTTTAGTGACTTTAGATTGACCCCATCAGCACATGATCCCTTAGGAAAAATAGTACTAGGTAAAGGCCAACCACCAACATATTGTCTTTTTTTTTTTTTTTTCGTTTAACTTACAAATACATTCTATTCTGTTCTACAGGTACTAAAGATACCTAAATATTTACAATGAACTCAAAACAATGGCATGCCCTTTTGTTACCTTAGGGGCTGGTGCCTATTGTTTTTCTTGGCATGTACACAGCGTATTGTCACCTCTGCTTTGGCATATATATATATATATATAGTTCTAGTGCCCTTTTTATCACTCTCAAGATGAAGGTTATCCATGCAATTCTCCTGGTATCTCTGGCAATTGGCAGTTTTGCCGATGATAGATGTGACTACTACAAAGAATTAGAAAAACATTACTATGGTTACGAGCAGAAGGCACAACGTAAGTAGGCCTCAGTTGCTTTATTTAACTGTTTGATCTATTAATATGCATATTTTCTCTTTGTATGGTTCATGGGCTTCCACTGGGTAGAACATAGGAAAGCTTGTCATCTAAAATGAGAACAGAATGGAGCACATAGAAAAGGAAACCTCTAATGGTCATTTACCTGTGATCTAATAATTGGTTTAAAGAATGAAAAAAATAATTCTTGTGAGAAAAGATGGTGCTCCTGTACTCCTGTAGGACATGTGGCAATTAAACCATAAGCATAAGTTGCAGCTCCAGCAACATTTATAGAATAAGCTGTAGTTTCATTAGTAGTTTGTGTCTTAGAATGCAGGTAAGAATGCCATTGGCTTCTATGGGAGTTCTAGATATTATATTGCATTTTTCTGGAGTATATTATATTTGTGAGAAGTGTAGCATTCAAGGACAACTGTAAACCTGTATTTCATTTCCTTCTAAATATGTGACAAGCTCATCACAGCCATATCTTTCATCCACAAGGGCACTATGATGAGCTTTATACCTTCTATAGGCACCATCTTTTTTTACAATTCTAATATTTATCCAGTGCTTTTCATCAAATATAAAAATCACTGTGGTAACAAAATTTAGAACAAAGATGCTGGGATATATGCAGGATAGGCATTCTGAAGTCATGGGAAGAGAAAGTGTTTAATTACATGTTTTATTTTTTTTTTTTTTATTATTTTGTCTGGAGTGTACCATTCATGGAAAGCTGTAAACCTGTAGTTTGTTTGCTTCCAGTTATGTGCCTATTCAGTGAGCTAGGCCCTGGCCCTAAGCTACAAGATATGTTTGGACCCTCGATTAGTGGGCCAGAACACTCTGGACCAAACCTCAGCAGAACTGACAGTGCATGTAAGTAAAAACAGTAGCAATTTTCACAGCCATAAAATATGATCTCAGCCAAACCACATTAGCCATACACTTAGTCAGCTGAACAGTCATATCATTATACCTCACTATTACTTGTTCAATATGTATAGGTTTCATAGAAATAAACGAGCACGGCCCTCTGATTCCTCTTGTACCAAATTGTACTGTAACAGTAATATCTACCTTCATTTTGTTAAGCCCTGCACAAACTGTTGGTGCTATATAAATCCTGTATAATAATAATGAAAACCCTACAATTATATTATGGTGTATTTATAAATCATGTTTAAATAAACCCTGTCACCACAGGGTCACTTCAAAACAAACCCCAATCTGTAAAAGAATATCGTCTTGATGTACTAGCTTTGCAGCTCCTATTCCATACTCCCAGGTTTGTTGAATACCTGCTTGATTTTCTCTTTCTGGCAGTGTTGGGATAATATCATCTAGTGCCCAGGGCAAAAATGCCAAATTGTGCCCCCCCCCATTATATGCAAGCTTAGGAGGAGGGGGGAGAGAGAGTGCACAGCCCGCACCTCCTCTTTTCTCTCTCCTCCTCTCCACTGTCACTACTCCTGTCAACCTTATAGTAGAAGGAATTTGTGGCGCCCTCATCCCTACATTATATGCTGCGCCCAGGGCAGCTAGCCCTTCTGCCTACCCCTTGCCCCAGCCCTGCTTGCTGGATATTACTACAGAATATATGAGCTGGCAGGAGGAATTACAGCATGCAGTGGACAGGGCAAGCATTTACACACTGGGAAATGTTGAATTCTTGCAGTGACCAGGGGGGCAGTAAAGTGACATAGTAGGAAGACTGAAGATGGCTGCTGGAAAGGCTTTCAGTGTTGTCACAATTTGAATGACAATTGCGCTGCTGTACACAAACAAGATGTTTATCATTTTGTTCCCACAAATAGAGATTTCTTTTGGTGGTATTTGACCCCCACTGGGGTTTTTATTTTTTGCGCTACAAATAAAAGAAGACCGAAATTCAAAAAAAAAAGTTTTTCTCACAAAACTTTGTAAATAAGTGCATTTTCTCCATCACTGATGGGCACTGATGAGGCAGTACTAGTTGGCAATGATGAGGCGGCATTAATGAGGTGGCACTGACGGGCACTGATGATGAGGCACTTATATGCAGCACTGATGGGCACTGATAGGCGGCACTGATAAGCAGCACAGACAGGCACTGATAGGTGGCACTGATATGCAGCACTGATAGGCACTGATAAGCGGCACTGATGGGCACTCATATGCAGCACTGATGGGCACTGATAGGTGGCACTGGTGGGCACTGATAGGTGGCACTGAGGGGAATTGGTTTGCACTAATAGGTGGTACTGGTGGGCACTGATAGAGGGCACTGTATTGTGTGCTCTTCCTGGTGGTCTATGGTGGCATCTAAAATAGGCACTATATTCCACCCATGTTGGGAATTGTGCCCCTTAACTGGTGGTCCTGGTCGGCTCCCTGATGGTCCCTGAGCGGGCTCTCCCTGGTGGTCCCTGGGTGGGCTCCCTGGTGGTCCTGGGTGGCGATCCTAGGGGGGCTGCACTGATAATCAGTCAGCGCAGACCCCCCTGTCAGGAGAGCCACTGATCAGCTCTCCTCTACTTGCGTTTGCAGATGCAAGTAGAGGAAAAGATGATAAACGGTTCTTCCTGTTTACATCGTGATCAGCCGTGATTGATCACGGCTGATCACGTGGTAAAGAGCTTCTGATGAAAGCTCTTTACCGAGATCGGTAATGTGGTGGGTCAGACTGACACACTGCACCACATATCGCCGCTATACAAGGTTACATATAGTATTTAGTAACAGAGACTTGCTTATTATGCTATATTATTAAAGAGCAGTTAGGATGTTGGAGCCAGGGAGACCATTGAGAGTGAAATTTCTTTAGTTGAAGATGACGAGCTTTAGCATACATAAACTCATAGTGGGCTTGTTCATTGAGGATTTAAATAGTTGTGAGAAGGTTGGGTGAGGTTTACTGTTTCCATTTTCAAGCTATGGGGAGTCTAGCTGCAATAAAAAGATGAGTGAGCCAAGGGTGGAAAACTTGTGGCCAAGAATCCATGCCAATGCCTAAAAGTGCCAATTTTGGGTCGGGATTGATAATTATGCCAGTGATGGTAGTAGCTGTGTTAAATATGTCCTCCCAAAAATTTTTGATAACTGGGCAGTGCCACCATATATGTGATAGGGAGCCTATTCTGACACATTTCCTCCAACATAGTGCGGATTGATCCGGGAAGATAGTAGACAGTTTGTCCGGACTGAAGTACCAGTGGTGTATTAATTTTTGTAATGTTTCCCAATGCGCTATACAACGTGAGTATTTCAGAGTTAAGGAGATTGCTTCCATTGTGTATGGGAGACTTTAAATTGTAAGGATAGCTCCCATAAGGTCATTGTGGTGGTTTTCTCAGTATGTAAAGGTTTGATGAGGAGTTTATACAGGGATGAGATTCCTTTCCATGATGCTTTAGAGAAGTCAAAAATATCCAGGGTGTCATCCATAATAGTCTATTTGTGGGTTCGTAGACCTTGCAGAGAATGGCGGATTTGGAGGTATTTGTAAAAGGAGGTTTTTGGGAGTGAGTAGGTGTTGGCAAGGTCTTGGAAGGAGCGTAGATGATCGCTTGAGTAGAGGGAACCAATTGAGGTGATACCTGCATTGATCCATGGCTTTAGGGAGGTATCCGGTATGAGGGATTCCAGGGATCGTATTGGTATTTTGGATAGGGATACTGTAGGGATGGGGATACTGTAGGTATCCGGTTATGGGGTTCCGTAAGAGAAGTCCATACTCTATGCGCAGCTGTAATTATATCAAAGAAATGTTTTTTAGGTAATGGGATGAGTGTTATCACGCCCAAGAAGTGTTTAGGATCATTGTCCAAGGCTGTTGCTTCTATCTGCTTCCATGAAAGATGTTGTGCGGGAGACCACCAGTTGTGATAATACAGTTGCTTTGTAATAAGCTGTGACATTAGGAGCTGCTAAGCCAGCAAATTTTGTTGAGCGAAGAAGAAGGGAGGTTTTTACTTGTGGAGGCTTGTTCTGCCATAGAAAGGATTTCATTATAGACTGTATCTTCCGGAGGTGTGCCGAGAGGATAAGGATAGGTAAGGCTCTAAACATATACAGAATATGAGGTAGTAGGAACATTTTTAATAGTGCAATAGGACCCACCCAGGAGGAGGGGAACATTGATAGGTTTGTGCATAGCTGGGTCAGTTTGGCATTAAGGGAGACAAAATTAGTCAAAAAGATTCTGGAGCTGAGGGAGGTAAGTTGGACCACCAGGTATTGCAAGGAGGAGAGCGGGGCCCATGAGAAAGGAATGACGCATGAAACTTGATATCTGATTGTGGAATCTAATCCAAAGGGGAGCATCTGACACTTAGAGTGGTTAAGCTTGTATAGTGAGATGTGCCAAAGTGTTCTAGTAGATCATATAGAGGGGGAATGGAACGAAGTCGGTCTGTTATGTTTAAAATAACATCATCGGCGTAGAGGCATATTTTGTGGTGTGTAGAGCCAATGGGTATTCCTGAGATCAGGTGATTGGCTTGGATATGGGCTGCAAGGGGCTCTATGATTAAGGAGAATATAAGGGGGGACAGAGGGCATGCTTGCCTAGTTCCATTAGTAATAGTAAAAGGGAAAAGCAACAGAGGAAGCCCGAGGTCCAGACTTTTGCTGTGGGGCAAGTATATGGGGTATATGAGAGAATTTGCTCGTTGAAACCAAACCTCTGTAGGACTTCCTTCGTATACATCCAGTGAACCCTTTCAAAAGCCTTTTTGGCGTCTAATGAAATCAGTAATGCAGAGATATTATGATGTTCTACCCATTGAATAATGTCTATGATGCAGAGTGTTCCATCAGAGGTTTGGCGTCCCAGGGCGAATCCTACTTGATCGGGGTGAATCAAAGATGGTGTGAATTTGGCAATATGGATGGCAATGAGTTTAACATAAATTTTTGTGTCTGAGTTTAGGAGGGAAATTGGCCGGAAATTAGAAGGGGAGTCTGTTGGTTTGCCTGGTTTAGGGATGGTAACAATTAGGGATTCTAAAAATTCGTAGGGCGGGATCTGGTTTCACTAATGTGGTTAAACGAGCTAGTGAGATAAGGGCTTAGGTGATGTAGATATTGTTTATAGTATTCATTCACAAAGCCATCAGTCCCTGGCGATTTGTGGAGCGGAAGGGATTTAATGACTTTATCTACTTCTACAGAGGAGAACGGAGAGGATAATTCTGCTAGATGATCGGAAGAAATAGTTGGGAGATTTACTGAATCTAGAAATGTTCGTATAGTAGCGGGATCTGGCGGGGAAAATGAAGGGGGGTCTTGCAGGTTGTAGAGGGATATGTAATATTTACGGAATTGTTCCGCTATGTCAGAGTGATTGGAAATGTTGCTATTGTGGTCATCTTTTAGATAAGGAATTTGAGAAGCATTAGCTTTTCTCTTATATTGTCTAGCTAGGAATGCGCCTGTTTTGTTTCCTAATGTATAAGAGGAGAGGCAAAGTCTTTTAATGTAGCAGTCATATGAGCAAAGAAAAAGTGCACTAAGTTGTGAGCGGAGTTCTCTAAGTTCCGACTCTGGCTGGGGTCAAATTGTGCTTTATTTTGGGTTTCTAAGGTGCAGATGTGAGAGTGTAATTGTGTGATCTTTTTTGTGCCTTGACGTTTCTCATGGGCCCAGAATTTAATGAGAAGTCCAAATATGAAGGCCTTATGGGCATTCCATAATGTGGTAGGATCTGAGACAAAGCCCTCATCTTCTTTGAAGAAATTGTGTATAGAGGAATCAATTTGTTTCTGGTATAAGGGGTTTGTTAGGATGGGTGTGTTGAGTCTCCAGGGGGAGAGTAAGTTGCCCGTGTGGGCCAAGATGAGCCCTAAATAAATGGGGGCATGGTTGGACCACGTTATGGTTCCGAAACGTGCAGAAGAGACTTGTTGTAGTGTAATTTTGTCTACCAGAAAGAAATCGATTCTAGAATATACCTTGTGTATTGGGGAAAAAAGTTAAAATCTCTTTTGGTGCCATGGATGCATCTCCAAGCATTGAAAAGTTCTTCCTGAGAAGTGATTATGGCTAGGGATGAGGATGGTCTATGAAGTACATTAGTAGAGTCAATGGAGGGTACAATGACATTAAAATTTCTGCAGGTTATAATTGGACGGGCCCTATATGGTTGGAGTCTTTTGGTAAGAAGATTAACGAAAAACCTTTTTTGGTGAGTATTCGGGGCATAGAGTTTCATCAAAGTGGTACGATGATTATTGATGGTTGCGTCTATGATAAGGAAGTGATTGTTAGGGTCTGAGTCTACTGAATGGAGCTGGAAGGCTAGGGAGTCTCAAAAGGCAATCATGACATCTCTACATTTGGTTTCAGCATAGGCAAAAAATATATGAGGAAATTTATGGTGGCGGTATGCTGGTGCTTTGGAGACAGCGAAGTGCGTCTCCTGGACATATACAATATCAGATTTGGAGGAGAGTGCCTCTTTCCATAGGAGTGAGTGCTTATAAGGGCTGTTAAGTCCCTTAGCATTTAAGGATATGATTTTGGCCATCATTTTTTAGGCGTTGGGGATAAAGCTCCTGAATATGGAGTATGCATCCATAGCAGAAAAAAATAACAGTAAAACTTTAAATACAAGTGATATGAGAGATCAAAATTTATAATGACATGGTATAGTATGAACACTTATCAGCACATATGTTTAGGAGAAGAGAAAAGGAGAGGGATGAAGAAAGAAAAGGGAGAAAAAAAAGAGGGTATGGTGCGTGCATAACACACAATATTCTGAGGAGGAGAACAAACATTGTTACTAGTAACAAACACATAGAACAAAAAGGCCAAACACAGGGGAGTGTATGAATATGGCCAGTACAGAATAGGTCAGCTTAGGAGTGTTAAGCATATTATGTATTGTTGACAGTTTTCCAGGATTCAGCAATACGGGGTGGTGCAGATCAATTTGCAGATTGGTACCCTGATGGAGGGGAAAGCCCCCAGCTGTGGAGCTGTTTGAGGCCATGTTTAAGATGGTAGATGGTGGTGGACTTTCCTTGGAACGTAACAAACAGCTTGAACAGAAAACCCCATGTATATGGGATGTTGTGTTCCCAGAGGGTGGAGGTTATAGGTGCAAAATCTCTCCTTCTTTGTGCAGTTGCCGCAGAAATATCAGAGTATAGTGATAGGGGCATATAGGGCTCAGGCAGTGGGGAGAGATTTTTTTGTTGTTGAAATATATGTTCTTTAAACTGAAAAAAATGGAGATGGGTGAGAACAACTTTCTCTCAGGAGGGATATGAGCAGGCTTATGAATTCTTTGAGCCCGATCGATCGTGAGCTCCAAAGGTGATAGTGAGGGGACCAGTGATTTGAATAGCTGTTGGAGATATGAGAACAGATCTGTGGATGGAATAGATTCAGGGATACCTCTTATTTTGAGGTTGTTCCTGCGGGAACGATCCTCTAAATCGGATAGTTTGGCGCTCATGCGATTAAGCTCTTCAGTTTGGGATCGATGGACGTCCACCAGCTCGTTATATGCAGTGGTGTAGTCAGTGAGATGTTTCTCTATGGTGTCAGTATGATCACCCAAATTATCGATCTGATGTTGCATGCCGGACATAGATTTGTTTAAATCTCTTTTTAGATTTTCTGGAGGGATAGCTACATATGTTTTAGTATGTTCTCTGACACAGTTTTATCTGTAGTTGAGAGATTGGCTAGGGATGCGGCCTACTCACCCTCAGAGTTGTCTTCATCTGTGTTGTCAGTGTGATGAAAGGCTAAAGCTTCGTACACACGGTTCGACGGTCGTATGACCAAACGGACCAAATCGTATGTTGGCTGTTGTATCTAGCATACTGACATGCACTACACGATCGTATGACCAAGCTGAACGTAGTGACGTGTTATGAACGTATAAAGAGAAAGTTAATGTGCATGTAATTTGTGTCTGGCCATTCCTGACTTCTGAGCATGCGTGTTTTGCACAATACAACTTGTTGGACCAACTTACACACGATACAACGGTCATATGACGGCTTGTTGGTACTACCAAAATTTTCTAGTTTGCTCATACAACTCCTATTGTACGACCGTTGTACGTCGGCTGTTCTAATCGCGCGTACTAACGATCGATTTTGCATACAACGGTCGTTCGTATGACCTGTTGTATATGACCGTCGAACCGTGTGTACGAGGCTTAAGTGTTTTTTGCTTACCGGAGCCGCATGAGTTGGAGAGGCAAAGGGAGAGGTGGCTGCCCATTTCGAGCTGTCCCTGGTGTGTTCCTGCTTGGGAGCCGTGTAGTCCATAGGATCCAGTTCAGGCTGTGCAGAGGCGCGATGTGAGGTCCATGCTTCTGTGTGTTTCATGGAGGCGGCGCCATCTTGTGAGCCCTGAGACTGGGAGCTGCTGAAGAACTCTTCAACAGTTTTCTGGGTTCTGGCTGATTATTTTTCTTACGGCACATGTCTCTCCCATTTGTGGGAGGACATGCGGGTGATCGGCGGTGTAGTTATCTGGCCTAAGTTGCTTTTGTGATGGCTAAGAGATCCCCTGTGTGGCGGAGAGGAGTCAAGCTGCCATGTCAGAGCGAAGATAAGCTCCGCCCCCCTGGAATGCTGTTTATGTCCATAAAACAGAAATTTCAAGTTCTGTCACCTGGACATTTATTTGGAGTAGGAACACAGTCTGCAAAAATCTTTCTAAATCTTCCTCGCTCTATTATAAAATGTGTTTTTGTTGCTGCCTGTTGTGAGGGAGTTAGCTCGGCAGTGGGTGTGTGTGACCCCCTAGAAGAGTTCACTACACAAAATTAGGCACAGTGAAACAGCATTGCAGGTGAAAAAACAAAAGTGTGGTTTATTTACACTATGTACAATGGAGAAATAAGAGCAAAACAAAAAGAAACATCAAAATAAATCTTTATCAACTTGGCCACTTACTATACTTGCAGGTTCCCTGTCTATCAACTAGGTGCAGCCTGGTGCTACACCCAGCACCTATCTCCCTGCTTTAGAAATTTGCCACACAGGCTTTGTCTCACCGCACAAAACAGGTATTGAGCTCCTCAGCCTACAGACACAGAACTGGTTCCAGGATGGAGCAACTCCCTAAGCATGCTGGGAGTTTTTGTAGAGGTCTTAATCACTTCAATACAGGACATTTATACCCCCTTCCTGCCCAGACCAGTTTTCAGCATTCAGTGCTCTTACACTTTGAATGCCAATTGCTCAGTCATGCTACACTAAACCCAAACATAATTGTCATTTTTTCACACAAATAGCGCTTTCTTTTGGTGGTATTTAATAACCTCTGGGTTTTTTATTTTTTGCGACATAAGTAAAAAAAAAACGAAAATTTTGAAAAAAAAAAATTTTTTTTTAGTTTCTATGATAAAATATTTTGCAAATAAGTCATTTTTGTTCATAAATTTGGGCCAAAACCTATACTGCTACCTATCTTTGGTAAAAAAAATAACCCAAATAAGTGTATATTATTTGGTCTGTGTGAAAGTTATAGAGTCTACAAGCTATGTGCCAATCATTAAAAATTGATCACACCTGATGCACTGATGGCCTATCTAATTTCTTGAGGCCCTGAAATGTCAGGAAAGTACAAATACCCCCAAATGAGCCCTTTTTGAAAAGTAGACATTCCAAGTTATTTAGTATGAAGGATGGCGAGTTTTTTGAATTTGTATTTTTTCCCACAATTCTTGGGAAAATTAAGAAAAATTTTTTTTTGTCACAAAATTGTCATAACAACAAGTTATTTCTCACACACAGCATATGCATACTTCCAATTACACCCCAAAATATATTCTGCTACTCGCCCCAAGTATGGCAACACCACATGTGTGAGACTTTTTCACAGCCTGGCCACATAGAGAGGTCCAACATGCAGGAAGCACCGTCATGCATTCTAGGAGCAGAAATTTCACATCTAATTTCCTAACGACCTATTACACTTTTGAAGGCCCTGGAGCACCAGGCCAATGGAATTGCCCATAAAATGACCCCATTTTGGAAAGCAAACATCCCAACGTATATTCATTTTTTTCCACAAGTCTTCAAAAAACTTGGAAAGAAAATGAAAATGCTTTTATTTTTATACAAAGTGGTGAATTTATAAGATATTTCTAACACATAGCATGTACGTAGCAAAAATTACACATATGATTTCCTAACCACCTATTACACTTTTGAAGGTCCTGCAGCACCAGGACAATAGAATTTCCCTCAAAATGACCCCATTTTGGAAAGCAAACATCCCAAAGTATATTCTATGAGGCATTATGAGTCTTTTCTACAGTTCATTTTTTTCCACAAGTCTTCAGAAAACGTAGAAAGAAAAGAAAATGAAAACATATTTTTTTCACAAAGTGGTCAATTTATATGATATTTCGAACACATAGCATGTATATAGCAAAAATAACCCCCCAAAATATATTCTGCTACTTGTCCCAAGTATGGCAATGCCACATGTGTGAGACTTTTACACAGCCTGGCCACATAGAGTGGTCCAACATGCAGAGAGCGCCGTCAGTCGTTCTAGGAGCATAAATTACACATTAAATTTCATTCATGCCTATCACACTTTTGAAGGCCCTGGAGCACCAGGACAGTGTAATTACACATAAAATGACCCCATTTTGGAAAGCAAACACCCGAGGTATATTCTATGAGGCATTGGCTGAAGATAGGTACTCTGATGGGCTGCAGATAGGTACATCAGGATACATTTCACACCTGAGGGTTTGCAAGCTCCCACACTGTTATTGTTGTATCTATTGGTTCTCATGCTATGTATATTCATGGTTGTGTACGGTGTACTGACCTGCATTCCATGTAACTATTTTAACCTTGATCAAATAAACTGTATATTTTTTATACGACTTTTTCACACTTCTATTTCACTGTGGGAACTCTGTGCTGCGTCAAATCCCTGTGGGCCTTCTCTCTTTGCAATTTGTGTTATTGGGGAGGCAACACACTGTTCCCGACTTGGGTACTCTGATGGGCTGGTGACAGGGACTCGGGTACTCAGATGGGTTGGCAAAAGGTACTCGAGTACTCTGATGTGCTGGTGACAGGTACTCGGGTACTTTGATGGGTTGGTGACAGGTACTATGGTACACTGATGGGCAGGTCACAGGTACTCTGAAGAGCTGGTGACAGGTACTCTGGTACTTTGATGGGTTGGTGACAGATACTCGGGTACTCGGGTACTCTGATGGGCTGGTGACAGGTACTCGGGTACTCTGATGGGCTGGTGACTGGTACTCGGGTACTCTGATGGGTTGGCAAAAGGTACTTGAGTACTCTGATGGGCTGGTGACAGGTACTCGGGTACTTTGATGGGTTGGTGACAGGCATTCGGGTACACTGATGGGCAGGTGACAGGTACCCTGATGGGCTGGTGACAGGTACTTGGGTACTTTGATGGGTTGGTGCCAGATACTTGGGTACTCTGATGGGCTGTGACAGGTACTCGGGTACTCTGATGGGCTGGTGACAGGTACTTGGGTACTCTGATGGGCTGGTGACAGGTAATCGTGTACTTTGATGGGTTGGTGACAGGTACTCTGGTACTCTGATGGGTTGGTGACATATATTTGGGTACTCAGATGGGTTGGTGACAGGTGCTCGAGTACTCAGATGGGCTGGTGACAGGTACTCGGGTACTCAGATGGGTTGGCGAAAGGTACTCGAGTACTTTGATGGGCTGGTGATAGGTACTCGGGTACTCTGATGGGTTGGTGACAGGTACTTGGGTACTCTGAGGGATTGGTGACAGGTACTCGGGTAATCTGATGGGCTGGTGACAGGAACTTGGTTACTCTGATGGTCTGGTGACAGGTACTCGGGTACTTTGATGGGCAGGTGACAGGTACTCGGGTACTCTGATAGGCAGGTGACAGGTACTCGAGTACTCTGATGGGCTGGTGACAGGCACTCGTGTACTCTGATGGGTTGGTGACAGGTACGCAGGTACACTGATGGGCAGGTGACAGGTACTCTGATGGGCTGGTGACAGGTACTCAGGTACTTTGATGGATTGGTGACAGATACTCGGGTGCTCTGATGGGTTGGTGACAGGAACAAATGTACTTTGATGGGTTGGTGACAGGTACTCGGGTACTCTGATGGGTTGGTGACAGGTATTGGGGTACTCAGATGGGTTGGTGAAAGGTACTCGAGTACTTTGATGGGCTGGTGACAGGTACTCGGGTACTCTGATGGGTTGGTGACAGGTACTCGGGTACTCAGATGGGTTGGTGACAGGCACTCGGGTACTCTGATGGGCTGGTGACAAGTACTCGGGTACTTTGATGGGTTGGTGACAGGAACTCAGGTACACTG
>BLSH010082796.1:59085-78095 GCA_018402905.1 Glandirana rugosa
GATGGATTTAGGTCCGGGGCCAGGTGGCCCGCAACCTTTCATCAGTATTGTGCTAGTTGAACTCTAGCATGCTGGGTTGGGGGGGGTTCCGTGCCCAATACCGACACCTCTATGGGGTACATACTGTGTCTAGGATTGGGGGGGAACCTGGGGGTCGCTGGCATCTGTAACCCAGGACTGTTCCATTTGATATATCGTGACTAGGTAATGCTGATGTCTGTCATTTAAGTCAAAGGTGTGATATTAGGCAGTGTGCTGATTGGGTTTTCTAGAGGTTTATCTTGTCTGGTAACCTTCAGGTTATGTGCATATTATAGACCTAACCTATGTATTAGGGGGGCAGGAAGGTTGGTGTGATACTAGGGTTGAGTAATTATCCGAATATCGGAATGCAATCCAAGGGGTCCAGAGCTTGTGAAACTTTTCTGATGTTTCATTGGCAATAGCTGCAGTTTCTTCTAGGCTATAAATCAAGTCCGTTTCGCAAAGCCATTCCTTTAGTGTGGGGGTATGTGTTGTTTTCCAATATCTTGGGATGAGTAGTTTTGCCGTATTAAGTAGATGTCTGGTTAATAATCGTTTGTAACCTTTCAGCGGTCCTGGTGTAATGTGGAGAAGGCAGCATGATGGTGTTAAATTTATGTTAGTGTCGTTGATGACTATGATTGTGGATTTTATGATGTCCCAGTAGCGGGTGATGGCAGGACATTCCCACCAGATGTGGAACAGTGATCCCCTGGCTTTTTACTTTTAGTTTTAGTTTTATTCTTTTTTTTTTGTTCTTAGTTTTACTTTTTACTTTTTTGTTTTCGTTTTATTCTTTTTGTTTTCGTTTTATTCTTTTTGTTTTAGTTTTACTTTTTTGTTTTAGTTTTATATAATGTTTTTTTTCTATTTTAGTTTTACTTTTTTAGTTTTAGTTATATATATATTTTTTTTTTTTGAAGTTTAACCATTACTCCTTTGAACATCCTCAGTACTCTTTTTACCATTACCATTGCATTAACATATCTTCATCTATAGAACTATGGATTTTGACCATTTAGCAAAAACACATGAACCTTTTAGGAACAAATGTAAAGAGTTGTCTGGTCCTCTCCTTCACCTGTTAGTAGCAATCTCTGTAAAAATATAACACACTAACACATATGTGCAGCATTTTGTATCTTTTTACTTTTTCTTTTATGTGAATACATATACTTTGTATCTTTTCATGAAAACTAGCTTTATTGTGCTTATTTTTGTACCCATAGTATGGTAGTGTTTTGAACTCCCAGGTAGATCATTAGTGATTATAACTCAATTAAATGTGGGAGGAGACACACCAGACTATGAGAGCCTGTAAAATGTATTTATATGTTGTTTTTTTCACTAAGAAGTAAGCTGTGAACTTTAGGTGGTATATATCCTTTGGTTAGGCCTGGTGGAAAGTCGGGGTTCTAGGAGATGGGTGTTAAAGGGCTCGGTGAGGTGGAGATATGTGTATCTTCGGTTACTCTGTGGAAAACGGAAAGGGTTGCCCCTCCTATTGGGTTTGATTTTTATCTCACCCGGAAGGCTGTTCCATTGGGACCATGGAAGGAATCTTATTGGTAGTGGTGAAAGTGCATTTTCTAAGGCCACCCAGTCTTTATTTTTGCCGTGGCAGCTCCAATCTACTATCCGTGTCATGTGGGTGGCTGAGGGAGAGTTTATCGTTCTGAAAACAACTACTACTGCATTAGGGCCAAGTTCCTGTTGGTGCTCTGAGGGAGAGATTATCATTCTAAAAACAACTACTACTGCATTAGGGCCAGGTTCCTGTTGGTGCTCTGAAGGACAGTTTATCGTTCTAAAAACAACTACTACTGCATTAGGGCCAGGTTCCTGTTGGTGCTCTGAGGGACAGTTAATCATTCTAAAAAGAACTACAACTGCATTAGGGCCAGGTTCCTATTGGTGCTTTGAGGGAGAGTTTATCGTTCTAAAAACAACTACTACTGCATTAGGGCCAGGTTCCTGTTGGTGCTTTGAGGGAGAGATTATCGTTCTAAAAACAACTACTACTGCAATAGGGCCAGGTTCCTGTTGGTGGTCTGAGGGAGAGTTTATCGTTATAAAGCCATCTCCTACTGCATTAGGGAGAGGTTCCTGTTGGTGCTGTGAGGAGTAGATTATTGTTCTAAAATCATCTCATACTGCAGTAGGGACAGGTTCCTGTCGGTGCTGTGAAAGACAGATTATCATTCTAAAATCATCTCATACTGGTGTAGGGAGAGGTTCCTGCTGCTGGTGTGAGCGGTGCATTTCTTGCACAAAAATAAAAAGTGCATCTACAATTTTCTTTTTTTTAAAAAAAATAAGAATAATTTATTATTCTTTTTTTTGTATTAATAAATAGTGCTACATAATACATTTGTGTCCAGAATGAAGAGAGGGTAAATAAGGGACATGGTGGTGGTCGTGGTGTTGGTGGTGTTGCTGAAGCTCCTGTTGCAAGGAGAGGACGTGGTCGATCTGTGCCAGCTACATGCACAAGTGAAACACCTTCCTCAGGTAGCAGACAGAACCCTCAACGCTATATGGTAGGCCCAAATGGTGCTCAACGAATGGTAAGGCCAGAACAAGTACAGGCGATAGTAGATTGGGTGGCTTGCAATGCCTCCAGTTCCTTCACATTGTCTCCCACCCGATCCCTTGATGAAAGCTCAGAGTTGGCACCTGAACCCCATGGCCATCTGTCTTTCACCTCAGCACCTTGTAAATCAGCCAAGCTGTCTGAGCCCCAAGTCATGCAGCAGTCTCTTATGCTTTTTGATGACTCTGCTGCTGTGCTTTCCGTGGGCCATCCACATAGCACTGGCCCAGAAGTGGAAGACATTGAGTGCACTGATGCCCAACCACTTCTGGTTCAGGATGATGACATGGAAACACCACCGCAGCACGTCTGTGATGATGATGACAAAACACAGGTGCCAACTGCTGCGGCTTTTCTCATTCTGCAGATTCACAAGGAGGGCAGTGGTGAAGGGTGGGTGGAAGATGATGTGGAGGATGATGAGGTCCTAGACCCCACATGGAATGAAGGTCATGCGAGTGACATGTGCAGTTAAGAGGAAGAGGTGGTGGTCGCACAGAGGCACCAGCACAGCAAAAGAGGAAGCAGGTTGCAAAAACGGAGCAAACGTCCCATAAACAGTAGGCCTGCTACTACCCACCGCACTCAGGGACCTAGCACACCAAAGGCAGCTCAAATGCGTTCCCCGGCGTGGCAGTTCTTCAGACAATGTGCTGATGACAAGACACGAGTGGTTTGCACACTGTGCAATGAGACCCTGAAGCGAGGCATAAATGTGCTAAACCTGAGCACAACCTGCATGACCAGGCATCTAAATTCAAAGCACTTGCTGCAGTGGAATAAGTACCTCAAAATCCAAGAAAGGTCTCGGCCTCCTCCTGCTTCCTCTTCTGCTGCTGCCTCGGCCTCGTCCTCCACCTCTACAGTGCCAGTGTCACCTGCCACCCAGCAAACAGACGATGTGACAGCAACGCCACCATGTCCGCCACCGTCCCTAAGCATTTCCACACGGTCCCATGGAAGCTTCCAGCTCTCCATCTCCCAAACACTGGAGAGAAAGCTCAGTGTAGGATCTTCCCCACCAACTTCAGCACATCCAGGGGTATACGACAGCAGTCTGTTTTAAAACTGATATGTTTGTGGGATAAACCCCACACTGCGCAGGAGCTGTGGATGGGCATTGAACAACAGACCGATGAGTGGTTGTTGCCACTGAGCCTCAAGCCCGGCCTGGTGGTGTGCGATAATGTGCGAAATCTCGTAGCAGCTCTGGGCCTAGCCGGTTTGACGCACATCCCTTGCCTGGCGCAAGTGCTGAATTTGGTGGTGCAGAAATTTCTAAAAAACTACCCGGATATGTCAGAGCTGCTGCAGAAGGTGTGGGCCATCTGTGCGCGCTTTCGGCGTTCTCACCTTGCTGCTGCTCACCTGTCTGCACTGCAGTGGAACTTCGGCCTTCCCACTCACCGCCTCCTATGCAACGTGCCCACAAGGTGAAACTCCACCTTGCACATGCTGGAGAGACTGTGCGAGCAGCAGCAGGCAATAGTGGAGTTTCAGCTGCAGCACACACGGGTCAGTCGCTCTGCGGAACAGCACCACTTCACCACCAATGAGTGGGCCTCCATGCGAGACCTGTGTACCATATTGCGGTGTTTCGAGTACTCCACCAACATGGCCAGTGCCGATGAGGCTGTTCTCAGCATTACTATCCCACTTCTATGTCTCCTTGAAAAAACACTTCCGGCGATGATGGAAGAGGATGTGGCACAGGAGGAGGAGGAAGAGGGGTCATTTACACGGTTATCAGGCCAGTCATTCGCAAGTGGCTCGGAGGGTGGGCTCCGGCAACAGCATAGGTCAGGTCAAAAATTTTCAAGCCAGGGGACAGTTCTGGAGGATGAGGAGGACAAGGATGATGAGGAGGAGGAGGAGGAGCAGAGGACAGCTTGTCTTTGCCTCTGGGCAGCCTGGCACACATGAGCGACTACATGCTGCAGTGCCTGCTCAATGACAGCCGAGTTGCCCACATTTTAACTTGTGCTGATTACTGGGTGGCCACCCTGCTGGATCCCCGTTACAAGGACAACGTGCCGTCCTTAATTCCCTCACTGGAGCGTGATCGGAAGATGCGCGACTACAAGCGCACTCTTGTAGACGCGCTGCTGAGGGCATTCCCAAATGACACCGGGGGCTCAGTGGAAGCACAAGGCGAAGGCAGAAGAGGAGGAGGAGGAGGAAGAGGTCACCAATGCAGCTGTGGCACCGCCAGCACCTCAGAAGGCAGGGTTAGCATGGCCGAAATGTGGAAAAGCTTTGTCAGCAGCACACCACCACAAACAGCACCACCAGCTGATAGGCAACATTTTAGCAGGAGTCAGCATTTCAGCAACATGGTGGAACAATATGTGTGCACACACCTACACGTACTGACTGATGGGTCTGCCCCATTCAACTTCTGGGTCTCCAAATTGGCCACATGGCCTCAACTTGCCCTTTATGCCTTGGAGGTGCTGGCCTGCCCTGCAGCCAGTGTATTGTCTGAACGTGTGTTTAGTACGGCAGGGGGCGTTATCACAGACAAGTGCAGCCACCTGTCCACAGCCAATGTGGACAAGCTAACCTTTATTAAAATGAACCAGGCACGGATCCCACAAGACTTGTCTGTACCTTGTGTAGAATAGACATTTAGACCGGCTTCACACAGCCATTGGTATCCTTTTTTTTTTTTGAATATGTCTCAATATTTTGAGGGCTACCCCAATTCAAAGAAACACCAAACAAACAAAAAACAGTGTTGGCTACCTCCTCCTCCTCCTCCTCCTCCACCACCGTCACTTTCGCCTACACTGCCACGGTCACGGCCTAGTCAACCTCTAGGCTCCTACTCCACATCCACCTCCTCCTTCCATTTTTATTTTTTTAGTTGATTTTAAGTTATTTCCATATCCACATTTGTTTGCAGGGCGTGTGTCCTACTCTTACTCCCATTTTGCTTCCTTTTGCAGCCTTCTAGCCCTTTCCATTACTTTTTTACAGCCATTTTTGTGCCCAAATGTTCGGGTCACCATTGACTTCAATGGGGTTCGTTGTCCGGGGTCAAGTTCGGATCGAGTTCGGTACCGAACCCAAACAGTTTCACAAGGTTTGGCCGAACCCGACGAACTCGAACATCCAGGTGTCCGCTCAACTCTAGTTATGTTATAAACAAGAAAAACAAATCATGATGCCGTCTTTCTGAGACAAAAGCAAAACGTTTCACACAGTAGATGGAAGGAATTGAAAAAAAAACTAACAAATTTTTATTTCAATCATTAACTGCCATTAAAGAAACAAAGAAACACCCCAAATAATAAAAAAGGGGGAAGAGCAACAACACAGAAACAAAACCTTTTACTGACACATATACACAAAAAAAGGAGTCCTTAAAAAGACAGTTGGATCTTAACAAATCAAAACAAATGCTGGTAGACACACTCTCCATAGCCTTACAAAATTGAATTCACTGCAAAGTATCAGCAGGAAATATACATCACAGAATATAGCACTTTTTATAGCACTGAGTACTGTATGGAAGCACAAAGCAGTAGTAGTACCCTACACTATACTAACCAATTCTCTCTCTCCCTAAATGCAACGTCAGCTGTCTCTCACTCTCACTAAGCTCCCAACACATTAAAAAAAGGGATGCTGGGAAAAAAAGCATTCTATAGCATGTGGCTGCAACTTAAGCCTCGTACACACATTATGAAAATTGGACGACAGATCGTCTGTTTTCTTTTGCATGCTAATCTCAGATCGAATCAGAAGAGTGTACTAAAGTCATGAAAATTCTCGTATGACAGAATAAAAAATCAGAAGTGATGTCATGTGTTGTAGTGTATTTGTATTGTATTTTCGGACGACAACTGTACGGATTAAACGAAAATCGTACCATCTGGTTTTGTCAGAGAAAAATGTTTGTATTTGTCCGAATAATATCGGATGAACTGTCATGATTGGCTCTCGAAAGCTCCTTACTAACAATCCGATTATCATACGGTCGCTTCGAAAGCGGGATTTTTCGTTCGATTTTCAGATTGTGTGTGAGGGCCATTAGTCCAGAAACCTAGTTGGCTGAAGTTTTGTTCTTGAGCAGGGGCATAACTTTGGGCAGTGACAGGTTTGGCAACGCATTATGGGACATACGGCATAGCTATTTCCACAGAGCATCCCAAAAGTTTGGGATTCAGCCAAACATCCAACCAGCGAATTTTCAGCCTTAACTTACGGTCAGACCAGACACTCAGATCATTTATATTCCTAAACAACAGAACCCATCAGCATTAATGAATACCAACAAGACCCATGTTAGTTGATGGCTTAGGGCTGGCTGAATTTGAGGAGTTTTGTTTAAATAAGTTCACCTTTTGTAACATGTTACATGTCACACCAATATTCAGTGCCTAACATGTTACTGTAGCATTGGCCAAGGTAAACCCCCCCCCCCCCGATCTCCCATTCGGACAGTGGCCAATGCAGGGCTCCGCAGCCACATTATTCATTCACAGAGTTCTGTGAATGTGAAAACTGTGTCTGTCAGCTTGTAGTTCTCAATGACCTACCAGGACCCTGTTGAGTGCTTTAGGTCAGTGGTTCTCAACCCTTTCCTCAAGTACCCCCAACAGGCCATGTTTTGGGAATTTCTGGGAATTAGCTGTCCAAAATAACAAGCCATTGACCTTCATTTAAAGCACCTGTGCAACATAAAGGAAAACCTGCAAACATGGCCTCTTTGGGGTACTTGAGGACAGGGTTGAGGACCATTGCTCTAGGTAGTGCTTCCTGTCATTGTGTAACTGTCTGCCTGTACAAGGTAGGAGCAGACAGTTTACACAGACAGTCTGCAAGAGCCCGGCATTGCACCAGTGATCTGCTGATCATGGGTGCAATACTTTGTAATAAAGTGGGTGCTTTGTTAGGCAATGGTGCAGTGCACTAGGATCAATGTGCAGCATGCTTACCAGCATTGTACATGGAAGCAAATATGTGCTTTTTCAGTGCATGTTAACTGATGCTAAGGCCGGCCATACACGGAGGAAAAGAAATTGCTTGATTCCCCCATCAACACAGACATTCCCAAATCAACCCTGCCAGGAAAAGACAGTGATTTTTGCTAATGGCTATAGCAGCTGAAAGGGTCTTGTAAAAAGCCCCCATGATGTTGCTGCCTTGAGATCATTGACACGATTTTCCCGTGTAGTTCTGGGATGATTTTTCACTGTTCTCATGATCATTGAAGCTCCACAAGGTGAGATCTTGTATGGAGCCCCAGACCGGGGGAGATTGCCAGTTATTTTGTGTTTCTTCCATTTGTGAATAATCGCACCAACTGTTGTCACCCTCTCACCAAGCTGCTTGGTGATGGTCTTGTAGCCTGTTCCAGCCTTGTGTAGGTCTACAATCTTGTCCCTGACATCCTTGGTCTTGGCCATGGTGGAGAGATTGGAATCTGATTGACTGATTACTTCTGTGGACAGGTGTCTTTTATAAGGTAACAAGCTGAGTTTAGGAACACTCCCATTAAGAGAGTGCTCCTAATCTCAGCTTGTTACCTATATAAAAGACACCTGGGAGCCAGAAATCTTTGCCATCTTAATGACCAGACCATTTTTTGCGATACAGCACTGCGTCACTTTAACTGACAATTGTGCGATTGTGCGACGCTGTACCCAAACATAATTGACATGCTTTTTTTTCCACAAATAGAGCTTTCTTTTGGTGGTGTTTGATCACCTCTGTGGTTTTATTTTTTGCGCTATAAACAAACAAAATGCGTCAATTTTGAAAAAGAAAAAAACATTTTACTCTTCCGTTCACTGACAGACGCAGCCTTCTTATGACACATGGGGTTATGCTCATCTCACTAAGAGTAGACTAGGCAAAATAAACAAAAGCATAGGTTGGCCCCTCCCAGGGGGCCGTCCTCACCTTAGCATATAATCCCCCTGCCCTGCACAGCACATCAGTTTTTATTTGCCTAGTGCAAGGAGTAGACCTGGTTCCCTATGGGATCTGCGGTCTCCTGAAGGTTCGTCTGATGAAGACTGCTATCAAGAAGCTGGCTGGTGGCATAGTGGATATCTTGAATCCAAAACTTTCCCCAGTCTGGCCGACACTATGCGAGCTACCCTTAGCGGGGGCCCACCGCATAGCGCCCGTTCCGTGCGGCCGGCCAGTGGCTAAAACCCACTAGAGCCCAGTGACTGGTTCGCCTGTCCAGTGGCCTGGCACGCAGCATGCCTCTTTCTGGGGAGGTGAGTCTGCTCTGGGTGGCTACCCGCTGCGCCTGTCGGATTGGTGAGTGGACCCCTCTTCCGCCTTAGGGGCGCGGAGAGTGGGCACCTGGGCAGCTTCTGTGGTAGCCGGCCGGTGGGGGTCCGTTAGAGGGACATATTGGGTGGTACCCTTTTGTGGATTATCTCCCGCCCCCCCTCCCCCCACTTCCCCTCCCCCCGCAGTATCACACCTTGCACTGACTGTTCGGAGCTCTGCGTCAAGCGGTTCGCCGCCATTCGCTGGGGATCACCGTACTTTGCACTGACCGTTCGGAGCTCTGCATTAGGCAGGTCGCCGCCATTGAGTGTGGATCACCGCTCGTTCGTGGCCGACCGCGCGTGTGTTAATGGCAGTGTCCATTGTTTGATAACCATGAGGTTTCCAGCCTGCTCTCTGGCGGCCTCCAGTGGTCGTTTTGGAGAAATTCAGACCTTTTACAGGAAGTGTCTAAGAACGGAGGTGAGGCTTCCAGTTTTCGTTTGGACAACGTGGCTGATGCGCAGTAGCAAGCTCTTGGAGTGCAGTAGATTGTTGGGCATTGCTCTTCCGGTCGTAGTGCTGAGGCATCTAAACAGCAAGTATAGCTGGCTCTCCCTGGGTGCTGGTAGCGGTGGGTGCAATCCTTCCGGGTCTCCCTGGCTGATTGGTGGGGTAGAGGTGGTGGTCACACAGTGGGGGTGCCGGAAGGCTGGGATGTCAGAGGCCGGCAATACTATGGCAGGGGTACCTGCGGATCAACAGTCCACCGCAGGAACATTAGTGTCCTTGGAACAGCTGAGGGCGGTGTTTGGGGAGTTCTTTCCCCGGGCGGGGGGACCCCGTTCCAAGGGGCCCCAAGAAACGCCCACCCCCCCTTCCTCAGGGGAGGATTCAGATCTAGAGAGCACCTCAATGGTCACACCTGTGGACCTTTCAGAGGGTGAGCTGCCCTCAGAAGGCGAAGATGATCAGGAGGCTCCTTTTTCGCATGATAAAGCGATAGTGGAAGCGCTGATCACTGATATCCGCGACTCCATGCAGCTTGACCAAGCAGGGGAGTCGCATGAGTCCACATATATTTGTGGACCGCTTAAACCCCCTAGGTCTCCTAGGGCTTACCCTTATGATCAGGTGTTTGAACAGGCTGTGTTCAAGGAATGGCTGAGGCCACCAAATTCCTTAGCTTTTCCTAAAAGCTTTGCTGTTCGCTACCCCTTTGAGGATAGCTTTACTAAGAGATGGGCTTCCCCAGTGGTGGACCCCCCAGTGGCTCGTGTGAATAAAGCAACGACCATTCCCTTGGAGGGATCTCCATCTTTTAGGGAGGTGGCCGATCGCCGCACAGAGGCAGTGTCTATTCTTGTTGGCTGGGTCAGCCATGCGGCCGACGCTAGCAGCTGCGATGGTGGCACAGTCTCTTCGTGAGCATGCTGCCACGCTGCACACTGGCTTATCTGGTGAAAGTGCACAGGCGGAAGTACAGCGGGCACAACATTTGGAAGAGGGTCTCCGTTACATATGCCATGCTGCTTTAGACCTTCTTCCCATATTGTCAAAAATGTCTGCTTTTGCAATTGTTATCAGGCGGGTGCTGTGGCTCCGCTCTTGGTCGGGCTACCAGGCTTCAAAGAAAGCGCTTGCAGATCTTCCCTTAATGATGAAATCATTAAGGATTTCATGGGAGGGAGGAGTACTTTCCTTCCAGAGCCAAAGCGGCGGGATTTTCGCCGTAGGCAGGGCCCTGTTTCTTCAGGCCAGAAAACTTTTTTTCGGGCACCCGGCTCAGCGGGTAAGGGCTTCAAGGCCGGGAAGGCTTTCGCGGGGCACAGTAAAAGGCCATGGCAGCATAAGTCCGAAAAAGCGAAGGATAAATCTACCTCCGCATGATGGGTTGCCCCCACCCGTCTCACGGGTGGGGGGCCGGTTGCTGGGGTTCGCAGACAGATGGACTGCCCTCATCACCGATCGGTGGGTGCTGGAGGTGGTGTCCTCCGGGTACAGGATAGAATTCAGCTCTCTACCCCCAGAAAGGTTCTTCCCCTCAGGGGCATCGGGAGGCGCTTCTAGGCGCAGTTCGGACACTTGCCGAACAGGGAGTGATTGTACCGGTACCCATGGTGGAAAGATTTCACGGGTTTTACTCAAACCTTTTTGTGGTGCCCAAAAAGGGTGGCGTCAGGCCAGTTCTGGACCTGAAGGCGTTAAACCGCTTCGTAAAGATGAAGAGTTTCAGGATGGAGTCCATCCGCTCGGTCGTGGCCGCCCTGCACCAAGGGGAATTCTTGGCGTCCTTGGATATCAGGGATGCGTATCTCCATGTTCCAGTCTGTCACAGTTATCAGCGTTTTCTACGATTTGCAGTGGGGGACCTGTATTACCAGTTTGTGGCACTTCCCTTCAGGCTGGCCTCGTCTCCCCGAGTGTTCACCAAGGTGGTGGCCCTGATGCTGGCGCTGCTGAGACAGAGAGGTATCACGTTTGTAGCGTACCTTGACGATTTACTCCTGAGAGCAGAGTCTGCTGCAGCTCTGGAGGAGAACGTGACAATTACGGTGTCCACATTAAAAGAGTTTGGTTGGCTAATCAACCTGCAGAAGTCATCATTTACTCCATCTTGCCGGCTGGAGTACCTGGGTCTGATTCTGGACACAGTGCAGGCAAGGGTGTTTTTACCACCGAGCAAGCTCCTGACACTTCAGACAGCAGTGCGAACCCTGTTATCACGCGAGTGTTCGGGCTCATGGTGTCGACTTTCGAAGCGATACCTTACGTCCAGAGTCACACTCGGCTCCTGCAGAAGGCGATTTTGTCGCAGTGGGACAAATCTCCCCTATCCCTAGACAGACTGATCAGATTGGATCATCAGTCCCGAGGATCCTTGATTTGGTGGGTTCGGGCTCCGGCCCTAAAGTTGGGGAAATGTTTTCCCCCTCCTCAATTGGTCGATAGTAACGACGGATGCCAGCCTATCGGGCTGGGGAGGAGTCCTGGGTCAGTTCTCTGCCCAGGGTCATTGGTCAGTGCGGGAAGCTTGTCTTCCGATAAATGTACTGGAACTGAGAGCGATCAGACTTTGCCTGTCCCGTTGGTCAGAAAGGCTGCGAGGCCTCCCTGTCCAGGTTCAGTCGGACAATGCCCCGGCTGTGGCATATGTGAACCATCAGGGCGGAACAAGAAGCGCAGCAGCAGCCGAGGAGGCTGCTCTGATTCTTCGGTGGGCAGAACTTCACGTGCCAGCTCTCTCTGCAATCTACATCCCAGGCGTGGAAAATTGTCAGGCGGACTTTCTCAGCCGCCGGACTCTGGATCAAGGGGAATGATCCCTACATCCAGAAGTGTTCCGCCAGATTTGCCTCAAATGAGGCATACCAGAGGTGGACCTCATGGCCTCCAGGTACAATCACAAGGTACAGACCTTTGTGTGCAGAACAAGAGATCCGTTGGCGGTCGCCTCGGACGCACTGGTAGCGCCCTGGGGTCGGTATCGGCTACTGTACATCTTTCCTCCTCTAAAGCTTCTACCGCGGGTTTTGCGCAGGATAGAAGCAGAGGGAATCCCGACAATCCTGGTAGCTCCGGATTGGCCTCGGCGTCCTTGGTGCGCCGACGTAGTATGGATGGTGGCAGATGACTCTGACTCCGTAATCCCTACTATGATTAAAGTACGTAAGAGTACCTCACGTAAGATTTATCACAGGACCTGGAAAACCTATATTACCTGGTGTGAGGCAGGGGGTTGGAACCCCCGCTCTTATATAGTGTCCAGAGTACTGTCATTTTTGCAGCAAGGACTGGACAAGAACCTGGCGTTAAGTACGCTTAAGGGGCAGATTTCGGCCCTGGCGGTTCTTTTTCAATGACCCTTGGCGTCTCATTCATTGATCCGTACATTTGTACAGGGGGTACGGCATGTGGCTCCTCGGATACGGTCGCCTCTGGCTCCGTGGGATTTGAATCTGGTGCTTTCTGTGCTGCAGAAACCGCCATATGAAAGAATTAGGGACATTCCCTTACGACTGTTGTCGTAGAAAGTGGCCTTTCTGGTGGCTATCACATCCGCCAGGCGGGTGTCTGAGTTGGCAGCATTATCCTGCAAGTCACCTTACTTGGTCCTGCATAAGGACAAGGTGATTTTGCGACCTTCCCCTTCGTTTCTTCCGAAGGTGGTTTCTTCCTTTCATTTAAATGAGGATATTGTTATTCCCTCATTGTGCCCGCACCCGTCGCATCCCAAAGAAGTGGAACTGCATTCTTTGGATGTGGTGAGGGCTTTGCGGGTGTATTTGTTTTCTACAGCTTCCTTTCGGAAGTCTGATTCTTTATTTGTGCTGACAGAAGGGTCGTGCAAAGGCTTGGCGGCCTTGTCAGCTACCGTTTCTCGTTGGATACGGAAGACCGTGAATCATGCATATGAGATTCGGGGCAAGGTTCCCCCGTTTCTAGTCATGGCTCATTCCACCAGAGCAGTTAGTGCTTCCTGGGCGTTTAGACACAAAGCCTCGGTGTCTCAGGTGTGCAAGGCGGCTACTTGGGCCTCAGTGCACTCGTTTTCTAAGTTTTATAAATTTGATCTTTTGGCCGCAAAGTATTACAAGCGGCAGTGTAGGCGCGGTTAGCGCCGCCTGAGAGGGCGTTTTTTCTGTTGGGTACAGTTGTTATGGTTTGCCCACCCCTCTTGATTGGCACAGCTTTGGGACGTCCCCATGTGTCATAAGAATGCTGCGTCTGTCAGTGAACGGAAGAGTAAAAGGGATTTTAGTATAACTTACCGTAAAATCCTTTTCTCTGAGTTCACTGACACAGCACCCACCCCTCTGCATTGAGTTTGTATGGCTTGTTACGAACTGATGTGCTGTACAGGGCAGGGGGATTATATGCTAAGGTGAGGACGGCCCCCTGGGAGGGGCCAACCTATGCTTTTGTTTATTTTGCCTAGTCTACTCCTAGTGAGATGAGCATAACCCCATGTGTCATAAGAAGGCTGCGTCTGTCAGTGAACTCAGAGAAAAGGATTTTATGGTAAGTTATACTAAAATCCCTTTTTTTTTACTTTTTGCTATAATACATATCCAAAAAAATATAAAAAAATATATATTTTCCTCAGTTTAGGCCAATATATATTCTTCTACATATTTTTGGTAAAAAATATTGCAATAGGCGTATATTGATTGATTTGCGCAAAAGTTATCGTGTCTACAAACTATGGGATAGATTAAGGGACTTTTATTTTTTTTATTGTTTTTACTAGTAATGGCGGCAATCTGTGATTTTTAACGGTTCTTCGACATTGCGGCAGACACATCTGACCCCAAATTATACTATTTGGGGACCAGTGACATTATTACATTGATCAGTGCTATAAAAATGCAGTGATCAATGCATAAATGACACTGGCAGGGAATGGGTTAACACTAGGGGGTGATCAATGGGTTAACTGTGTTCCCTAGGTGTGTTCTAACTGTAGGGGGGATGGGCTTACTAGTTCATGACAGAGATCACTGTTCCTGATTACTGAAATCAGTAGACCTCTGTCATGTCCACTGTTAGAACAGGGCTTGGCCTTGTTTACATAGGCAGATCCCCGTTCTGCCTCTGTACTAGGTGATCGGGGTCACCGGCGGACATCGAGTCTGCCTGACCCACAAACGCGTTCCCGCCCATCGGTGGTACGGGCCAGCCCTCAACAGTGCCTACGCAAGCCGCTGTACAGCTACAGCAATTTGCACAGGAGAGCTGACCTGCCGCCGTATAACGATGGTGGCTGGTTGGCAAGAGGTTAAAATGCAAATCAATTTATAACTTTTTTGAAATGCATTTTTCCTGGATATTTTTGTTGTTATTCTGTCTCTCACTGTTAAAATAAACCTACCGTTAGAGTTGAGCGAACACCTGGACGTTCGGGTTCGGAGGGTCCGAACGAACTTTGGAAAAAAGTCCGGGTTCGGCACCGAACGTCATCCCGGACCCCGAACCCCATTGAAGTCAATGGGGACCCAAACTTTTAGGCACAAAAATGGCTGTAACAAAGTCCTGGCAAGTGCTAGAGGGCTGCAAAAGGAAGTAAAATGGGGGTAAGAGTAGAGCAAGTGCCCTACAAAAAAATGGGGATAAGGAAAATAAATTAAAATCAAATAAAAAAAATGGGAAGGTGGGGTGGATGTGGAGTAGCAGCATAGAGGTTGCCAACACTGTATTTTTTTTTTTTTGTTTGTTTATAATTGGGGTAGCCCCCAAAATATTGAGGCCTATTCAAAAAACAAGTATAGGAATGGCTGTGTGAGTCCAGTCTAAATGTTTATTCTGCACAAGGTACAGAAAAGTCTTGTGGGATCCATGCCTGATTCATTTTAATAAAGGTTAGCTTGTCCACATTGGCTGTGGACAAACGGTTGCTCTTGTCTGTGATAACGCCTCCTGCCGTGCTAAACACACGTTCAGACAATACACTGACTGCAGGGCAGGCCAGTACCTCCAAGGCATAAACGGCAAGCTCAGGCCATGTGGCCAATTTGGAGGCCCAGAAGTTGAATGGGGCAGACCCATCAGTCAGTACGTGTAGGCTTGTGCACACATACTCTTGCACTATGTTGCTGAAATGCTGCCTCCTGCTAAGACGTTGTCTACCGGCTGGTTGTGCTGTTTGTTGTGGTGGGCTGCTGACAAAGCTTTGCCACATTTCTGCCATGCTAACCCTGCCTTCTGAGGTGCTGGCGGTGCCACAGCTGCATTGGTGGCCTCTTCCTCCTCCTCCTCCGCCTTCGCCTTGTGCTTCCACTGAGCCCCCGGTGTCATTTGGGAATGCCCTCAGCAGCGCCTCTACCAGTGTGCGCTTGTAGTTGCACATCTTCCTCTCACGCTCCAGTGAGGGAATTAAGGATGGCACGTTGTCCTTGTAATGGGGATCCAGCAGGGTGGCCACCCAGTAATCAGAAGAAGTTACAATGTGGGCAACTCGGCTGTCGTTGCGCAGGCACTGCAGCATGTAGTCGGCCATGTGTGCCAGGCTGCCCAGAGGCAAAGACAAGCTGTCCTCTGTGGGAGGTATATCATCTGTGTCCTCTGTATCCCCACAGCCACGCTCCAGTGATGCCCACAAGCTGCGTTGGGTGCCACCCTGCTGCAATTCCTCCTCCTCCTCATCTTCCTCGTCCTCCTCGTCCTCCAGAACTGTGCCCTGGCTTGAATATTTTTGACCTGGCCTATGCTGGTGCAGGAACCCACCCTCTGAGCCACTTGTGAATGACTGGCCTGATAACCGTGGAAGTTACCCCTCTTCCTCCTCCTCCTCCTCCTCCTCCTCCTCCTCCTCATCCTCCTGTGCCACATCCTCTTCCATCATGGCCCAAAGTGTTTTTTCAAGGAGACATAGAAGTGGTATAGTAACGCTGAGAACAGCGTCATCGGCAATGGCCATGTTGGTGGAGTACTCAAAACACCGCAATACGCTACACAGGTCTCGCATGGAGGCCCACTCATTGGTGGTGAAGTGTTGCTGCTCTGCAGAGTGACTGACCCGTGCGTGCTGCAGCTGAAACTCTACTATTGCCTGCTGCTGCTCGCACAGTCTCTCCAGCATGTGCAAGGTGGAGTTCCAACTTGTGGGCACGTCGCATATGAGGCGGTGAGCGGGAAGGCCGAAGTTCCGCTGCAGCACAGATAGGCGAGCAGCAGCAGGGTGGGAACGCCGAAAGTGTGCACAGACGGCCCGCACTTTATGCAGCAGCTCTGACATATCCGGGCAATGTGCGTCAAACCGGCTCGGCCCAGAGCCGCTACGAGAGTTCGGCCATTGTCGCACACCACCAGGCCAGGCTTGAGGCTCAGTGGCAACAACCAGTCATTGGTCTGTTGTTCAATGCCTGTCCATAGCTCCTGCGCAGTGTGGGGTTTATCCCCCAAACATATCAGTTTTAAAACAGCCTGCTGTTGTTTCTCCCTGTATGTGCTGATGTTGGTGGTGAAGGTGTTATGCTGAGCGGATGAATGGGTGGTCGAGGAGGAGGAAGTGCAGTAGGAGAAGGAGGCAACAGGAGGCAAAAAGAAATGCCCTGCAATCCTCGGTGGTGGAAGGACATGCGCCAAATGGCTAGCCGGCTCAGGCCCACCCACCACTACATTTGCCCAGTGTGCAGTTAGCGAGATATAGCGTCCCTGCCCGTGCTTACTGGTCCATGTATCAGTGGTTATGTGGACCTTGCCACAGATGGCGTTGCGCAGTGCACACTTGATCTTGTCCCCGACTTGTTTGTGCAGGGAAGGGATGGCTCGCCTGGAAAAGTAGTGGCGGCTGGGAACCACGTACTGTGGGACAGCCACCGCCATCAGGTTTTTGAAACTTTCCGTGTCCACCAGACGGAATGACAGCATTTCAAGGGCCAGGAATTTTGAAATGCTGGCATTCAGGGCCAGGGATCGCGGGTGGGTAGGGGGGTACTTCCTCTTTCTCTCCAGTGTTTGGGAGATGGACAGCTGTAAGCTTCCATGGGACCATGTGGAAATGCTTGGGGATGGAAGCGGACATGGTGGTGTTGCGGTCATATCGTCTGTTTGCTGGGTGGCAGGTAACACTGTCACTGTAGAGGTTGAGGAAGAGGCCGAGGCAGCAGCAGGAGAGGAAGCAGGAGGAGGCCGAGACCTTTCTTGGATTTTGAGGTAATTATTCCAATGCAGCTTGTGCCTTGAATTTAGATGCCTGGTAATGGGGTTGTGCTCAGGTTGAGAACATTTATGCCCCGGCTCAGGCTATTATTGCACAGCTTGCAAACCACTCGTGTCTTGTCATCAGCACATTGTCTAAAGAACTGCTACACGGGGGAACGCCTTTGAGCTGCCTTTGGTGTGCTTGGTCCCTGGGTGCGGTGGGTAGTAGCAGGCCTACTGTCTAGGGGACGCTCGCTCCGCTTTTGCAACCTGCTTCCTCTTTTGCTGTGCTGGTGCCTCTGTGCGACCACCACCTCTTCCTCCAAACTCCACACGTCACTCGTGTCTTGTCATCAGCCCATTGTCTGAAGAACTGCTACGCCGGGGAACGCCTTTGAGCTGCCTTTGGTGCGCTAGGTCCCTGGGTGCAGTGGGTAGTAGCAGGCGTACTGTCTAGGGGACGCTCGCTCTGCTTTTGCAACCTGCTTCCTTTTTTGCTGTGCTGGTGCCTCCAAACTGCACACATCACTCGCATGACCCTCATTCCATGTGGGGTCTAGGACCTCATCATCCTCCACATCATGTTCCACCCACCCTTCACCACTGCCCTCCTTGTCAGTCTGCACACTGAGGCAAGCTGCAGTAGTTGGCACCTGTGCTTCATCATCATCAGAAATGTGCTGTGCTGGTGTTTCCATGTCCTCATCCTGCAACAGAAGTAGTTGGGCATCGGTGCACTCAATGTCTTCCACTTCTGGGGCAGCGCTATGTGGATGGCCCATGGAAAGCACACCAGGAGAGTCATCAAAAAGCATAAGAGTCTCTTGCAGGACTTGGGGCTCAAACTGCTTGGCTAATTTACAAGGGGCTTGTTCTGGCCTCACCAATCGTTGAGGAGCATTCTGACCTACCATATACCGGTGAAGGTTCTGTTGGCTACCTGAGGAAGGTGTTTCCCTTGTGCATGTAGCTGGCATACCTCGACCATGTCCTCTCCTTCCAACAGGAGGTTCACCAACACCACCAACACCAGCAGCACCTGCATCACCAGCAGCACCATGACCACGTCCCTTATTTGCTCTCCTCATTGGGCCCGCAAATGTACTATGTAGCCCTATGTAAGTATTTATTTATACCAATTAATACCTTTTTTTGGAAAACACCAACGTAGCCGGACTTTTTATTTTGGTGCAAGAAATGCACTGCTCACACCAACACAAGTTTTTAGTAGAGGATCAAGATTTCCCTCTCGAAGGTCGACAACCACACTCGTCACGTAAAGAACGTGGTTTTATTTTTCAGGCCGATGCAACCACAAAAGGTTTTTTTCCATAATTAACCATATTTATTTATGAATGTATCCCGATGTATCATGTAAACGCCCGGGTTACTCCTCTCGTTTATTCCCTGCACCAGTACCACGACGACCACTACGTCCACGACGACCACAACCACCACAACCACTTGGAGGACAACCTTCCTCTCCTGTACCAGCTCCATACGGTCGATGTACGTG
>BLSH010082796.1:78465-102271 GCA_018402905.1 Glandirana rugosa
AGTGACCAAACGGGAATCTTCGGTAGTGTCGGTACGGATTATGTGAAATCTCAAATTACTCCCACAATCTGATTGTTGTGCACGATCGTAGCGATCGTTGTGTTATGCAGAGTTTGATCTGCAATCTGTAATCTGTCACTCAAAGCAGCAGTGTGTGAAATCTCAAATTTCTGCAATCTGTCCCTCAGAGCAACAGCAGTAGTAATCTCAGGATCAGATGTTAAAATGTCTGCAATCTCTCCCTCACAAAAACGCTGGCAGCTTACTCTCCCTACACTAACCCAAGAGCATGTGACATGCAGCACTGTGACTCCAGCTTATAAAGAGGCTGGGTCACATGATGCACTGGCCAATCACAGCCATGCCATTAGTAGGCATGGCTGTGATGGCTTCTAAGGGCAAACCAGTGAAACGCTTGTTGATTGGCTGCCCTTCAACTATTCAACATGCGTGATCAACTACCAGAACCCAGAACCCGAACGTTTTTTCAAATGTCCGTGTTCGGGTCCGGGTCCCGGACACTCGAAAGTTCGGTACGGACCCGAACGTTACAGTCCGGGTTCGCTCAACACTACCTACCATTAAAATTATAGACTAATCATTTCTTTGTCAGTGGGCAAACGTACAAAATCAGCAGGGGATCAAATATTTTTTTCCCTCATTGTGTGTGTATATATATATATATATATATATATATATATATAACATTATTTATTTTCTGATAGCAGAGGCCCTGTAGAATAAAATAATAAAAAAATAGATAACAAACATGTCACATATTAAAATTATGAGGGAGATTAAAAGGGAGTGGTTCGCTGGCTTAAAAAAAACAATACAAAGCTCATTTTAAATCCTTATATACTAGGATGGTTATAAAAGTACCTTGTTAGACAAGGAGTGAATGTTTGATGTGCCTTCCACATACTTAAATGTTTTTTTTTCTATATTATATTATTAAATATAGATAACTATACTGTAAAATAACCATTTGAGGAATTTTCATTTTTGACTCAGTAAACCTATCTTAAAGCAGCTCTGTTAGTAAAATAAAACTTTGGTCAATTTGCTTCCTGTTAATAAAATATTAAGACTGGGTTCACACTGCATCGCAGCAGGGGTCCGGTGCATTCTCTATTTCAGGGATGAATCAGGGCCTCATTTTTGTCTGAATTCGGCCTTGAAACAGAGTCAAAGATGCACAGGACACTCTTCAATCCGCTGCGCAGCCGCAATGGAGATATGTGAACTGGCTCCAGAGAGGGGAAACCCATATCCAATTTGCATAGGTGTGAACACAGCCTAAATGTTCAATGCTCACCTTTCCATCTGCCTGTGACACAGATCTCTGCAATAGTGAAAGGTTACCTGTGCCTGAAGATCCTGCAAATCTGATACTTTGTGAAGTATTCATTTTTCTGGTTGCCCCCAAGCACCGTGCTTCCTTACGCCATCCCCTACCTCATTATAAGGCACAGTAGTGACACAGGGTCCAGCAGGTTGAACCACTGAGAGCAGCAGATGAACAGGAATCAATAGTGCTGCTGATACAAATTATGGGGCCCTGTACAGACTACCTGACTGGACCCCTCCCCCCACCAAGAAAATATTAAAGTTATATTTCGCTAAAAATACAATAAAATCATTATGAGCAAACACAAATACAATGTAATTTACAGAATTCCTGCTAAATCTAAACGATAAAACTCAACTCAACTTAATAAATTAAGCTCTTTGTGGATAAGGTCTTGGGGCTCATTCACATGGATGCTGTGGTTTGTACAGTGTGAATCAGTGGTTCATGTATGTGGCTTGAGCCACCTGGAGCTGTACAAACACAGCTGCAGGTCCTAATTTGACAGGCATGGGGATGCATGTGTACAGCCCAGACACAAGCAGTGTGTATTCTGGGGCCACTCACCTGCAAAATTAGGGCCTGCAGCTGTGTTCGTACAGGCACTGCATCCCCATAGAATGACAGGTGGCTCCAGCCCAAACCCCTCCTTTGCACAGCCAGAGTACATGTGTGAATGAGCCCTTAATTATATTTTTCTAACAATTTTTTTTAACAACCCTGTTGGGAAGGTGGAGGGGGGGGGGCTTTGGCGAAATATCATTAAGACAGACTTACCTAAAATACGGATCTCTCCAGCAGTGTGCTGTCACTACTGAGAGGGATTCGATCTTCGTCTGGTCTTCTCTCTGGGTTCTTGGGTTCCAGCTGTTTGACCAAACCGCGATGATGTAACTCTGACTCATGCGTGTGGGTATCATGGTCACAGCACAGCTCTATCAATGTATGGTATGCTGTCCATTGAGAGCACAGTGCACATGCACCGGTGCTATCACCGATGGCTACGTTTAGAAGGTATTAGCTGTACCTACAGGTAAGCAATATTATAATCTTACCTGCAAGATAAAAAAATGGAGTTTACTACTGCCAGATCAGTTAGTGAATGGTTAAATAGAAGAAGTTGATACATGGATTTGCAGAGGGAACTGACAGTGTATGGGAGAAAAAAGTTGTATAGGTCAGGAAGCAGTCTGAGTGAGAGGAGTGGGACCCCAGCTACATAAAGCACACTAAACTGCACTGGGACAAGATTACAAGCAGCTAAAGAACCAGTGTTACGGTAAGAGCCGGTTCACACAGGGGCAATTCGACTTCAGGGGCGACTCTGAGACTCCCCGCACAGCGCGACTTCAGTGCAGCTTGCAAAAGACTTCTGTAATAGAAGTCAATGAAGTCGAATGAAGTCACCTGAAGTCGCCCCCAAAGTAGTACAGGAACCTTTTTCTAAGTCGGAGAGACTTGAGTCGCTCCTATTAGAACGGTTCCATTGTACTTCATGGAGCGCAATTTGTCAGGTGACTAAGTCGCCCCTGTGTGAACTGGCTCTGAATTCTCCTCCCCATGAGAATGCAGCTGATCAGCTGTGACTGTGTAAGGGAGACAGAGCCAAGGGGTTGGGGGGGTTATCATGATTAAAGGATTTTCCAGGATCCATAAGGTTTATCTTCACCACTGCAGAGATCAGCAGCAGCAGAAGAGGTGAATATTTCATGCTTTTAAAATGTTAAAAGCATATCAAACATGAATGAGGTAAACATTTCAAATGCAAATGTGTACAGCAGATTATCTTAATAAAGGAAGTTTAGTAGTTTTTTAACCACTTCACCCCTGGAAGGATTTACCACTGTAGGACCAGAGCACTTTTTGGGATTCGGCACTGCGTCGCTTTAACTAAGAATTGCGTGGTCGTGCGACGCTTGTACCCAAACAAAATTTGCGTCCTTTTTTCCCACAAATAGAGCTTTCTTTTGGTGGTATTTGGTCACCTCTGCGTCATTTCTGATCACCACTATAAACAAAAAAAGAGAGACAATTTTGAAAAAAAAAAATATTTCTTTTTGCTGAAATACAAATCCAAAAAAAATATAAAAAAAAACAAATTTATTCATCGGTTTTGGCCGATTTATATTCTTCCTCATATTTTTGGTAAAAATAAAAAAAAATCGCAAATGGCATTTATTGTTTGGTTTACGTGCGTGAGTTGCCGCGTTTACAAACCATGAGAATTAATTCCTGCCATTTTTACATTTTTTTTACTAGCAATGGCGGCGATCTGCGATTTTTATCGGGACTGTGATATTGCAGTGGATATGTCGGACATTTTTGACACTTTTTTGTGACCAATGACATTTATACGGCGATCAGAAATTGAAATAGCCACTGATTACTGTATACATGTCATTGGCAGTGAAGCCTGCAGGGGGAGATCTAGGGGTTTACTGTGTTCCCTAGGAGTGTTCTAACTGTGAGGGGACTGGGCTACCATGGGCATAAGAGAGTTAACAGATCCCAGTGACAGGGATCAGTAGATCTATTACATACCCACTGACAGAGCGGGGAACCGCCGTGTTTACGTCAATGGTTCTCCATTCTTTCTCTCTGGCAGGTCATCGCGGCTTGCCGGGGGACATTGGGTCCTCCCGAGCTGCGAGCACACTCCTGCAGACTGTGTGCGCGCGGATCCCCCCTTATATACGGCGATTTGCGAGACAGCGCCACACTGCCGCAGTAAAGATGTGGTAGCCAATCGGGAACCGGTTAAAAAAAGAGTCAACATCTGCAAATACTGTAGCTGCTGACTTTTAAGAAGCAGACACTTATCAGCCCATGAACTCCACCACTGTCTTCTCCAGGCTTCTGCTCTCTGATGCTACCATCTTGGATGTGAGAGCGAGCTGTGACTTCCTGAAGAGTCACAGCCAACTACCTGTTGTGTATGCACAAGACACGGCAGGATTGTGTCTCCTGGCATCCCTGATGTGATTTTTGCTGAGGTGGGACGAGATAGGGTTTGGGTGTGGTTCAAACTGGCATAGTTTTTGCCTAGGTTAGAATTGTGGAAGTAGGATTAGGCACATGTCATTAAAAGGTACCTGCTCCCAGAAAAAAAAAACAAACAAACAGTTTTTAGAGGAGGAATGGGGGTGGGGTGAGTAATACTGTCACCTTTTTATGTCAATTTTTTTATGAGATACAGCTTTCTTTTGGTGGTATTTAGTTACCACTGGGTTTTTAATTTTTTACTAAACAAACAAAAAAAACCAGAAAATGTTGAAAAGAGAAACATTTTTCATAGCTTCTGTGATAAAATTGGGCAAATAAGTAATTTTTCTCCTTCACTTATGTGCGCTGATAAGGCTGCACTGATGGGCACCGATAGGCAGCACTGATGAGGAGGCAATAATAGACGGCACTGATGGGCACTCATAGGTGGCACTGATGGGCACTAATAGGCTGCACTGATGAGCACTGATAGGCAGCACTGATGGGCATTAATCGGCACAGTTGGGGCTTCACCGATAATCAGAACATTGAGGAACAATGCTCTGAGTCTCAGTGTAAATGTCCCCTGTCACGTTTGCTGGTTGCCAGCTCATCTCTCCTCGAGCTGTGACAGCGTGTGAGGAAAGGAATGGCAATATTCAGCAAGCTTGTTTACATGTGATAAGCTGTAATTGGACACAGCTGATCACATAGTAAAGGGCCACTGTGATTGACCCTTTACCCTGATCTTTGATCAGTTGTGTTCAAGGAACTCAGCGATCACAGAGTACGACAGATGTGTGAACTAGTAGGCGCACAGGGAGTGTGATATTGGGAAGATGTCCATGACGCCCTCCCAGAACTGGATGACCACGCTGTAGCTGTCTTTTGGCTATAGCATGGTCAAGAAGTGGTTAAGACAATTATACAATATAGGGCATTTTCACATAAAATTAAGTTTCAAGCTAGGTAAGCCAGGGTTTCCAAAGAGTAGAAAAATTAGGTAAGTTATATTTTCTCAAAGCCAACATTTTTTAATATACAGTATGTAATGTGATTTAACCAGGTCAACAGTTTTAGATAGATTGGGTGCCATGTGTAGTAATAGTTATACTAGCTGCTAAAAGAATAAACAGGAATGCTGTCAATTTCAAGGCTCAAAATAGCTAAAGATGGTGTTGAGGATACAAGTATTCTAGTTACTTTTGATACGATCTGAAAAATATAGCGCCGGAAATTGTTGAGATTTTTTCAGTTCCATGCAATATGCATTAGATTACTTACAGTGCACATCCTCTCCAGCAAACAAGAGAATGATGGTACTTTCACTTTTAAGTGATGGTCCACTTTAACTAATTATTTTAGCCACAGGGTTACGTTAACTTTCACCCCCAAGGGAAACTGGATGGGATATTATCTAGTAGACAGCTTCTGAAAAAAAAAATCTTTGAGACTGATTTCCTTATAGCATGATGACCTCTACGGTTGTAGACATTGCTCTGTTCTGGGAAGAATACTAAAATGAACTATTTGCATAGAGTTGTGGTACTGTCTTGTTCATTATCAATAATTAAGCTGCAAATGCAAGGTCTAGTTCTACATCATCATGACTATTATCATCTTTTTTTTTTCAAAGGGGAAACGTCGAAACCAAATGTCTAGAATCAGACTTGAGCCAATATATTCCTAAATGTAATTAATGCATTTCAATGGAGACACTATAATTCTTTTCTTCTGGAATAAATCATTGCATAATCAATTTCCAAGTTTAATGTGCACCCTTTGAAAATGATCTCTTTCTTTTCAAATCAAATAAACTATTTTCAGCATCAGACATGTCTGTGTGATTTCTAATATTGTGCAAAAGCATTATAAATGGTTAGGACTAGCATCCAGGTCAGCAATGGCAGCATCTGTGCTTCTTTCAGTACAGGGTTATAATAATGTAACTGAAATAGAGGGGAAAAGCACAGTGTTAGTGCTACAAAATTCCAGTGAGGTGTAATTCCATCCATCCTCAAGTAGGTTACAATCAAAAGAAAAACAGGACTAGCACACATTAAGTTTATGCACATTTAATGTAAAAAAGTACAAAGTACCTAATAGCCAAACAGAAACATTGTCACATTAGGAATGTGAGGAAGGCTTTAGTCCTGTATAAGCTCCAACATGGAATTAACACAGGACTTGGACTCCTAGTTCCAACAGAGTAATTAGGTAGTTTGGAAGCACAGAGAAATTAAGTGGTGGGGAGCACAAGGAAAATGAGTAAATGTGGGTAGGGAATGTTCTTTCACAAGAACGTTTCACTTTGCTCTAAATCAGTAAAGTTACAGAGTCTTTAAAAGAACATGTCCTGATGTTATTTATGACATGAGATTGTAGCAGTGTTAATTTTAGCAGCAAATTTCGATTTAGTTTAAGGCCTCATACACACGGACGTTTTTTGACGCCGGAAAACGTTTTCCGGCGTTTTTTGCAGCTCTCCATGTTAGTCAATGGCCCCATAAAAACGTCGGCGTTTCTGAGCTGTAGGTGGCGTCGGCGTTAGTGAGCAGAAAGTAGAACCCCTGGCCATCGCGTTCTGAGGCTGTAACGTTTTGACGTTTTTTGACGCCGACGCCACAATATGCCAACAAACGCCAACTAACGCCAACAAACGCCACCTAATATTGTACCGGCATTTTCCGGCGGTTTTTGACGCCGACATTTTTAGGTTGAAAAATAGCAGAGGGATGATTTTTTTAAAAAAACGCCTATTGACGCCGACGCTCACTAACGCTCAAAAACGCCAATGCAAAACGCCGAAAAACTTTGACTTTTTTTCCTTGACATCGGACCCGACGTTTTGTTTATTTTTTTAGATACGCCCGTGTGTATGAGGCCTTAGTCTTAGGACTAAAATGGCATTTTAGTTTTAGTCCCATTTTAGTCTTCTGCAATTGTTTTAGTTTTAGTCGTATTTAGTCGACCAAATCACCAGTACATTTTAGTCAACTAAAATTATTTTAGTGGACTAAAACTAATTTTAGTAGTCTAAAATCGAATGGGTGTAGTTAAATTGTAATGCATTATATAAGCATTTCTCTACAATTCCCACACTTATTATATACTGCTGGAGTGAAAAATCGAATATGTTATTATTTATAGTATTGAGGTATGAACATGCCCTACAGACCAGTGTTAATTTTGACGTCAAATTTCAATTTAGTTTTAGTCTTAGTCTTTTGACTAAAATGGTATTTTAGTTTTAGTCCCATTTTAGTCTTTTGACTAAAATGCCATTTTAGTTTTAGTCGTATTTTAGTCATCTCAGTTGTTTTGGTTTTAGTCATATTTTAGTAGACTAAAATGGTATTACGTTAGTCTACTAAAACGTTTTAGTCGACAAAATTAACACTGGATAGTAGCTGGAAGGTCTGATCACTGCAGGATCATTTTGTGCAATGGCAATTGTGATATAAACAGGCACAATCCTTTCATGCAGTTGTTAGAGCTTATTTCAATTCAGAAAAATAGCAATCTCCTGGGAAAATGATGGATTTTCAACAATTTGGCTAGAGGGTGTGTATAGAAGTCTCAAAAGTCAAAAGACACACCACACATGGCATGTAATATAAGAGCACACAGACACAGAGTACAGGCACAGTTACAGCACACTCAATATTCAATGGCCAGTGCACGATCAACACCGTCAGTACAAATACAACAAAGCAGACAACACAGAGAGTGCACGGTCAGAGAAGACACTATAGGCAGAGAACATTCACAGTCAGAACAGACATAGTTAGAGAATGAATAGCACATAGAGGGGTTGATTTACTAAAGGAAAATCAGTTGTTCACTTTGCAATGAATATAGCGAAAATTCACTTTGCGAGAAATACCCAATCACATACAAGGAAAACAATAAAAAAAAAAAACAGTATATTTGCTTGCAAGTTATTTGGATGATGGAAACCAGCAGAGCTTCACCTCATTCACTAAACTAAGAGAAAGTTCCCTTGCAAAGAAAACATTCTATTTGCCATTATTAACCACTTCAGCACTGGTAGGTTCTACTTAGTTCATTACCAGGCCATTTTTTTTGCGATACGGCACTGCGTTGCTTTAAATGACTGAATTAATGTACTTTTTTACCACAAATAGAGCTTTCTTCTGGTGGTATTTGATCACCTCTGCATTTTTTATTTTTTGCACTGTAAACAAAAAAAGACCACCAATTTTGAATAAAAAACAATATTTTTTACTTTCTGCTATAAAACATTCCCAATAAAAAAATTTAAAAAATCAAATTTCTTCATCAGTTTAGGCCAATATGTATTCCAATAAGCGTTAATTGATTGGTTTGCGCAAATGTTATCATGTCTACAAACTATGAGATAGATTTATGGCATTTTATTTATTTATTTTTTTACTAGTAATGGCGGCGATCTGCAATTTTATGTGGGACTGCAACATTGTGGTGGACAAATCTGACCCTAAGTGACACTTTTTGGGGACCAGTGACACCAATACAGGGATCAGTGCTAAAAAATGCACTGTCACTGTATAAATGACACTGGTTGGGAAGGGGTTAACACTAGGGGTGATCAAAGGGTTGAGTGTGTCCTAGGGAGGTGCTTTCTAACTGTGGGGGGGAGTGTCACACTGGAAGAAAGCAGAGATCGTGTTTCAGCTTAGCTGAAACAAAAGGTCTTGCTTTTCCTGACAGGTCAGCCTCTCCACAGAATGATCAGCAGGTCACGTAAGTGAGGTATGCGATTTTGCACAGCCAGGGCAAACCCTGCCGCAGTAAATGTACGTAGGGAAATCAAGAAGTGGTTAAAGATCAACCCCCTAGTCAGCGAACATGTAAACTGACGGTCCAGCAGTCTGGAAGCGGTTAAACATCAACCCCCTAGTCAGCGAACATGTAAACTGACACATTTGGGGCAAACACAAGGCACACATGCTTAGCAATATCAAAATATATGGCACACACAGGGAACTTATAATCTTATATAAACTTATATCTGGCATCAGGACTGAATTTCTGTTGTTATTGTAGCACTGATATTCTTCTTGCAAGTAATGTGTTGATGAGCACAAGTGGGAAATTATCATGTTGTATTCCTGCAAGATGGCAACTAGGATCTAACAAGTTATGTTGGCTTATGATGTGCAATTACAAATTAAGCACGAGACAACAAAAAAGGACATTTCAGTTTGTCGGACAAACAATGTGAAACCATTTCACCTGTCATATAATTTTGTTAATGCATGCAATACAGTTTTTTATTATAACAAACAACTTGTTGTTTATTATAACAATAAGGTGATATGTAGTGCTAATAAGCACTGGCACTGTTAGCACAGGTCCACAGTAGATAAACAACATACAGGGACCATAGTAAGATAGTGCCATTGCGCACACAGGTATATGGAGTCATACCGGTGTTGATTTTGTGTATTTTGGAAAATGGAAATGTAACACTGAGGCTGACATACACTTATAAAAATGATTCTCTTGGCTTGTAACTTTAACATAAACATGTTACAATTTTCAACAAATAAATACATGTTCATTAATTTACTTTTATATGTTAAGTACCTTACTTAATTGTCATTAGTTCTTGAAACACACCTTTTCAATTTACAAAAATAATGTATAATATTGAGTAATCTAGCCACTTTAAGACCGAGCCTCTTTTTGGAGTTTGGAGAATATCAGTTAAAATCAGGTTTTTTTTTGCTATAAAATTACTTAGAACCCCCAAACATTATATATTTTTTTTCTAAGACCCTAGAGAATAAAATGGCGGCCATTGCAAAACTTTATGTCACACCGTATTTGCGCAGTGATCTTAAAAGCGCGATTTTTTTTTTAAAAATTCAGTTTTTTTAGTTAAAAAATAAGACAACAGTAAAGTTAGGTCAATTTTTTTCCGTATTGTGAAAGAAAATGTTACGCCGAGTAAAATGATACCCAACATGTCATGCTTCAAAATTGCGTCCGCTCGCGGAATGGCGACAAACTTTGCAACATAAAAATCTCCATTGGCGATGTTTAAAAAAATCTACAGGTTAGCATTTTTGCGTTACAGAGGAGGTCTAGGGCTAGAATTATTGCTCTCGCTCTAACGATCGCGACAATACCTCACATGTGTGGTTTGCACACCGTTTTCATATGTGGGCGGGACTTACGTATGCGTTCGCTTCTGCGCGCGAGCTCGCAAGGATGGTGCGCTTTAAATTTTTTTTTTTTTTTTTAATTATGTATTTTACTTTTTAATTTTTATTTTTACAACTTTTTTAAAAAAAAAAATGTTTTGATCACTTTTTTTCCTATTACAAGAAATGTAAACATTCCTTGTAATAGAAAAAAGCATGCCAGGACCTCCAAAATATGAGATCTGGGGTCAAAAAGACCTCAGATCTCATTTTTAGACTAAAATGCAATAAAAAAAGAAAAAAAAAATGTTTGAAAAAAATGGCAGGGGAAAAAAAAAAATGTCCCCTTTAAGAGCATTGGGCGGAAGCGACTTGTGACGTCGCTTCCGCCCAGCCTTGTTATGGAGCCAGGGTAGCGGCTTCAGCCGCTCACTCGGCACACGGACACTGGGGGGAAAGGACGCGATCATCTCCGCCGCTGCCGGCGGGTCCGGTAAGCGGCGGAGATGACCGAAAGCGGCGGGGGGGGGGGCACCTCTCCCGCCGCTGATAAAAGTGATCTCGCGGCGAATCCGCCGCTAAGATCACTTTTATCTGACGCAGAATCGCCTGCTGAAGAAAAAGATACCGGGGTTATGGTAGCTATCTGCTACCATAACAACGGTATTCCACTTCAAAGTACCGCCGTCAAACGACGTACGGCGGTCCGGAAGTAGTTAAACAAAACTTTTAAGGTATATGCATTTTCATATTCTAATTCAGTTACATTTACTTAAAAAAATATATTTTCATTTGACTGAAATTATTCTGTTGGCTTGTAATTTTAACATAAAAAATGTATTATTTTCAAAAAGTAAATACATGTTAATTAATTTACTTTGATATTTTAAGTACCTTACTTATTTTTTTATTAGTTCTTAAACACACCTTTTACATTTACAAAAATAATGTATAATATTGAGTAATCTAGACAAAACTTTTAAGGTATATGCATTTTCATATTCTAATTCAGTTACCTTTTCTTAAAAAAAATATATTTTCATTTGACTGAAATGATTCTGTTGGCTTGTAATTTTAACATAAAAAATGTATTATTTTCAAAAAGTAAATACATGTTAATTAATTTACTTTGATATTTTAAGTACCTTACTTAATTTTCATTAGTTCTTAAACACACCTTTTACATTTACAAAAATAATTTATAATATTGAGTAATGTAGACAAAACTTTTAAGGTATGTGCATTTCCATATTATAATTGAGTTACATTTGACGTCTTTTGGAACTTTGAAAGCCTGCACAAGGCAGATCCCATATGTTTGAGGCCCCTCGGGACAAAAGAGTGCCACCAGTCACCAGTAACAAGAATTTTTCCAACTCACTACAAAGCCATGCAATGGCATTGAAAGGTAGGAATAAACATTGAACAAATTATTGTACACATGCTTTAAATGTTGCTTAACATACCATCCAAAACGTTTATTTTATAATTAATACAGTTATAATAAATGGACATACGTTTGTTGTATACACCTATTGAGACAACTCACTTGTGTGCATGCAAAGTTTGCACTTACTGCATTCGGCAGAACGCAACCAAGATGCAGGGTGAGGAACCGCTGGCTATTAAGCTTCTTAACTGTTTTGTGCCAAAAAAATTAATGTTTCTGCCATTTGGTTTTTTGAAGTTATTGCATATTAAATTTTAGATTATGTTACCTCAAACCCCACCCAATTAAAAACAAATATACCATTTGTTAGTTTTGTGCTGATTTGTGCCACAAAAATGAATGTTTCAGCTGGTTACATTTTTCAGATATTGGAATTCAAATTCAGATTATGTAACATCAAGCCACGCCCACTTTGCACCCAATGTTATTAAAATTTAAAAACAAAGATGTAGTGACGTAGTTGTGGATGGATGATTATTATTTAATTATTATTATAGTTGTTCCCGCAGCAATGAATCAGTTCTTCCAGAAAATGCATTTATAAGCTTCCAACACAGAAGAAAGTTTACAATACTTGCAACAGATGACAAAATCCAACAGAATACATATTACACCGAACAGTAGCCTTCAAAGTCCCATTCCACCTAGACTATATTCTAGACCTGTGCCCTCATCTCTTGATGTAGAAAGAAAGAATGAATGCCAGCTTGAATTTTTGCCTTGAAATACTAGTCTGAAACCTGGGGAGGGAGAGGTTTCTCTTAGGTTAACCAACTGCATTGTTCTTAACATGAAAAGACCCTACTTGTAATTACTGGCCTGTAATTAACCACTTCCATACCGAGCCTGTTTTTGGGTTCGGTGTTACGAGTTAAAAACAGGTATTTTTGCTATAAAATTACTTAGAACTCCCAAACAGTATATATTTTTCTCTCTAACACCCTAGAGAATAACATGGCAGTCATTGCAAAACTTTATGTCACACCGTATTTGCACAGCGGTCTTCCCAGCGTGCATTTTTTAAAATAAATTCAGTTTTTTTAGTTAAAAAATAAGAAAACAGTAAAGTTAGGTAAATTTTTTTCCATATTGTGAAAGATAATGTTACGCCGAGTAAAATGATACCCAACATGTCATGCTTCAAAATTGCGTCCGCTCGCGGAATGGCGTCAAACTTTGCAACTTAAAAATCTCTATTGGCGACGTTTAAAAAATTCTACAGGTTAGCAGTTTGGTGTTACAGAGGAGGTCTAGTGCTAGAATTATTGGTCTCGCTCTAATGATCGCCGCGATACCTCACATGTGTGGTTTGAACACTGTTTTCATATGTGGGCGGGACTTAGGTATGCGTTCGCTTCTGCGCGCGAGCTCGCGGGGACGGGACGCTTTAAAAAAATTTTCTTTTTTAATTATTTATTTTGCTTTTTACTTTTTATTTTAACACTGTTCTTTTTTTTAAAAAAAATGTGATCACTTTTATTCCTATTACAAGAAATGTAAGCATTCCTTGTAATAGAAAAAAGCATGACAGGTCCTCTTTAATATGAGATCTGGGGTAAAAAAGACCTCACATCTCATATTTACAGTAAAATGCAAAAAAAAAAAAATTTGAAAAAAATGACAGCCCAAAAAAAAATGGGCCCTTTAAGACCGTTGGGCGGAACTGACTTCTGACGTCATTTCCTGCCTTGCCATACTATGGAGCCGAGTGAGTGGCTTCAGCCACTCAGTCGGCTCACAGACACAGGGAGGAGAGGATCCGATCATCTCCGGCGCTGCTGGCGGGTCCGGTAAGCGGCGGAGATGACGGGAAAGTGGCGGGGGGCACATCTCCCTCCGCTGATAAAATTGATCTTGCGGCAAATGCGCTGCTAAGACCACTTTTATCATGTGCAGAATCGTCTGCAGAAAAAAATGGTATCTGAATGGTGCCTGCAGCTGCAGGCACCATTCAGCTATCACTTCTCAAAGGCAGGACGTCAATGTATGTCCACCTAAAGAGAAGTGGTTAATAACCTCACATTGGTGTTTACTAGGTAAACAAGCCACCATTTACCATTGATACCCCCTCCAGTCTAATTGCAATCAAGAAATACTTCTATGGTCCTTTATCATCCTTAAGTATGTAAACAATGTACCCTTTGAAATGTAACAGACCATTCCTCACATACCTAGGTAGATTTCCATAAAATTAACATATCTAAGGGTCATCAGCTGTCCTTTTGATATGTTAAAATTGAGTTGGCTTGGACAACTCAACTATTATCAACTGAATTCTGGCCTGCTCAATATGTCAATATGGTTATGTATGTGTACATAATAATGTGCACATAATAATATCATATATAATAATATAATATCCTACCTAAATCGGCCAACATATTACTTAAAAAGATAGCAGTCGTTTGCACAGCATCTGTGCTGATTTGTGCTGCAAAAATGAACGTACAGTTGTGCTCATAAGTTTACATACCTATCATAATGACAACAGAAACTACCCAAATGACCCTGATCAAAAGTTTACATACTCCTGTTCTTAATACCGTGTATTGCCCCCTTTAACCTCAATGACAGCTTGAAGTCTTTTGTGGTATTTGTGGATGATGCTCTTTATCTTCTCAGATGGTAAAGCTGCCCATTCCTCTTGGCAAAAAGCTTCCAGTTCCTGGAAATTATTGGGCTGTCTTGCATGAACTGCACGTTTGAGATCTCCCCAGAGTGACTCAATGATATTGAGGTCATCAGGAGACTGAGATGGCCACTCCAGAACCTTCACTTTATTCTGCTGTAGCCAATAACAGGTTGACTTAACCTTGTGTTTTGGATCATTGTCATGTTGGAATGTCCAAGTATGTCCCTTGCACAGCTTCCTGGCTGATGAATGCAAATGTTCCTCCAGTATTTTTATATCACATACTGCATTCATCTTGTCATCAATTTTGACCAAATTTCCCATGCCTTTGTAGCTCACACATCCCCAAAACATCAGCGATCCATGTCACGTACCTGGTGGTGGAGTCTGATTGTGCAGAGGGCAACCTCTCTTACGGCCCTGGTTCGGGACCCCCTGAGATTCCAGAGCACAGGGGGGCACGAGGGCTGGTGCGGATGCAGATGGTGTTGTGAAGATCCTCCAGGAGCTTGTGCAGACAGAAGAGTGGTGATGCAGGCTGGGTCGGTATTAGGCAGGTTAATGCGGTACAAAGGAGCAGGCAAGCGGGTCGTCGGGTGCAGACAGGGTCGTTAACAGGCAGGCGTCTGAGGTACAAGAGGGTTAGGCAGAGACGTGGTCGTAGACAGGCAGAGGGTCGATACAGGCAGAGTTCAATCAGAGGTCAGGCAAGCCGGGTCAAAGATACAGGAAGACTGGAAAAACAGGTCACAGGAACTCACTAACACGCTGTAGAACAGACAGCATTTGCTACAAGGTGCACACTGTTTAAATAGAGCTCAACAAAGCACAACAAACTGCAAACAAGTCCTCAGCTCGAGGAAAGCACAAAAAACTGCAAAGAAGTCCTCAGCACAGTCTTCTTCTAACATTGCCCCCCCCAAGGGGCAGCCTCCGGATGCCCAAATGGGCTCTCTTGGTCGGGTTCCTTCTCCAGAAGGTTCTGATCAGGGCTTCTGCATGTAAATTCTCTTCAGGCTCCCAAGAGCTCTCTTCGGGCCCATAGCCCCTCCATTTAACCAGGTATTGGATGGTAACACTTCTCCTCCTGCAATCCAGAATGGACTCCACCTCAAATTCTTCTGATCCATCAACCAATACTGGTACTGGTGGACCTGTCTGTCGATCAGGAAAAGGGTCGGAGACCTTAGGCTTCAACAAGGACACATGAAAAACTGGGTGGATGCGGAATGACTCAGGCAGTTCCAGTTCATAGGCCACTTCATTGACCTTTCGTTTGATGGCAAAGGGTCCTATGAACTTTGGACCAAGCTTCTTTGATGGGCATGCCAATCTCAAGTTGAGAATGGAGAGCCATACCAGATTACCTGGCTCCAAGTTTAGTTTGCTACGCCTCTTCTTGTCATAGGTCTCCTTATTGGCCGCCTGTGTTCCTGCCATTGTCTCCTGCAGGAGTTTGTTATTGGAGGAAAAGAAATTCAGTAAGTCAGTCACAGCGGGCACTGAGTTTTCTGGGCAGGCATTGGACAAGAAGGCGGGATGGTAGCCATAGTTAGCAAAGAAGGGTTACTGCCGAGTGAACCGAATTGTTATATGCGAACTCCGCCAGTAGTAGGAGCGTAACCCAGTCGTCCTGGGAGAACGACGAGAAACAGCGTAGATACTGTTCAAGACTCTGGTTGGTACGCTCCATCTGGCCGTTCATCTGGGGATGGTATGTGGAGGACAGGGACAGGCCGATCTTCAGCGATTTACACAAAGACCTCCAGAACTTGGACGTGAATTGCACACCACGGTCAGATACCACATCAGTTAGGATCCCGTGCAACCGGACAATCTCTTTAATGAATATTCTGGCCGTTTCTGCGGCCAAAGGTATGCCTTTCATAGGTAGAAAGTGGGCCATCTTAGAGAGTCTATCCACTACCACAAAGATGGTAGAGCAACCTTCGGAGGGGGGTAACTCCACAATTAAGTCCATGTAAACGTGGCTCCAGGGCCTCTCTGAAACAGGTAACGGTTTAAGAAGGCCCCAAGCCCGAGTTTTACTCCCCTTACATCGGCTGCAGGTAGTGTGCGATTCCACATAGATCTTACAGTCCTCTCTAACTCGGGGCCACCAGAACGTGCGTTGCACTAATTACAAAGTCTTGCGTGCCCCGAAGTGCCCAGCGAGACGGTGGTCATGGCAGAGGTCTAAGGCTACGGTTCGCAGATGCTCCGGTACAAATATCTTGGTGCCATGCCAGAACAACCCATCCTTGGGCTGCAGAGGAGTTCCCGGAAGGGGGTTTGGCTCCAGGGAAACTTGCCGGATCCGTGACAACACGTCCTACTGCAACAACATAAAACTTCTTGAAGACAATATAGTGTCAGGGGATACTGGAGCTTCCGGTATGTTAAACATACGAGACAAGGTGTCTGGTTTGGGGTTATTCGACCCGGGCCTGTAGGTGTTGTGAAAGGAAAATCGGGCAAAGAACAGCGCCCATCGGGCTTGGCGGGTTTACAGCCTCCTGGCAATCCTCAGGTATTCCAAGTTGCGGTGATCTGTATAGATAAGAATGGGATGTGCTGCCCCCTCTAGGAGATACCGCCATTTTTCCAGGGCAGCCTTGATAGCAAGAAGTTCCCGGTCCCCCACATCATAGTTCCTTTCAGCGGGGGATAGCTTGCGTGAAAAGAACGCCACTGGATGAAGTAGTGCCTTAGTACCCTGCCTTTGAGAAAGAATGGCCCCGACTGCCACCTCGGATGCGTCAACCTCCAGAACATAGGGCAGAGCGGGGTCTGGGTGCTTAAGGATGGATGCATAGGTGAATAGTCTCTTAAGCTTCTCAAAGGCTGCTTGCGCCTCAGGAGTCCAATGGAACGGGACACCCTGCTTGGTCAGGTGTGTGATAGGGGAGATGATGGAGGAAAATAAACTTCCTGTAGAAGTTTGCAAATCTAATAAATCTCTGGATTCCTTTTCTGTCGACCGGGGCAGGCCAGTCCAGAATGGCAGAGACCTTTTGGGGGTCCATCTTGATGCCTCCGACAGAAATTATAAGTCCAAGGAATTGTATGCTTGCCTGCTCAAATTCACACTTTTCTGGTTTGGCATAGAGGCCGTGTTGACGGAGGCGACCTAGTACCTGTTTGATATGGGAACGGTGAAGCTCCAGGGAAGGTGAGAAGATCAAAATACCATCAAGGTAGGCGATGACAAAGAGGTCAAGAAAGTCCTGGAAGATGTCGTTTATAAAGTGCTGAAAAGTGGCTGGGGCATTGCATAACCCAAAAGGCATCACCAGGTACTCGAAGTGACCGAAACGAGTACGAAAGGCCGTCTTCCATTCGTCACCTTCTCTGATCCGTACCAAGTTGTAAGCTCCTCGGAGGTCCAGTTTGGTGAACACAACAGCGGTCCCCAGGCGCTGGAATAGCTCTGGGACAAGTGAAAGCGGGTATCGATTCTTCACTGTGACCTTATTGAGCTCCTGGTAATCGATACATGGGCGCAGGGAATGGTCCTTTTTCTCCACAAAAAAGATGCCTGCCCCAGCCGCGGAAGTAGAAGGACGGATGAAGCCCTTGTTGAGGTTCTCTTCAATATAAGTCTTCAGAGCGCTGAGTTCCAGCTCAGAAAGTGGATATATTCTGCCGAAGGGAATCTCTGCACCAGGGAGGAGCTCAATGGGGCAATCATATGGTCTATGAGGGGGAAGGGTCTCAGCCCCCTTCTCGCTGAAAACGTCCAAGAAAGTGCGGTAGATGCTGGGGACAAGCTGATGGATTTCAGGCTCAGGGTCAAGATCCAGGGTTAGTAGAGCAGGGCTTGTTCCAGAAGCTTGGGGGAAGCAGTGCTGGTGGCAGTACGGAGACTGGAACTGAACTCTCCTAGTGGACCAGGCAATGGTGGAGTTATGGGCCTGAAGCCAGGGTAGTCCTAGGATGACAGGGAAGATGGGAGAGGCAATGGCATCAAGTGCGAGTATCTCCTGATGGCCACCCAGCACCGTAGTGGTCAGTGGGATGGTCTCCTGTGACACCGGACCAGATTTTATGGTTGTACCATCACCCAGGTGCACCGCCATCCTGCAGGTCTTGGGTTGCAGGGGTATCCCATGTTGTGCAGCAAAAGTCAGATCCAGGAAACAGCTGCAGGCACAAGAGTTTACAATGGCGGGAATGGTAATGGCTCCTCCGGAAACTGTAGACACAGATAGAGGGTGAGATGAGCCGTCCTGACTGGTGCTGGTTGCGGAGAGGTAGCCAGGCATCTCCCCACTTTGGCTGGGCAAGAGCGCACAAAGTGCCCCGGCTCTCCACAGTAGAGGCAGAGGTTTCTTCGGCACTGGCTCTCTTCAGAAGTCAGTGCCGGGCGCACCAAGCCCGCTGCTGGGGTCCAGGCAGCCTCAGAGGAGGAGAGGCGGGTATGCTGGAACCGGCCAGGGTGCCCTTTGGCAACCCCCCGGTGGGAGGTAGCATCCAGTAGGGTCGCAGGTTCACCTTGGCCTTTTCTGCTCTGCGTTATCGAAGGCGCTGATCGATCTGGATGGCCAGATCGATAAGCCTCCCCAGGGAGACTGGCGCCCCCACACGGGCCATCTCATCCTTCAGGGGGTCGGCCAAACCCCGCAGGAACTGGTGGCACAGAGCAGCTTCATTCCAGGCAGTGTCGGAGCTTCAATGCCTGAACTCGGATACATACTCCTCCGCCTTGTCGGAGGGCGTGGAGTGCGGCTTCGGCAGTAGCCACCTGATGCGGATCTTCATATAGCCGCGCCATAGCTTGGAAGAACCGGGTTAAATCCGACACTTCAGGTGCCCCTTGCTAGAGGAGCCAGTGGGCCCATAATTGGGGCTCATCCCGAAGTAAGGAAATCACCAGCCCCACCTTTGTGGATTCCAGGGAGAAGGTGTGGGGCTGCAGGCTGAGATAAAGTTTGCAGCGGAACGTCCTACAGTCCCCTGAGAACCGTTGTGGCAAGGGCACTGGGGGGTTCTGCTGCAGGCAGACCAGCCCCTGATGAGGCCAGTGAGGCATATTCCCGAAGCTGGGCCTGTAGCTGAGTGTATTCTGTTTGCAGGTGCAGCACGGCTCGAGAGAGACCGTCCAAATGCTGACAGAGTCCATGTAGCGGAGAGGGCCCCTGCTCAGACTCAGACATGGCTGTCTGTTACTGTCACGTACCTGGTGGTGGAGTCTGATTGTGCAGAGGGCAACCTCTCTTACGGCCCTGGCTCGGGAACCCCTGATAGAGGAAACAGGAGATTCCGGAGCACAGGGGGGCATGAGGGCTGGTGCGGATGCAGATAGTGTTGTGAAGATCCTCCAGGAGCTTGTGCGGACAGAAAAGTGGTGATGCAGGCCGGGTCGGTATTAGGCAGGCTAGTGTGGTACAAAGGAGCAGGCAAGCGGGTCGTCGGATGCAGGCAGGGTCGTTAACAGGCGGGCGGCTGAGGTACAAGAGGGTTAGGCAGACACATTGGTGTTTACTAGGTAAACAAGCCACCATTTACCATTGATACCCCCTCCAGTCTAATTGCAATCAATAAATACTTCTATGGTCCTTTATCATCCTTAAGTATGTAAACAATGTACCCTTTGAAATGTAACAGACCATTCCTCACATACCTAGGTAGATTTCCATAAAATTAACATATCTAAGGGTCATCAGCTGTCCTTTTGATATGTTAAAATTGAATTGGCTTGGACAACTCAACTATTATCAACTAAATTCTGGCCTGCTCAATATGTCAATATGGTTATGTATGTGTACATAATAATGTGCACATAATAATATCATATATAATAATATAATATCCTACATAAATCGGCCAACATATTACTTAAAAAGATAGCGGTCGTTTGCACAGCATCTGTGCTGATTTGTGCTGCAAAAATGAACGTACAGTTGTGCTCATAAGTTTACATACCTATCATAATGACAGCAGAAACTACCCGACCCTGTTCAAAAGTTTACATACTCCTGTTCTTAATACAATGTATTGCCCCCTTTAACCTCAAAGACAGCTTGAAGTCTTTTGTGGTATTTGTGGATGATGCTCTTTATCTTCTCAGATGGTAAAGCTGCCCATTCCTCTTGGCAAAAAGCTTCCAGTTCCTGGAAATTCTTGGGCTGTCTTGCATGAACTGCACGTTTGAGATCTCCCCAGAGTGGCTCAATGATATTGAGACTGAGATGGCCACTCCAGAACCTTCACTTTATTCTGCTGTAGCCAATAACAGGTTGACTTAACCTTGTGTTTTGGATCATTGTCATGTTGGAATGTCCAAGTATGTCCCTTGCACAGCTTCCTGGCTGATGAATGCAAATGTTCCTCCAGTATTTTTATATCACATACTGCATTCATCTTGTCATCAATTTTGACCAAATTTCCCGTGCCTTTGTAGCTCACACATCCCCAAAACATCAGCGATCCATGTCACGTACCTGGTGGTGGAGTCTGATTGTGCAGAGGGCAACCTCTCTTACGGCCCTCGTTCGGGAAACCCCTGATAGAGGAAACAGGAGATTCCGGAGCACAGGGGGGCATGAGGGCTGGTGCGGATGCAGATGGTGTTGTGAAGATCCTCCATTAGCTCGTGCGGACAGAAGAGTGGTGATGCAGGCCGGGTCGGTATTAGGCAGGCTAGTGCGGTACAAAGGAGCAGGCAAGTGGGTCATCGGGTGCAGGCAGGGTTGTTAACAGGCGGGCGACTGAGGTACAAGAGAGTTAGTCAGAGACATGGTCGTAGACAGGCAGAGGGTCGGTACAGGCAGAGGTCAATCAGAGGTCAGGCAAGCCGGGTCACAGATACAGGAAGACTGGAAAAACAGGTCACAGGAACTCACTAACACTCTGTAGAACAGACAGCATTTGCTACAAGGTGCACACTGTTTAAATAGAGCTGTCTGGCGCCGCCTCCTCCGGGAGTGCGAGGAAAGCACAACAAACTGCAAACAAGTCCTCAGCGCGAGGAAAGCATAACAAACTGCAAAAAAGTCCTAAGCAGAGTCTTCTAACAATCCACCTCCGTGTTTCAAAGGAGGCTTCGTTGACTCCTCTCCAAATGTAGAGTTTATGGTTGTGGCCAAAAAGCTCCATTTTGGTCTTAGCATGCCCGATGACTTTGAGATAGAAGGTTTGAAGCTTGTCTCTTTGCTGTTTGGCGTATTGTAAGTGGGATACTTTGTGGCATTTGCATAGTAATTGCTTTCTTGGCGACTCGATCATGCATCCCATCTTTCTTCAAGTGCCTCCTTATTGTGCATCTTGAAACAGCCACACCACATGTTTTCAGAGAGTCCTGTATTTCACCTGAAGTTATTTGTGGGTTTTTCTTTGTATCCTGAACAATTTTCCTGGCAGTTGTGCCTGAAATTCTAGTTATTCTACCTGACCGTGGTTTGGTTTCAACAGAACCCCTCATTTTCCACTTCTTGATTAGAGTTTGAAGTCTCAATTCCTTGGAAATTCTTTTTTTTTTTTTTTTTTCTCCCTTTACTGTTTTATACATTTCAACTACCTTTTCCCGCAGATCCTTTGGCAATTCTTTTGTAGAGTTGATTGAACCTCTGGAAGTTTGGGTTCTTCTGGTTCGGCCGAACTTCGGGACAAAGTCCGGGTTCGGGTCCGGACTTGACCGGAACTTTGACCCGGTCCCCGAACCCCATTGAAATCAATGGGGACCCAAACTTTTAGGCACAAAAATGGCTGTAACAAAGTCCTGGAAAGTCCTAGAGGTCTGCAAAAGGAAGGAAAATGGGGGTAAGGGTCGGACAAGTGCCCTACAAAGAAATGGGGATAGGGAAATAACCTAAAATAATTTTTAAGCTAAAATCACATAAAAAAAATCAAAAATGGAGGTGGATGTTGAGTTAGAGGTTGAGGAGGCGGTGAAAGTGGCGGTGGAGGGCATGTCTCAAGAAGCCCTAACAGATATACCGCTACTGTTATTGCAATCTGTAATGCCAGATATTTCCTTAACCACCTGGTCTCACGCAGGAATTACATCATTAGCTCTTCTATACGAGAACAATGTGCTTCTTTCCTTCTAACAGCTCCGGAACAAATTCCAGATCCCTGCTAGGGATCTCTTCAAATACTTCAGAATCCGCTCCCTTCTTTCCAACTGGACTTGCTCAAACAACCCTCTCATGAAACATGTCTTACGTTTCAATCTCAATGCTACAACCATAAAAAAAGGCATTTCTTTCTTCTACAAATTGCTGACAACTACCTCCACTGTCATAAAACCAAACAACATCCAAAAATGGGAAACCCAGCTCCACCGCACGTACGATCTCCAGGAATGGCGAAAATCTCTGCAATCTCCTCTGAAATTCTCCAAATGTATTACCCATTGGGAAGGAGTACAAAAATTGTTCCACAACTGGTATCTTACTCCAGCAAAACTCTCCACTATCTACGCAACACACTCGGCCCTTTGCTGGAGAGCCTGCGGTATGAAAGGAACACTCATGCATGTCTGGTGGTCCTGTCCCAAACTGGCCCCCTTCTGGCAAGACGTCACACGATTCATGGCTGGCATGCTGGGTCAACCTGTAACCCTCTCTCCCCAACTCATCCTTTTCGGTCTGGATATGGCAGCCTGGCTTTGTGACACACATGCCCTTGCAACCCACGTTCTCATTGCCATTAGACTCTCCATAGCTAGGAGATGGAAATCTATCGATCCTCCTTCCTTGATGGAATTACACTCTTCCTTGAACAATCAATGCCTTATGGAATGCATGCACGCTAAGGCGCACCTGCAAGTCCCACTCTTCCGAAAAAGATGAACCCTCTGGTTACAGCATCCTAAGTGTAACCTGCAACACTAAGCAGAGACACTGCAAGAGCAATTTTACACAGCTGTACTGACTTTGACTATCTGCACCGACATTTATCTTTAGATTATACCTGCCTAGTATTCTTCTTGCTACATTGTGCGAGCGGAAGGCTCTGGCCCATTTCTGGGGCAGCGCGCTCTGCTCTCTCAGCAACTGCCATATGAGAGCTATTTCTAGATGACCCAAGTTCCTACTGCTCGATTTGTAGATAAGCAGGGCTCTCTATAGGAACATATTGTATGAAAATACCTGCTACCTTCCCTTTCTTGATTTGCATATTTGCAACTGTAAAGTATACTCCTGTATGTGTTATTTCTTTCTGACAATAAAACATAAGTTAAAAAAAAGAAAGTGGCGGTGGAGGAGGTAGCCAACACTGTTTTTTTTATTTTT
>BLSH010082796.1:102281-113738 GCA_018402905.1 Glandirana rugosa
TAAAGGTAGAGGATCGATACCTCTCAGATTACCGTTACTCTTGCACCCAACGTTCCCGTACACACAGTGTTTCTGTGACACACATGCCCTTGCAACCCACGTTCTCATTGCCATTAGACTCTCCATAGCTAGGAGATGGAAATCTATCGATCCTCCTTCCTTGATGGAATTACACTCTTCCTTGAACAATCAATGCCTTATGGAATGCATGCACGCTAAGGCGCACCTGCAAGTCCCACTCTTCCGAAAAAGATGGACCCTCTGGTTACAGCATCCTAAGTGTAACCTGCAACACTAAGCAGAGACACTGCAAGAGCAATTTTACACAGCTGTACTGACTTTGACTATCTGCACCGACATTTATCTTTAGATTATACCTGCCTAGTATTCTTCTTGCTACATTGTGCGAGCGGAAGGCTCTGGCCCATTTCTGGGGCAGCGCGCTCTGCTCTCTCAGCAACTGCCATATGAGAGCTATTTCTAGATGACCCAAGTTCCTACTGCTCGATTTGTAGATAAGCAGGGCTCTCTATAGGAACATATTGTATGAAAATACCTGCTACCTTCCCTTTCTTGATTTGCATATTTGCAACTGTAAAGTATACTCCTGTATGTGTTATTTCTTTCTGACAATAAAACATAAGTTAAAAAAAAGAAAGTGGCGGTGGAGGAGGTAGCCAACACTGTTTTTTTTATTTTTGTGCAAGAAATGCACCGCTGGCCGCAAATGTAGTTTTTTTTTTTTTTTTAAACCAGCGATGTAGATGCACTTTTTAATTTTGTGCAAGAAACAATAATCTGTCTCTTTAAGCAACAGTAGGAACCTCTCCCTATAGAACTAGGAGATGATTTTAGATTCTAAAATCATCTCCAAGTTGTACAGGGAAAGCCTCCAGCTGTTGCTTTAAGGGAAAGATTATTGTTCTAAAATCATCTTCAAAGTGTGTGGGAAAAGTCTATTGCAGGGGCATAGAGCCATATTACTGTTCTAAAATCATCTTCAAAGTGTGTGGGAAAACCCTGTTTCAGCCGCATGAAGCCATATTAGTGTTCTAAAATCATCTTCAAAGTGTGTGGGAAAACCCTGTTTCAGCCGCATGGAGCCATATTAGTGTTCTAAAATCATCATCAAAGTGTGTGGGAAAACCCTGTTTCAGCCGTGTGGAGCCATATTAGTGTTCTAAAATCAGCTTCACAGTGTGTGGGAAAACCCTGTTTCAGCCGCGTGGAGCCATATTGGTGTTCTAAAATCATCTTCACAGTGTGTGGGAAAACCCTGTTTCAGCCGCGTGGAGCCATATTAGTGTTCTAAAATCATCTTCACAGTGTGTGGGAAAACCCTGTTTCAGCCGCGTGGAGCCATATTAGTGTTCTAAAATCATCTTCAAAGTGTGTGGGAAATCCCTGTTTCAGCCGCGTGGAGCCATATTAGTGTTCTAAAATCATCTTCACAGTGTGTTGGAAAAGCCTGTTTCAGCCGCATGGAGCCATATTAGTGTTCTAAAATCATCTTCAGTGAAGATGATTTTGAAGTCAATGGGGACCCGAACTTTTAGGCACAAAAATGGCTGTAACAAAGTCCTGGCAAGTGCTAGAGGGCTGCAAAAGGAAGTAAAATGGGGGTAAGAGTAGGGCAAGTGCCCTACAAAAAAATGGGGATAGGGAAAATAAATTAAAATCAAATAAACTAGGAGATGATTTTTGAACAATAATGTGTCACTTACAGCTGCAGCTAGAACCTCTCCCTTTAGAACTAGGAGATGATTTTTGAACAATAATCTGTCCCTCTAAGCAGAAGCCTCTACCTAGTGCAGTCAGATCGCTCAAAACAGCAGTATGTGAAATCTCAAATTACTCCCACAATCTGATCGTTGTGTACGATCCCACAATCTGATCATTGTGTACGATCGTAAGGATCGTTGTGTTATGAAGGGTTTGATCTGCAATCTGTCACTCAAAGCAGCAGTATGTGAAATCTCAAATTTCTGCAATTTGTTCCTGAGAGCAACAGTAGTAGTAATCTCAGGATGCAGGATCAGATGTTAAAATGTCTGCAATCTGTCCCTCACCAAAATGCCGGCAGCTTCCTCTCCCTAAACTAACCCAAGAGCATGTGACATGCAGCACTGTGACTCCAGCCTCATATAGAGGCTGGGTCAAATGATGCACTGGCCAATCACAGCCATGCCATTAGTAGGCATGGCTGTGATGGCTTCTAAGGGCAAACCAGTGAAACGCTTGTTCATTGGCTGCCCTGCAGCTATTCAACATGCGTGATCAACTACCAGAACCCGATTTTTTGAAACGTCTGTGTTCGGGTCCAGGACACCCCAAAGTTCGGTACGGACCCGAACGTTACAGTCCAGGTTCGCTCAACACTATTCATTACTGACATTTGGCTTGCTCCTAGACTATGCTTCTGCTTAATCCCAACCTGCAACTATTCGTTATCAACCATTGTCTTGTTCCTCAGCTATGCTTCTGCTTCTCCCTATCTGTTATATCTGATACTGGACCCCGGCTTGCTCACCTCCTGGTGGGGCGATCCTGAGGACCACAACCTGGTGCTAACATGCAGTAGAATCCATCTCCCCCATAAGGAGCTCTGGTGAACACCGGTTAGTACTTAGATTTCACACCTCAAGTGAGCCTGTGACATCTGCCAGGGTGGACTGCCTGTGTTCCTATCCTGCTGGTTCTTGTGTGAGCTTCCACTGCTATAGCAACTGGTCTTCGAGCCTGACCCCTTGATCATGACAATACCATTTGTTTGTGCTGGGTTTGTGCTGAGTTGTACCACAAAAACAAACTTTCTATTTGTTTGGTTTTTGAGATATTGGACATTCAATATTAGATTATGTAACTTAAAGCACTGCCCGCTTTGCACTATGTTATTACATTTCAAAAACAAATATACCATACGTTTGTGCTGCATTTGTGCAGGAAAAACAAGCATATTGGTATAGTGTATTTTTTCACATAGCACTCTCATTGTGTATCAGAAAGAATGATTATGGGCTGTTCATTCTGTGTGTAGGAGAAATGGTTAGTATGTCATAAGGCATTTATTTGGGTACCAATGCCCTTGCTCATGATTTACACTATACCAATACCAGTTATTGAGGCACAAACTCAGCCCAAACATAATTGTTTTTGAAATTCAATGGGGTTCAAAGTGAGCGGGGTTTCATTAACTATAATATCTGAAACTAAGCCAGCATATACGTTTATTTTAGTGGCACAAAGGCAGCACAAACAAATGATATATTTGTTTTTAAAATGTAATAACAAGGGGAGCAAAGTGGGCGGGGCTTGAGATCACATAATATTACATTTAATGTGCAATAACTTCAAAACTAAACCATCAGAAAAGTGTATTTTTGCATCACAACTCAAACGCAGCACAAGAAATGGTATATTTTTATTCACATATCACAGAATGGCAGTTGTACTCGAGATTTAAATCCCTCTGAATTCACAGAAGTGGATGTCTTAGAAATGCATTTTACTAAATAATATAAATATTTATATGTATAAATATATATTAAGGAAATTATATGCTATAAGAATGTAATGATTATTTATTTAATTAACTTTGGTATTTTATTAAATAAACCTATTAAATTGCTGGTGCAGATAAAGGACCATGTTATGCCCTCAGTGACATTCTGTTCTGCTCATTATCTTATTACACTGTTTTTTGTCTACACAGGACCTGGATGATGAGGATGCCTCACAGATCCAAGAATACCTATCTACATTGATCCTGAATATTTATGTTATCCACAGAGTTACTGATGAAAACAGTACCATACCACCTTGGGGATATTTATTTAGGGAGTAGAGGTTCTCAGTGGAATCTCTGATGTACCCGAAGCATGTGTTTTTGTGATTGGACTCATTTATGCTTTCAACCGGAGCTACCCTAAAAACCTAAAATATACCTTTGCAGTTTTTTAGAAGACCTTTTTAGAGCTAGATGTGGGGAATCTATCTTCAAAAGTTCACTCTTTAACGACTTCAATACCAGGCAGTTAGAACACTTCCCGCCCAGACCAATTTTCAGCTTTCAGTGCTCTCACAATTTGAGTCACAATTACTCAGTCATGCTACATTTTATCCAAACAAAATTTGTATCATTTTTTTCCCACAAATAGAGCTTTCTTTTGGTGGTATTTAGTTCCTACTGGGATTTTTATTTTTTGCGATATAAGTAGGGTTGAGCGGACACCTGGATGTTCGAGTTCGTCGGGTTCGGCCGAACCTCGTGAAACTGTTCGGGTTCGGCACCGAACTCGATCCGAACTTGACCCCGGACACCGAACCCCATTGAAGTCAATGGTGACCCGAACTTTTGGGCACAAAAATGGCTGTATAAAAGTCATGGAAAGGGCTAGAAGGCTGCAAGAGGAAGCAAAATGGGGGTAAGAGTAGGACAAGTGCCCTGCAAACAAATGTGGATAGGGAAATAACTTAAAATCACATAAAAAAAATAAAAATGGGAGGAGGAGATGGATATGGAGTAGGAGCCTAGAGGTTGACTAGGCTGTGACTGTGGCAGTGGAGGTGGAAGTGGCGGTGGTGGAGGAGGAGGAGGAGGAAGAGGAGGAGGAGGTAGCCAACACTGTTTTTTATTTGTTTGGGGTTTTTTTTAGAATTGGGTTAGCCCAAAAAATATTGAGACATATTCAAAAAAAAAAAAAAAGGATACCAATGGCTGTGTGAGGCCGGTCTAAATGTCTATTCTGCACAAGGTACAGACAAGTCTTGTGGGATCCATGCCTGGTTCATTTTAATAAAGTTTAGCTTGTCCACATTGGCTGTGGACAGGAGGCTGCACTTGTCTGTGATAACGCCCCCTGCCGTACTAAACACACGTTCAGACAATACACTGGCTGCAGGGCAGGCCAGCACCTCCAAGGCATAAAGGGCAAGCTCAGGCCATGTGGCCAATTTGGAGACCCAGAAGTTGAATGGGGCAGACCCATCAGTCAGTACGTGTAGGTGTGTGCACACATACTGTTCTACAATGTTGCTGAAACGCTGTCTCCTGCTAAGACGTTGCCTATCAGCTGGTGGTGCTGTTTGTGGTGGCGTGCTGCTGACAAAGCTTTTCTACATTTCGGCCATGATAACCCTGCCTTCTGAGGTGCTTGCGGTGCCACAGCTGCGTTGTCGACCTCTTCCTCCTCCTCCTCTGCCTTGTGCTTCCAATGAGCCCCCGCTGTCATTTGGGAATGCCCTCAGCAGCGCGTCTAACAGAGTGCGTTTGTAGTCGCGCATCTTCCGATCATGCTTCAGTGAGGGAATTAACCACTTCAGCCCCGGAAGGATTTCCCCCTTTAGGACCGGAGCCCTTTTTGCGATTCGGCCCTGCGTCGCTTTAACTGACAATTGCGCGGTCATGCGACGTTGTACCCAAACGAAATTTGCGTCCTTTTTTTCCCACAAATAGAGCTTTCTTTTGGTGGTATTTGATCACCTCTGCGTCATTTCTGATCGCCGCTATAAACAAAAGAAGAGTGACAATTTTGCAAAAAAACCCAAATTTCTTACTTTTTGCTAGAATACAAATCCAAAAAAAAAATATAAAAAAACATTTTTTTTTCACCGTTTTTGGCCGATTTATATTCTTCCTCATATTTGCGATAAAAAAAAATCGCAATTGGCGTTTATTGATTGGTTTGCGCATCATTACGGATGATGAGAATTCATTTTTGGGGTTTTTATTTTTTTTTCATCTTTTACTAAAAATGGCGGCGATCTGCGATTTTTTGCGGTACTGCGATATTTCAGCGGACATGTCGGACCATTTTGACACTTTTTTGGGACCATTGGCATTTATACAGCGATCAGTGCTATAAAAATGCACTGATTACTGTGTAAATGCCATTATCAGTGAAGGGGTTAACCTGCAGGGGGCGCGCTAAGGGTTAACTATGTTCCCTGGGCGTGTTCTAACTGTATGGGGGATGCCCTAACAGGGGAAGGGAAGTTATCACAGCCTTCACGTAAAGGAAGGCTGTGATCACAGCCCTTCCCCCTCACACAGAGCGGAGGTCCGTGTTTACATACACGGACCTCCGCTCATTCACTCCGGGGGGCCATCGCGGGTAGCCGGCGGCAATCGAAGCCGCCGCACCCGCTCCCCGGCCCTCCCCGGACACAGTGAGCGCAGCCGCCGTCGTATGACGGCGATTTGCGATAACGAACCACCTTGTCGCCGTCAACCTGCGGTTGGCGGTCGGCAAGTGGTTAAGGATGGCACGTTGCCCTTGTAACGGGGATCCAGCAGGGTGGCCACCCAGTAATCAGCACAAGTTAAAATGTGGGCAACTCGGCTGTTGTTGAGCAGGCACTGCAGCATGTAGTCGCTCATGTGTGCCAGGCTGCCCAGAGGCAAAGACAAGCTGTCCTCTGTTGGAGGTGTATCATCTGTGTCCTCCGTATCCCCAGAGCCATGCTCCAGGGATGACCACGAGCTGCGTTGGGTGCCACCCTGCCACTACTCCTCCTTCTCATCATCCTTGTCCTCCTCATCCTCCAGAACTGTCCCCTGGCTTGAACATTTTTGACCTGGCCTATGTTGGTGCAGGAACCCACCCTCCGAGCCACTTGTGAATGACTGGCCTGATAACCATGGAAATAACCCCTCTTCCTCCTCCTCCTCCTGTGCCACATCCTCTTCCATCATCGCCCAAAGTGTTTTTTCAAGGAGACATAGAAGTGGGATAGTAACGCTGAGAACAGCGTCATCGGCACTGGCCATGTTGGTGGAGTACTCGAAACACCGCAATATGGTACACAGGTCTCGCATGGAGGCCCACTCGTTGGTGGTGAAGTGGTGCTGTTCCGCAGAGCGACTGACCCGTGCGTGCTGCAGCTGAAACTCCACTATTGCCTGCTGCTGCTCGCACAGTCTCTCCAACATGTACAAGGTGGGGTTCCACCTTGTGGGCATGTCACATAGAAGGCAGTGAGCGGGAAGGCCGAAGTCCCATTGCAACGCAGACAGGCGAGCAGCAGCAGGGTGAGAACACAGAAAGCGCACACAGACGGCCCGCACTTTATGCAGCAGCTATGAGATATCCGGGTAGTTTTTTAGAAATCTCTGCACCACCACATTCAGCACATGCGCCAGGCAAGGGATGTGCGTCAAACCGGCTAGGCCCAGAGCTGCTATGAGAGTTCGCCCATTATCGCACACCACCAGGCCGGGCTTGAGGCTCAGTGGCAACAACCACTCATCGGTCTGTTGTTCAATGCCCGTCCACAGCTTCTGCGCAGTGTGGGGTTTATCCCGCAAACATATCAGTTTTAAAACAGCCTGCTGTCGTTTCCCTCTGGATGTGTTGAAGTTGATGGCGAAGGTGTTACGCTGAGCGGATGAGGAGGTGGTAGAGGAGGAGGAGGAAGCGCAGTAGGAGGAGGAGGCAACAGGAGGCAAAGAGAAATGCCCTGCAATCCTGGGAGGCTGAAGGACATGCGCCAAAGGCTAGCCGCCTCAGGCCCACCCGCCACTACTTTTGCCCAGTGTGCAGTTAGCGAGAAATAGTGTCCCTGCCCATGCTTACTGGTCCACGTATCAGTGGTTATGTGGACCTTGCCACAGAAGGCGTTGCACAGTGCACACTTGATCTCATCCCCGACTTGTTTGTGTGAAGGGATGGCTCACCTGGAAAAGTAGTGGTGGCTGGGAACCACGTACTGTGGGACAGCCACCGCCATCAGGTTTTTAAAACTGTCCGTGTCCACCAGACGGAATGACAGCATTTCAAAGGCCAGGAATTTGAAAATGCTGGCATTCAGGGCCAGGGATCGTGGGTGGGTAGGGGGGTACTTCCTCTTTCTCTCCAGGTTTTGGGAGATGAAGAGCTGTAAGCTTCCATGGGACCGTGTGGAAATGCTTGGGGACGGTGGCGGACATGGTGGCGTTGCTGTCACATCTTCTGTTTGCTGGGTGGCAGGTGACACTGGCACTGTAGAGGTGGAGGAAGAGGCTGAGGCAGCAGCAGAAGAGGAAGCAGGAGGAGGCCGAGACCTTTCTTGGATTTTGAGGTACTTTTTCCACTGCAGCAAGTGCTTTGAATTTAGATGCCTGGTCATGCAGGTTGTGCTCAGGTTTAGAACATGTATGCCTCGCTTCAGGGTCTCATTGCACAGCTTGCAAACCACTTGTGTCTTGTCATCAGCACATTGTCTGAAGAACTGCTACACCGGGGAACGCCTTTGAGCTGCCTTTGGTGTGCTAGGTCCCTGGGTGCAGTGGGTAGTAGCAGGCGTACTGTCTAGGGGACGCTCGCTCTGCTTTTGCAACCTGCTTCCTTTTTTGCTGTGCTGGTGCCTCCAAACTGCACACATCACTCGCATGACCTTCATTCCATGTTGGGTCTAGGACCTCATCATCCTCCACATCATCTTCCACCCACCCTTCACCACTGCCCTCCTTGTCAGTCTGCAGATTGAGGAAAGCCGCAGCAGTTGGCACCTGTGTTTCGTCATCATCATCACAGACGTGCTGCCGTGGTGTTTCCATGTCCTCATCCTGAACCAGAAGTGGTTGGGCATCAGTGCACTCAATGTCTTCCACTTCTGGGCCAGGGCTATGTGGATGGTCCACGGAAAGCACAGCAGCAGAGTCATCAAAAAGCATGAGACTGCTGCATGACTTGGGGCTCAGACTGCTTGGCTGATTTGTAAAGAGCTGAGGTGAAAAACAGATGGCCAAGGGGTTCAGGTGCCAACTCTGAGCTTTCATCAAGGGACCGGGTGGGAGACAATGTGAAGGAACTTGAGGCATTGTCAGCCACACAATCTACTGGCGCCTGTACTTGTTTTGGCCTCACCATTCGTTGAGCGCCATTCGGGCCTACCATATAACGTTGAAGGTTCTGTCGGCTACATGAGGAATGTGTTTCACTTGTGCGTGTAGCTGGCACACATCGACCACGTCCTCTCCTTGCAACAGGAGCTTCAGCAACACCACCAACACCAGCAGCACCAGCAGCACCACGACCACCACCACGTCCCTTATTTGACGCTCTCCTCATTCTGGACACAAATGTACTATTTTTTTAATACACTATTTATTAATACAAAAAAAAGAATGATAAATGATTGGTTTTATTTAAAAAAAAAAAAAGAAAATAGTAGATGCACTTTTTATTTTTGTCCAACAAATGCACCACTCACACCAGCAGCAGGAACCTCTCCCTACACCAGTATGAGATGATTTTAGAACAATAATCTGTCTTTCACAGCACCGACAGCAACCTGTCCCTACTGCAGTATGAGATGATTTTAGAACAATAATCTCCCCCTCACAGCACCAACAGGAACATCTCCCTAATGCAGTAGGAGATGGCTTTATAACGATAAACTCTCCCTCAGAGCACCAACAGGAACCTCTCCCTAATGCATTAGTGGATGGTTTTATAAAGATAAACTCTCCCTCAGAGCACCAACAGGAACCTGGCCCTAATGCAGTAGTAGTTGGTTTTAGAACGATAAACTCTCCCTCAGAGCACCAACAGGAACCTCTCCCTAGAGCAGTAGAAGATGGCTTTATAACGATAAACTCTCCCTAATGCAGTATGAGATGGTTTTAGAACGATAATCTCTCCCTGAGAGCACCGACAGAAACCTCTCCCTAATACAGTATGAAATGGTTTTAGAACGATAATCTCTACCTCAGAGCACCAACAGGAACCTCTCCCTAATGCAGTATGAGATGGTTTTAGAACAATTATCTCTACCTCAGAGCACCAACAAGAATCTATTCCTAATGCAGTATGAGATGGTTTTAGAACGATAATCTCTCCCTCAGAGCACCAACCGAAAACTCTCCCTAATGCATTATGAGATGGTTTTAGAACGATAATCTCTCCCGCAGAGCACCAACAGGAACCTCTCCCTAATGCAGTATGAGAGGGTTTTAGAACGATAATCTCTCCCTCAGAGGACCACCAGGAACCTCTCCCTAATACAGTGTGAGATGTTTTAGAACGATAATCTCTCCCTCAGAGCACCAAGAAGAACCTGTGCCTAATGCAGTGCAAGATGGTTTTAGAACAACAATCTCTCCCTCAGAGCACCAACAGGAACCTCTCCCTAATGCAGTATGAGATGGTTTTAGAACGATAATCTCTCCCTCAGAGCACCAACAGGAACCTCTACATACAGCAGTATGAGATGGTTTTAAAACGATAATCTCTCCCTCAGAGCACCAACAGGAACCTCTCCCCAATGCAGTATGAGATGCTTTTAGAACGATAATCTCTCCCTCAGAGCACCAACAGGAACCTCTACATACGGCAGTATGAGATGGTTTTAGAACGATAATCTCTCCCTCAGAGCACCAACAGGAACCTCACCCTACTGCAGTATAAGATGGTTTTAGAACGATAATCTCTCCCTCAGTGCACCAGCAGAACCTCTCCCTAATGCAGTATGAGATGGTTTTAGAATGATAATCTCTCCCTCAGAGCACCAACAGGAACCTCTCCCTAATGCATTATGAGATGGTGTTAGAGCGATAATCTCTCCAGAGCACCAACAGGAACCTCTCAATAATGCAGTATGAGATGATTTTAGAACGATAATCTCTCCCTCAGAGCACCAACAGGAACCTCTCCCTAATGCAGTATGAGATGGTTTTAGAATGATGATCTCTCCCTCAGAGCACCAACAGAAACCTCTCCCTAATGCAGTATGAAATGGTTTTAGAACAATAACCTCTCCCTCAGAGCACCAACAGGAAGCTCTCAATAATGCAGTATGAGATGGTTTTAGAATGATAATCTCTCCCGCAGAGCACCAACAGGAACCTCTCCCTAATGCAGTATGAGAGGGTTTTAGAACGATAATCTCTACCTCAGAGCACCACCAGGAACCTCTCCCTAATGCAGTGTGAGATGTTTTAGAACGATAATCTCTCCCTCAGAGCACCAACAAGAACCTGTGCCTAATGCAGTGCGAGATGGTTTTAGAACAACAATCTCTCCCTCAGAGCACCAACAGGAACCTCTCCCTAATGCAGTATGAGATGGTTTTAGAATTATAATCTCTCCCTCAGAGCACCAACAGGAACCTCTCCCTAATGCAGTATGAGATGGTTTTAGAACGATAATCTCTCCCTCAGAGTACCAACAGGAACCTCTCCCTAATGCAGTATAAGATGGTTTTAGAAAAATAATCTCTCCCTCAGAGCACCAACAGGAACCTCTACCTTCGGCAGTATGAGATTTTTTTAGAATGATAATCTCTACCTCAGAGCACCAACAGGAACCTAGCCCTAATGCAGTATGAGATGGTTTTAGAACGATAATCTCTCCCTCAGAGCACCAACAGGAACCTCTCCCTAATGCAGTATGAGATGTTTTAGAACGATAATCTCTCCCTCAGACGTAATCCCTCTCCAAGGACAACCACGAGACTCCCTCTCTAATAGCAAGATTT
>BLSH010082796.1:118478-135012 GCA_018402905.1 Glandirana rugosa
CGTAATTCCTCTCCAATGAGAGCACCAACAGAAACCTCTCCCTAATGCAGTATGAGATGGTTTTAGAACGATAATCTCTCCCGCAGAGAACCAACAGAAACCTCTCCCAAATGCAGTATGAGATGGTTTTAGAATGATAATCTCTCCCGCAGAGCACCAACAGTAACCTCTCCTTAATGCAGTATGAGATGGTTTTAGAACAATAATCTCTCCCTCAGAGCACCAACAGGAAGCTCTCAATAATGCAGTATGAGATGATTTTAGAACGATAATCTCTCCCTCAGAACACCAACAGGAACCTCTCCTTAATGCAGTATGAGATGGTTTTAGAACAATAATCTCTCCCTCAGAGCACCAACAGGAAACTCTCCCTAATGCAGTGTGAGATGTTTTAGAACGATAATCTCTCTCTCTCAGAGCACCAACAAGAACCTGTACCTAATGCAGTACGAGATGGTTTTAGAACAATAATCTCTCCCTCAGTGCACCAACAGTAACCTCTCCCTAATGCAGTATGAGGTGGTTTTAGAACGATAATCTCTCCCTCAGAGGACCAACAGGAACCTCTCCCTAATGCAGTATGAGAGGGGTTTTAGAACGATAATCTCTCCCTCAGAGCATCAACAGGAACCTCTCCCTAATGCAGTATGAGAGGGGTTTTAGAACGATAATCTCTCCCTCAGAGCATCAACATGAACCTCTCCCTAATGCAGTATGAGATGGTTTTAGAACGATAATCTCTCCCTCAGAGCACCAACAGGAACCTCTACATACAGCAGTATGAGATGGTTTTAAAACGATAATCTCTCCCTGAGAGCACCAACAGGAACCTCTCCTTAATGCAGTATGAGATGGTTTTAGAACGATAATCTCTCCCTCAGAGCACCAACAGGAACCTCTACATACGGCAGAATGAGATGGTTTTAGAACGATAATCTCTCCCTCAGAGCACCAACAGGAATCTCTCCCTAATGCAGTATGAGATGGTTTTAGAACGATAATCTCTCCCTCAGAGCACCAACAGGAACCTCTCCCTAATGCAGTATACAATGGTTTTAGAACGATAATCTCTCCCTCAACGCACCAACAGAAACCTCTCCCTAATGCAGTATGAGATGGTTTTAGAACGATAATCTCTCCCTCAGAGCACCAAGAGGAACCTCTCCCTAATGCAGTATGAGATGGTGTTAGAGCGATAATCTCTCCCTCAGAGCACCAACAGGAAACTCTACATACGGTAGTACGTACATAGTACGTGGTTCCCAGCTGCCACTACTTTTCCAGGCGAGCCATCCCTTCCCTGCACAAACAAGTCGGGGACAAGATCAAGTGTGCACTGCGCAATGCCATCTGTGGCAAGGTCCACATAACCACTGATACATGGACCAGTAAGCACGGGCAGGGACGCTATATCTCGCTAACTGCACACTGGGCAAATGTAGTGGCGAGTGGGCCTGAGCTGGCTAGCCATTTGGCACATGTCCTTCCACCACCGAGGATTGCAGGGCATTTCTCTTTGCCTCCTGTTGCCTCCTCCTCCTACTGCACTTCCTCCTCCTCGACCACCTACTCATCCGCTCAGCGTAACACCTTCACCACCAACATCAGCACATCCAGGGGGAAACAACAGCAGGCTGTTTTAAAACTGATATGTTTGGGGGATAAGCCCCACACTGCGCAGGAGCTGTGGACGGGCATTGAACAACAGACCAATGAGTGGTTGTTGCCACTGAGTCTCAAGCCCGGCCTGGTGGTGTGCGACAATGGCCGAAATCTCATAGCGGCTCTGGGCCGAGCCGGTTTGACGCACATCCCTTGCCTGGCGCATGTGCTGAATTTGGTGGTACAGAATTTTCTAAAAAACTACCTGAATATGTCAGAGCCGCTGCATAAAGTGCGGGCCGTCTGTGCACACTTTCGGCGTTCTTACCCTGCTGCTGCTCGCCTGTCTGCGCTGCAGCGGAACTTCGGCCTTCCCGCTCACCGCCTCATATGCGACATGCCCACAAGGTGGAAATCCACCTTGCACATGCTGGAGAGTCTGTGTGAGCAGCAGCAGGCAATAGTGGAGTTTCAGCTGCAGCACGCACGGATCAGTCACTCTGCGGAACAGCAACACTTCACCACCAACGAGTGGGCCTCCATGCGAGACCTGTGTAGCATATTGCGGTGTTTTGAGTACTCCACCAACATGGCCAGTGCCGATGACACTGTTCTCAGTGTTACTATCCCACTTCTATTTCTCCTTGAAAAAACACTTTGAGCCATGATGGAAGAGGATGTGGCACAGGAGGATGAGGAGGAGGAGGAAGAGGGGTCATTTCCACGGTTATCAGGCCAGTCATTCCCACGTGGCTCGGCGGGTGGGTTCCTGCACCAGCATAGGCCAGGTCAAAAATATTCAAGCCAGGGCACAGTTCTGGAGGACGAGGAAGATGAGGAGGAGGAGGAATCGCAGCAGGGTGGCACCCAACGCAGCTCGTGGGCATCACTGGAGCATGGCTGGGGTGATGCAGAGGACACAGATGATATACCTCCCACAGAAGACAGCTTGTCTTTGCCTCTGGGCAGCCTGGCACACAGTCTGAGTTGCCCATATTGTAACTTCTTCTGATTACTGGGTGGCCACCCTGCTGGATCCCCGTTACAAGGACCTCCTTGATTCCCTCACTGGAGTGTGAGAGGAAGATGTGTGACTACAAGCACACACTGGTAGAGGCGCTGCTGAGGGCATTCCCAAATGACCCCGGGGGCTCAGTGGAAGCACAAGGCGAAGGCAGAGGAGGAGGAGGAAGAGGCCGCCAACGCAGCTGTGCCACCGCCAGCACCTCAGAAGGCAGGGTTAGCATGGCCGAAATGTGGCAAAACTTTGTCAGCAGCCCGCCACAACAAACAGCACCACCAGCCGATAGACAACGTCTTAGCAGGAGGCAGCATTTCAGCAACATGGTGCAAGAGTATGTGTGCACACGCCTACACGTGCTGACTGATGGGTCTGCCCCATTCAACTTCTGGGTCTCCAAATTGGGCACATGGCCTGAGCTTGCCCTTTATGGAGGTGCTGGCCTGCCCTGCAGCCAGTGTATTGTCTGAACGTGTGTTTAGCACAGCAGGGGGCATTATCACAGACAAGAGCAGCCGCCTTTCCACAGCCAACGTGGACAAGTTAACCTTTATTAAAATGAACCAGACATGGATCCCACAAGACTTGTCTGTACCTTGTGCAGAATAAACATTTAGACTGGACTCACACAGCCATTCGTATACTTGTTTTTTTGAATAGGCCTCAATATTTTGGGGGCTACCCCAATTATAAACAAACAGAAAAAAAAACCAGCGTTGGCTACCTCCTCCTCCTCCGCCACTTCCACCTACACTGCCACGGTCACGGCCTAGTCAACCTCTAGGCTCCTACTCCACATCCACCCCCTTCCCATTTTTTTTATTTGATTTTAATTTATTTCCCTATCCCCTTTTTTTGTAGGGCACTTGCCCTACTCTTACCCCCATTTTACTTCCTTTTCAGCCCTCTAGCACTTGCCAGGACTTTGTTACAGCCATTTTTGTGCCTAAAAGTTCCGGTCCCCATTGAATTCAATGGAGTTCGGGGTCCGGGATAAAGTTCAGGCAACGTTCGGTGCCGAACCCAGACTTTTTTCCAAAGTTTGTTCGGACCCGCCGAACCCGAATGTCCAGGTGTTTGCTCAACTCTACTGGTGACAGGTACTCGGGTACTCTGATGGGTTGGTGACAGGCACTCTGGTACTCTGATGGGCTGGTGACAGGTACTTGGGTACTCTGATGGGCTGCTGACAGGTACTAGGGTACTTTGATGGGCTGGTGACAGGTACTCGGGTACTCTGATGGGCTGGTGTCAGGTACTCGGGTACTCTGATGAGCTGGTGACAAGTACTTGGGTACTCTGATGAGCTGGTGACAGGTACTAGGGTATTCTGATGGGCGGGTGACAGGTACTCGGGTACTCTGATGGGCTGGTGACAGGTACTCGAGTATTCTGATGGGCTGCAGATAGGTATTTGGGTACTCTGATGGATTGGTGACAGGTACTCGAGTACTCTGATGGGCTGCAGATAGGTATTTGGGTACTCTGATGGATTGGTGACAGGTACTCGGGTACTCTGACGAGATGGTGACAGGTACTCGGGTACTCTGATGAGCAGATGACAGGTACTCGGGTACTTTGATGGGCAGATGACCTGTATTTTGATGGGGTGGTGACAGGTCCTCTTTATTACTGGGGGGGATCAGTGTGCTTGGTTTGTACTGTGAACGGTCACGAGTTTGTTACCGTGGTTTGTTTACATCATGTGACCGGCTGTGATTTGACACGTTCAATTTCATTGGCTCTTTACCCTGATCGGGGCTGGGCATTGTCCGGGGTACAAGCCTCAATCCCGAGCGGCGTGGAAGTGGATGCCTGTAAATATCGTGATAGGACACAGCCGGTCATGTGGTAAAGAGCCAATTTTATTGGCTCTTTACCCCGATCTGTTATGGGCTGAGTCCCAAAGGACACACCCAATCGGGGGACTGCAGAGCGGCGAAAAAGGGAGGATGCCATATGACGTCCAACCAGGATGGGGAGTGCACCTTGCCAGCGTATTATTACAATACTCCGGTAAAGAAGTGGCTAAGGAGCAATGTGATATATATAGAGAATAATTAATATATGTACATTTCAAAGTGGTGGTGCAGTATTTACATTTCATATAAAAAAAAGTCTAATAAAATTGGGTCATGATAAACTTGTGCAGATCCAGTGCAAGCTGTTTGCACCAACTTCAGTGTAACATCACCAAGACACAAGTGCACACACCAGCTTGCCAACAAATGTGTCCTCTTAAATAGAGTTGAGCGAACTGGAACTGGAAGTCCGGGTTCTGCTGGTTCGGCCGAACTTCGGGACAAAGTCCGGACAGAACCCGAACTTTGTCCCGGACCCCGAACCCCATTGAAATCAATGGGGACGTGAACTTTTAGGCACAAAAATGGCTGTAAAAAAGTCCTGGAAAGTCCTAGAGGTCTGCAAAAGGAAGGAAATGGGGGTAAGGGTGGGACAAGGGCCCTACAAAGAAATGGGGACAGGGAAATATCTAAAAGCATTTTTTTAAAAATAATTTCATAAAAAAAATCAAAAATGGAGGTGGATGTGGACCATCTTCAAACTGTGTCTGAAAAGTATTAATTAACGGTAGAAGCCATATAACTGTTCTAAAATCATCTTCAAACTGTGTCAAAAAAGTATAAATAAGCCGGGAGAACCCATATCACTGTTCTGCAAACATCTGGAAACTGTGTGTAACACTTTAACTAAAACCGGGAGAAACCATACTACTGTTCTACAAACATCTGGAAACTGTGTGTAACACTTTAAATAAAACCGGGAGAAGCCATACTACTGTTCTGCAAACATCTGGAAACTGTGTGTGACACTTTAACTAAAACCGGGACAAACTGAACTACTGTTCTGCAAACATCTGGAAACTTATGTGCAAAGAATAAATCACAATATAGTGCATTACCAAGGTAATTAAACTATTTTATCTCTTTATCCATAAAGTTAACTGTAAGTACAGTACATTATGTCCCGCTATAACACTACAGCGTGCTTTATTCTCTGCATATAAGGGGTTTTCTTTAGTTGGCACAGGACTGCACAGAGAGGACAAAGGACACTTTTAGGAGATTGCCATCATACATGCATTGTTGCTTTTTGAGTGAAGTGGCTGCAAATATCTGGCAGATGACAAGCACACGACCGCATAATTTTATAACATCACATTTTTTGGGTAAGCAGATGGTGTGTGCTCTTCTGTCTTGATGATGTTACACTGAAGTAGGTGCAAACAGACTGCAGTGGATCTGCATATGTTTTTTAACTGCACAGTTTTGTATGACTTTTTATATTATATGTATGTTTTATGCATTTTATTCATTGCAATAGCACTTTGGACTGTACATGTATTAATTATTATTTATATTAATCACACTGCACTTTATTGTGGTTCACACTTATATGATGGATGTTTTTCCTTTGTTTCTTTGAGTCCTATCCTCCTGGCAGAGAGATGTATAAGGTTGGGTGGTGGAAGGATGATTGGGTGGGGGCTGGGGCAAAATGCACCTTTGCCTATGTACACAGAAATACGGGCACCAGCCCTGGATGGATATGGGATATGACGGAGGATGGAGAGGTTTGGGTCATGATTACACAGCTATAATTTGGGTAAAAGATGTGGATGGGAAGTGACATTGGTGTGCAGGCTGGAGATGAGGATTTCTTTATTCAGTGTGATGTCTGTACAGGAAAATATAGGACTTGCTGTGTGTCTAATCTATGAAATATGAGACATCCACCCCACCCCCCACATAACATCACTGTGATCAAAATGAATGTTGCAATTGTGAACAGGAGACTTCACACACTCTGCACAATACTCCCTGCAATTTATCAGTTGTCTGTGTGTCTTGTTTCTGCTGGCATGTTAGGAGCTGGAATATCACTGTCATCCAGTCAAAAGCAAGTAAAGACACCACATGACTTCAGCATGTAGATTCATGATGAGGTGTTGAACAGCCAATCCCAGGAGCACTGGAGAAGAAAGGGGAGGAGGGGGAATGAGGGGGAGTGAATGCTGGTGCATGAGATAAGAATCCCCTGTCTGTCACACAGCAGAATATTATTTCTCAGTCAGTCGTGTTTTATCACAGTGAACAAAGATAAGAGCTTTACTCATTGTTGGATTAACTCTTTGTGATAAAACTTAGCACAGACCACATGAAATCCTCTCCTGTACAAGCTAGAAGGGTTAGTAAAAAAATTATTTTTGGGTTTACATCCACTTTAATTTTGCAAAGAATTGTGGGAAAAAATGAATCCGTGAAAAAACTCACCATATCTCTTACTAAATACCTTGGAATGTCCACTTTCCAAAAAGGGGTCATTTGGGGGTATTTGTACTTTCCTGGCATGTTAGGGTCTCAAGAAATGAGATAGGCCTTCAGTACATCAGGTGTGATCAATTTTCAGTGATTTGCAACATAGCTTGTAGACTCGATAACTTTCACACAGACTAAATAATATCCACTAATTTGGGTTATTTTTACCAAACATATGTAGCAGTATAGATTTTGGCCCAAATTTATGAAGAAAATTTACTTTTTTGCAAAATTTTACAGTACAGAATAAAAAAAAGTGTTTTTTTTTCAAAATTTTCGCTCCTTTTTGCATATATCTAGAGTTGAGCGAACCCGGACTGTAAAATTTGGTTCTGTACCGGACTTTGGGGTGTCCGTGCCCCGAACCCGATCCCGGACATTAAAAAAAAAGTCCAGGATCGGGTTTGGTATTCGGGTATTTTTGGCGCCTTTTCTATAGCTGCTGGGCAGCCAATCAACAAGCTTTTCACTAGTTTGCCCTTAGAAGCCATCACAGCCACAGCCTCTATATGGGGCTGGAATCACGTAGCGCCACGTGTCAGATCGTCTCAGACTAGAGTAGGGAAAGCTCCATGCCGCTGCTAAGAGGGAAAGATTAGCGTTCACAACCATCTCAGAATGCATTAGGGAGACCTTCATTGCAGTCCTGCGAGGGAGACATTAGTGTTCAGAACCATCTTAACCACTTCAGCCCTGGAAGAATTTCCCAGGTTAGGACCAGAGCACTTTTTGCGATTCGGCACTGGGTCGCTTTAACCGACATTTGCGCGGTCGTGTGACATTGTACCCAAACAAAATTTGCGTCCTTTTTTTCCTGCAAATAGAGATTTCTTTTGGGGGTATTTGATCCCTTCTGCGTCATTTCTGATCACTGCTATAAACAAAAGAAGAGAGACCATTTTGCAAAAAAAAAAAAACAAATAATAATAATAATAAAAAATCACAATCTGTGCTTATTGATTGGTTTGATGGTGAGAATTAATTTCTGGGGTTTTCATTTTTTTTTTATATTTTACTAGTAATGGCTATTCGCAGATCGCCGCTTTTTTATGGCGATTCGCCCCCCAGCGTCCACACTGCCACCGTAAATAGACAGTAGGCAGTGTGGAACTGGTTATAGTGCATAAGAGAGATGTTCCTGTCTGTGCTGTGAGGGAGACAATAGCGTTCAGAACCATCTTATAGTGCATTAGGGAAACGTTCCTGTTTGTGCTCTGAGGGAGAGATTCTCATTCTAAAACCATCTACTACTGCATTAGGGAAACGTTCCTGTTGGTGTTCTGAGGGAGAGTTTCTCATTCTAAAACCATCTACTACTGCATTAGGGAAACGTTCCTGTTGGTGCTCTGAAAGGGGGGATTCTCATTCTAAAACCATCTACTACTGCATTAGGGAAATGTTCCTGTTGCTGCTCTGAGGGAGAGATTATCATTCTAAAACCATCTAATACTGCATTAGGGAAACGTTCCTGTTGGTGCTCTGAGGGAGAGTTTATCATTCTAAAACCATTCACTACTGCATTAGGGAGAGGTTCCTGTTGGTGCTCAGAGGGAGAGTTTATCATTCTAAAACCAACTACTACTGCATTAGGGCCAGGTTCCTGTTAGTGCTCTGAGGGAGAGTTTATTGTTCTAAAACCAACTACTAATGCATTAGGGCCAGGTTGGTGTTGGTGCTCTGAGGGAGAGTTTATCGTTCTAAAACCAAGTACTACTGCATTACGGCTAGGTTCCTGTTGGTGCTCAGAGGGAGAGCTTATCGTTCTAAAACCATCCACTACGGCATTAGGGAGAGGTTCCTGTTGGTGCTCTGAGGGAGAGTTTATTGTTCTAAAACCATCCACTACTGCATTAGGGAGAGGTTCCTGTTGGTGCTCTGAGGGAGAGTGTATCGTTCTAAAACCAACTACTACTGCATTAAGGAGAGGTTCCTGTTAGTGCTCTGAGGGAGAGATTCTCATTCTAAAACCATCTACTACTGCATTAGGGAAACGTTCCTGTTGCAGCTCTGAGGGAGAGATTATCATTCTAAAACATCTAATACTGCATTAGGGAAACGTTCCTGTTGGTGCTCTGAGGGAGAGATTCTCATTCTAAAACCATCTACTACTGCATTAGGGAAAGGTTCCTGTTGCTGCTCTGAGGGAGAGATTATCATTCTAAAACCATCTACTACTGCATTAGGGAAACATTCCTCTTGGTGCTCTAAGGGAGAGATTCTCATTCTAAAACCATCTACTACTGCATTAGGGAAAAGTTCAGGTTGGTGCTCTGAGGGAGAGATTATCATTCTAAAACCATCTACTACTGCATTAGGGAAACGTTCCTGTTGGTGCTCTGAGGGAGAGATTCTCATTTTAAAACCATCTACTACTGCAATAGGGAAAGGTTCCTGTTGCTGCTCTGAGGAAGAGATTATCATTCTAAAAACATCTAATACTGCATTAGGGAAAGGTTCCTGTTAGTGCTCTGAGGGAGAGATTATCATTCTAAAACCATCTACTACTGCATTAGGGACAGGTTCCTGTTGGAGCTCTGAGGGAGAGTTTATCGTTCTAAAACCAACTACTAAAGCATTAGGGCCAGGTTCCTGTTGGTGCTCTGAGGGAGAGTTTATCATTCTAAAACCATTCGATACTGCATTAGGGAGAGGTTCCTGTTGGTGCTCATAAGGGAGAGTTTATCATTCTAAAACCAACTACTACTGCATTAGGGCCAGGTTCCTGTTAGTGCTCTGAGGGAGAGTTTATTGTTCTAAAACCAACTACTAATGCATTAGGGCCAGGTTGGTGTTGGTGCTCTGAGGGAGAGTTTATCGTTCTAAAACCAAGTACTACTGCATTACGGCTAGGTTCCTGTTGGTGCTCAGAGGGAGAGCTTATCATTCTAAAACCATCCACTACGGCATTAGGGAGAGGTTCCTGTTGGTGCTCTGAGGGAGAGTTTATTGTTCTAAAACCATCCACTACTGCATTAGGGAGAGGTTCCTGTTGGTGCTCTGAGGGAGAGTGTATCGTTCTAAAACCAACTACTACTGCATTAAGGAGAGGTTCCTGTTGGTGCCCTGAGGGAGAGTTTATCATTCCAAAACTAACTACTACTGCATTAGGGCCAGGTTCCTGTTGGTGCTCTGAGGGAGAGATTATCGTTCTAAAACCAACTACTACTGCATTAGGGCAAGGTTCCTGTTGGTGCTCTGAGGGAGAGTTTATTGTTCTAAAACCATCTACTACTGCATTGGGGAGAGGTTCCTGTTGGTGCTCTGAGGAAGAGTTTATCATTCTAAAACAAACTACTACTGCATTAGAGCCAGGTTCCTGTTGGTGCTCTGAGGGAGAGTTTATCGTTCTAAAACCAACTACTACTGCATTAGGGCCAGATTCCTGTTGGTGCTCTGAGGGGGAGATTATCGTTCTAAGACCACCCACTATAGCATTAGGGAGAGGTTCCTGTTGGTGCTCTGAGGGAGAGTTTATCGTTCTAAATCCATCCACTACTGCATTAGGGAGAGTTTCCTGTTGGTGCTCTGAGGGAGAGCTTATCGTTCTAAAACCAACTACTACTGCATTAGGGCCACGTTCATGTTGGTGGTCTGAGGGAGAGTTTATCATTCTAAAACCAACTTCTACTGCATTAAGGCCGGGTTCCTGTTGGTGCTCTGAGGAAGAGTTTATCATTCTAAAACAAACTACTACTGCATTAGAGCCAGTTTCCTGTTGGTGCTCTGAGGGAGAGTTTAGCGTTCTAAAACCAACTACTACTGCATTAGGGCCAGATTCCTATTGGTGCTCTGAAGGAGAGTTTATTGTTCTAAAACCATCCACTACTGCATTAGGGAGAGGATCCTGTTGCTGCTCTGAGGGAGAGTTTATCGTTCTAAAACCAAAAACTACTGCATTAGGGCCAAGTTCCTGTTGGTGCTCTGAGGGAGAGATTATTATTCTAAAACCATCTACTACTTTATCAGGGAGAGATTCCTGTTGGTGCTCTGAGGGAGAGTTTATCTTTATAAAGCCATCTACTACTGCATTAGGGCCATGTTCATGTTGGTGCTCTGAGGGAGAGTTTATCATTCTAAAACCAACTTCTACTGCATTAGGGCCAGGTTCCTGTTGGTGCTCTGAGGAAGAGTTTATCATTCTAAAACAAACTACTACTGCATTAGAGCCAGGTTCCTGTTGGTGCTCTGAGGGAGAGTTTAGCTTTCTAAAACCAACTACTACTGCATTATGGTCAGGTTCCTGTTGGTGTATGGAGGGAGAGTTTATCACTCTAAAACCATCCACTACTGCATTAGGGAGAGGTTCCTGTTGGTGCTCTGACGGAGAGTTTATCGTTCTAAAACCAACTACTACTGCATTAGGGCCAGGTTGCTGTTGGTGCTCTGCGGGAGAGATTATCGTTCTAAGACCATCCCCTATTGCATTAGGGAGAGGTTCCTGTTGGTGCTCTGAGGGAGAGTTTATCGTTCTAAATCCATCCACTACTGCATTAGGGAGAGTTTCCTGTTGGTGCTCTGAAGGAGAGCTTATCGTTCTAAAACCAACTACTACTGCATTAGGGCAAGTTCCTGTTGTTGCTCAGAGGGAGAGATTATCGTTCTAAAACCATCCACTACTGCATTAGGGAAAGGTTCCTGTTGGTGCTCTGAGGGAGAATTTATTGTTCTAAAACCCTCCACTATTGCTTTAGGGAGAAGTTCCTGTTGGTGCTCTGCGGGAGAGTTTATCGTTCTAAAACCAACTACTACTGCATTAGGGCAAGGTTCCTGTTGGTGCTCTGAGGGAGAGTTTATTGTTCTAAAGCCATCTACTACTGCATTAGGGAGAGGTTCCTGTTGGTGCTCTGAGGGAGAGTTTATCGTTCTAAAACCAACTACTACTGCATTAGGGCCAGGTTCCTGTTGGTGCTCTGAGGGAGAGTTTATTGTTCTAAAGCCAACTACTCCTGCATTAGGGCCAGGTTCCTGTTGGTGCTCTGAGGGAGAGTTTATCGTTCTAACACCAACTACTACTGCATTAGGGCCATGTTCCTGTTGGTGCTCTGAGGGACAGTTTATCTTTGTAAAAGCATCCACTACAGCATAAGGGAGAGGTTCCTGTTGTTGCTCTGAGGGAGATTTTATCGTTCTAAAACCATCTACTACTGCATTAGGGAGAGGATCCTGTTGCTGCTCTGAGGGAGAGTTTATCATTCTAAAACCAAATACTACTGCATTATGACCAAGTTCCTGTTGGTGCTCTGAGGGAGAGATTATCATTCTAAAACCATCTACTACTTTATCAGGGAGAGGTTCCTGTTGGTGCTATGAGGGAGAGTTTATCTTTATGAAGCCATCTACTACTGCACTGGGGAGAGGTTCCTGTTTTTGCTCTGAGGGAGAGCTTATCGTTCTAAAACCAACTTCTACTGCATTAGGGCCGGGTTCCTGTTGGTGCTCTGAGGAAGAGTTTATCATTCTAAAACAAACTACTACTGCATTAGAGCCAGGTTCCTGTTGGTGCTCTGAGGGAGAGTTTATCGTTCTAAAACCAACTACTACTGCATTAGGGCCAGATTCCTGTTGGTGCTCTGAGGGAGAGTTTATTGTTCGAAAACCATTCACTACTGCATAAGAGAGAGGATCCTGTTGCTGCTCTGAGGGAGAGTTTATCGTTCTAAAACCAAAAACTACTGCATTAGGGCCAAGTTCCTGTTGGTGCTCTGAGGGAGAGATTATTATTCTAAAACCATCTACTACTTTATCAGGGAGAGGTTCCTGTTGGTGCTCTGAGGGAGAGTTTATCGTTATAAAGCCATCTACTACTGCACTGCGGAGAGGTTCCTGTTGGTGCTCTGAGGGAGAGTTTATCGTTCTAAAATCAACTACTACTGCTTTAGGGCCAGGTTCCTGTTGGTGCTCTGAGGGAGAGATTATCGTTCTAAGACCAACTACTACTGCATTAGGGCCAGGTTCCTGTTGGTGCTCTGAGGGAGAGTTTATTGTTCTAAAACCATCTACTACTGCATTAAGGATACATTCATGTAGGTGGTCTGAGGGAGAGTTTATCATTCTAAAACCAACTTCTACTGCATTAGGGCCATGTTCCTGTTGGTGCTCTGAGGAAGAGTTTATCATTCTAAAACAAACTACTACTGCATTAGAGCCAGGTTCCTGTTGGTGCTCTGAGGGAGAGTTTAGCATTCTAAAACCAACTACTATTGCATTAGGGCCAGATTTTTGTTGGTGCTCTGTGGGAGAGTTTATTGTTCTAAAACCAAATACTACTGCATTAGGGCCAATTTCCTGTTGGTGCTCTGAGGGAGAGTTTATTATTCTAAAACCAACTTCTACTGCATTAGGGCCAGGTTCCTGTTGGTGCTCTGAGGAAGAGTTTATCATTCTAAAACAAACTACTACTGCATTAGAGCTAGGTTCCTGTTAGTGCTCTGAGGGAGAGTTTAGCATTCTAAAACCAACTACTACTGCATTAGAGCCTGGTTGCTGTTGGTGCTTTGAGGGAGAGATTATCGTTCTAAATCCATCCACTACTGCATTAGGGAGAGTTTCCTGTTGGTGCTCTGAGGGAGAGCTTATCGTTCTAAAACCAACTTCTACTGCATTAGGGCCAGGTTCCTGTTGGTGCTCTGAGGGAGAGTTTATTGTTCTAAAACCATCTACTACTGCATTAGGGCCATGTTCATGTTGGTGCTCTGAGGGAGAGTTTATCATTCTAAAACCAACTTCTACTGCATTAGGGCCAGGTTCCTGTTAGTGCTCTGAGGAAGAGTTTATCATTCTAAAACAAACTATTACTGCATTAGAGCCAGGTTCCTGTTGGTGCTCTGAGGGAGAGTTTAGCGTTCTAAAACCAACTACTACTGCATTATGGTCAGGTTCCTGTTGGTGTATGGAGGGAGAGTTTATAGTTCTAAAACCATCCACTACTGCATTAGGGAGAGGTTCCTGTTGGTGCTCTGAGGGAGAGTTTATAGTTCTAAAAACATCTACTACTGAATTAGGGAGAGGTTCATGTTATTACTCTGAGGGAGAGTTTATCGTTCTAAAAACATCTAAGACAGCATTAGGGAGAGGTTCCTATTTTTGATCTGAGTGAGAGTTTATCGTTCTAAAACCAACTACTACTGCATTGGGGAGAGTTTCCTGTTGTTGCTCAGAGGGAGAGATTATCGTTCTAAAACCATCTACTACTGCATAAGGGAGAGGTTCCTGTTGGTGCTCTGAGGGAGAGATTATCGTTCTAAAACCAAGTACTACTGCATTGGGGCCAGGTTCCTGTTGGTGCTCTGAGGGAGAGTTTATCGCTCTAAAACCATTCAATACTGCATTAGGGAGAGGTTCCTGTTGGTGCTCTGAGGGAAAGTATATCGTTCTAAAACCATTCACTACTGCATTAGGGAGAGGTTCCTGTTGGTGCTCTGATGGAGAGTTTATCGTTCTAAAACTAACTACTACTGCATTAGGGCCAGGTTGCTGTTGGTGCTCTGAGGGAGAGATTATCGTTCTAAGACCACCCACTATTCCATTAGGGAGAGGTTCCTGTTGGTGCTCTGAGGGAGAGTTTATCGTTCTAAATTCATCCACTACTGCATTAGGGAGAGTTTCCTGTTGGTGCTCTGAGGGAGAGCTTATCGTTCTAAAACCAACTACTACTGCATTAGGGCAAGTTCCTGTTGTTGCTCAGAGGGAGAGATTATCGTTCTAAAACCATCCACTACTGCATTAGGGAAAGGTTCCTGTTGGTGCTCTGAGAAAGAATTTATTGTTCTAAAACCCTCCACAATTGCATTAGGGAGAAGTTACTGTTGGTGCTCTGAGGGAGAGATTATCGTTATAAATCCTTCTACTACTGAATTAGGGAGAAGTTCCTGTTGGTGCTCTGAGGGAGAGTTTATCGTTCTAAAACCATCCACTACTGCATTAGGGAGAGGTTCCTGTTGGTGCTCTGAGGGAGAGTTTATCGTTGTAAAACCATCTACTACTGCATTAGGGCCAGTTTCCTGTTGGTACTCTGAGGGAGAGTTTATCGTTCTAAAACCAACTTTTACTGTATTAGGGCAAGGTTCCTGTTTATGCTCTGAGGAAGAGTTTATCGTTCTAAAACCAACTACTACTGCATTAGGGCCAGTTCCCTGTTGGTGCTCTGAGGGAGAGTTTATCGTTGTAAAACCATCTACTACTGCATTAGGGCCAGGTTCCTGTTGGTACTCTGAGGGAGAGTTTATCGTTCTAAAACCAACTTTTAATGTATTAGGGCAAGGTTCCTGTTTATGCTCTGAGGAAGAGTTTATCGTTCTAAAACCAACTACTACTGCATTAGGGCCAGTTCCCTGTTGGTGCTCTGAGGAAGAGTTTATCGTTCTAAAACCAATTACTACTGCATTAGGGCCAAGTTCCTGTTGGCGCTCGGAGGGAGAGTTTATCGTTCTAAAACCATCCACTACTGCATTAGGGAGAGGTTCCTGTTGGTGCTCTGAGGGAGAGTTTATCGTTCTAAAAACATCTACTACTGCATTAGGGAGAGGTTCCAGTTATTTCTCTGAGGGAGAGTTAGTCGTTCTAAAAACATCTAAGACTGCATTAGGGAGAGGTTCCTATTTTTGATCTGAGTGAGAGTTTATCGTTCTAAAACCAACTACTACTGCATTGGGGAGAGTTTCCTCTTGGTGCTCAGAGGGAGAGATTATCGTTCTAAAACCAAGTACTACTGCATTGGGGCCAGGTTCCTATTTGTTCTCTGAGGGAGAGTTTATCGCTCTAAAACCATTCAATACTGCATTAGGGAGAGGTTCCTGTTGGTGCTCTGAGGGAGAGTGTATCGTTCTAAAACCATTCACTACTGCATTAGGGAGAGGTTCCTGTTGGTGCTCTGAGGGAGAATTTATCGTTCTAAAACCATCTACTAATGCATTAGGGCCAGTTTCCTGTTGGTGCTCTGAGGGAGAGTTTATCGTTCTAAAACCAACTACTACTGCATTAGGAAGAGGTTCCTGTTGGTGCTCTGAGGGACAGTTTATCGTTCTAAAACCATCTACTACTGCATTAGGGCCAGGTTCCTGTTGGTACTCTGAGGGAGAGTTTATCGTTCTAAAACCAACTTCTTATGTATTAGGGCCAGGTTCATGTTTATGCTCTGAGGAAGAGTTTATCGTTCTAAAACCAACTACTACTGCATTAGGGCCAGTTTCCTGTTGGTGCTCTGAGGGAGAGTTTATCGTTCTAAAACCAATTACTACTGCATTAGGGCCAGGTTCCTGTTGGCGCTCGGAGGGAGAGTTTATAGTTCTAAAACCATCCACTACTGCATTAGGGAGAGGTTCCTGTTGGTGCTCTGAGGGAGAGTTTATCGTAGACTCGTTGTTGTCCTTTGAGAGGGGTTACGTCATCATCAACCAAAATCTTGCTATTTGAGAGTGAGTCTAGTTTTTATCCTTGGAGAGGGATTACGTCAGAATCTACAAAAATCTTGCTATTTGAGAGGGAGTCTCATTATTGTCCTTGGAGAGGGATTAAGTCATCATCTACAAAAATCTTGCTATTTGAGAGGGAGTCTCGTGGTTGTCCTTGGAGAGGG
>BLSH010082796.1:143007-154395 GCA_018402905.1 Glandirana rugosa
GGGAGTCTCGTGGTTGTCCTTTGAGAGGGATTACGTCATCACCAAACTAAATCTTACTAATTGAGAGGGAGTCTCAAAACAAACTACTACTGCATTGGGGAGAGTTTCCTGTTGTTGCTCAGAGGGAGAGATTATCGTTCTAAAACCATCTACTACTGCATAAGGGAGAGGTTCCTGTTGGTGCTCTGAGGGAGAGTTTATCGTTCTAAAACCAAGTACTACTGCATTGGGGCCAGGTTCCTGTTGGTGCTCTGAGGGAAAGTTTATCGTTCTAAAACCATCCACTACTGCATTAGGGAGAGGTTCCTGTTGGTGCTCTGAGGGAGAGTTAATCATTCTAAATCAAACCACTACTGCATTAGGGAGAGTTTCCTGTTGGTGCTCTGAGGGAGAGCTTGTCGATCTAAAACCAACTACTCCTGCATTAGGGCAAGTTCCTGTTGGTGCTCTGAGGGAGAGATTATCGTTCTAAAACCATCTACTACTGCAGTATGGAGAGGTTCCTGTTGGTGCTCTGAGGGAGAGTTTATCATTCTAAAACCAACTACTACTGCATTAGGACCAGGGTCCTGTTAGTGCTCAGAGGGAGAGCTTATTGTTCTGAAACCAAACACTGCTGCATTACGGAGAAGTTCCTGTTGCTGCTCTGAAGGAGAGTTTATCATTCTAAAACAAACTAATAATGCATTAGAGAGAGGTTCCTGTTGGTGCTCAGAGGGAGAGCTTATCGTTCTAAAACCACCCACTACTGCATTAGGGAGAGGTTCCTGTTGGTGCTCTGAGGGAGAGTTTATCATTCTAAAACCAACTACTACTGCATTAGGGCCAGGTTCCTGTTGGTGCTCAGAGGGAGAGCTTATCGTTCTAAAAGAATCCAGTACTGCATTAGGGAGAGGTTCCTGTTGGTGCTCTGAGGGAGAGATTATCGTTCTAAAACCATCTACTACTGCATTAGGGCCAGGTTCCTGTTGGTGCTCTGATGGAGAGTTTATCGTTCTAACACCAACTACTACTGCATTAGGGCCATGTTCTTGTTGGTTCTCCGTGTGAGAGTTTATCTTTGTAAAACCATCCACTAAAGCATTAGGGAGAAGTTCCTGTTGGTGCTCTGAGGGAGAGTTTATCATTCTAAAACCAACTACTACTGAATTAGGTCCAGATTCCTGTTGGTGCTCTGAGGGAGAGTTTATTGTTCTAAAACCAAATACTACTGCATTAGGGCCAAGTTCCTGTTGGTGTTCTGAGGGAGAGATTATCATTCTAAAACCATCTACTACTTTATCAGGGAGAGGTTCCTGTTGGTGCTCTGAGGAAGAGTTTATCGTTATAAAGCCACCTACTACTGCACTGCGGAGAGGTTCCTGTTGGTGCTCTGAGGGAGAGTTTATCGTTCTAAAACCAACTACTACTGCATTAGGGCCAGGTTCCTGTTGGTGCTCTGAGAGAGAGATTATTGTTCTAAAACCAACTGCATTAGGGCCAGGTTCCTGTTGGTGCTCTGAGGGAGATTTTATTGTTCTAAAACCATCAACTACTGAATTAGGGCCACGTTCATGTTGGTGCTCTGAGGGAGAGTTTATCATTCTAAAACCAACTTCTTCTGCATTAGGGCCAGGTTCCTGTTGGTGCTCTGAGGAAGAGTTTATCATTCTAAAACAAACTACTACTGCATTAGAGCCAGGTTCCTGTTGGTGCTCTGAGGAAGAGTTTATCATTCTAAAACCAACTACTACTGCATTAGGGCCAGATTCCTGTTGGTGCTCTGAGTGAGAGTTTATTGTTCTAAAACCATCCACTACTGCATTAGGGAGAGGATCCTGCTGCTGCTCTGAGGGAGAGTTTATCGTTCTAAAACCAAATACTACTGCATTAGGGCCAAGTTCCTGTTGGTGCTCTGAGGGAGAGATTATCATTCTAAAACCATCTACTACTTTATCAGGGAGAGGTTCCTGTTGGTGCTCTGAGGGAGAGTTTATCATTATAAAGCCATCTACTACTGCACTGCGGAGAGGTTCCTGTTGGTGCTCTGAGGGAGAGTTTATCGTGCTAAAACCAACTACTACTGCATTAGGGCCAGGTTCCTGTTGGTGCTCTGAGGGAGAGATTATCGTTCTAAAACCAACTACTACTACATTAGGGCCAGGTTCCTTTTGGTGCTCTGAGGGAGAGTTTATTGTTCTAAAACCATCTACTACTGCATTAGGGCCACGTTCATGTTGGTGCTCTGAGGGAGAGTTTATCATTCTAAAACCAACTTCTACTGCATTAGGGCCAGGTTCCTGTTGGTGCTCTGAGGAAGAGTTTATCATTCTAAAACAAACTACTACTGCATTAGAGCCAGGTTCCTGTTGGTGCTCTGAGGGAGAGTTTAGTGTTCTAAAACCAACTACTACTGCATTATGGTCAAGTTCCTGTTGGTGCATGGAGGGAGAGTTTATCGCTCTAAAACCATCCATTACTGCATTAGGGAGAAGTTCCTGTTGGTGCTCTGATGGAGAGTTTATCGTTCTAAAACCAACTACTACTGCATTAGGGCCAGGTTGCTGTTGGTGCTCTGAGGGAGAGATTATCGTTCTAAGACCTTCCACTATTGCATTAGGGAGAGGTTCCTGTTGGTGCTCTGAGGGAGAGTTTATCGTTCTAAAGCCAACTACTATTGCATTAGGGCCAGGTTCCTGTTGGTGCTCTGAGGGAGACTTTATCGTTCTAACACCAACTACTACTGCATTAGGGCCATGTTCCTGTTGGTGCTCTAAGGGAGAGTTTATCTTTGTAAAACCATCCACTACAGCATTAGGGATAGGTTCCTGTTGGTGCTCTGAGGGACAGTTTATCGTTCTAAAACCAACTACTACTGCATTAAGGCCAGTTTCCTGTTGGTGCTCAGAGGGAGAGATTATCGTTCTAAAACCATCTACTACTGCATTAGGTAGAGGTTCCTGTTGGTGCTCTGAGGGAGAGTTTATCATTCTAAAACCAACTACTACTGCATTAGGTCCAGATTCCTGTTGGTGCTCTGAGGGAGAGATTATCGTTCTAAAACCATCTACTATTTGGTCAGGGAGAGGTTCCTGTTGGTGCTCTGAGGGAGAGTTTATCGTTATAAAGCCATCTACTACTGCACCTGGGAGAGGTTCCTGTTGGTGCTCTGAGGGAGAGTTTATCGTTCCAAAACCAACTACTACTGCATTAAGGCCAGATTCCTGTTGGTGCTCTGAGGCAGAGTTTATTGTTCTAAAACCATCCATTACTGCATTAGGGAGAGGATCCTGTTGCTGCTCTGAGGGAGAGTTTATCGTTCTAAAACCAAATATTACTGCATTATGGCCAAGTTCCTGTTGGTGCTCTGAGGGAGAGATTATCATTCTAAAACCATCTACTACTTTATCAGGGAGAGGTTCCTGTTGGAGCTCTGAGGGAGAGTTTATCGTTATAAAGCCATCTACTACTGCACTGGGGAGAGGTTCCTGTTGGTGCTCTCAGGGAGAATTTAGCGTTCTAAAACCAACTACTACTGCATTAGGGCCAGGTTCCTGTTGGTGCTCTGAGGGAGAGTTTATCGTTCTAAAACCAACTACTACTGCATTAGGGCAAGATTCCTGTTGGTGCTCTAAAGGGGGAGTTTATTGTTCTAAAACCATCCACTACTGCATTATGGAGAGGATCCTGTTGCTGCTCTGAGGGAGAGTTTATCTTTCTAAAACCAAATACTACTGCATTAGGGCCAAGTTCCTGTTGGTGCTCTGAGGGAGAGATTATCATTCTAAAACCATCTACTACTTTATCAGGGAGAGGTTCCTGTTGGTGCTCTTAGGGAGAGTTTATCGTTCTAAAACCAACTTCTACTGCATTAGGGCCAAGTTCCTTTTGGTGCTCTGAGGGAGAGATTATCATTCTAAAACCATCTACTACTTTATTAGGGAGAGGTTCCTGTTGGAGCTCTGAGGGAGAGTTTATCATTATAAAGCCATCTACTACTGCACTGGGGAGAGGTTCCTGTTGGTGCTCTGAGGGAGAATTTAGCGTTCTAAAACCAACTACTACTGCATTAGGGCCAGGTTCCTGTTGGTGCTCTGAGGGAGAGATTATCGTTCTAAAACCAACTACTACTGCATTAGGGAGAGGATCCTGTTGCTGCTCTGAGGGAGAGTTTATCGTTCTAAAACCAAATACTACTGCATTAGGGCCAAGTTCCTGTTGCTGCTCTGAGGGAGAGTTTATCGTTCTAAAACCAAATACTACTGCATTAGGGCCAAGTTCCTGTTGCTGCTCTGAGGGAGAGTTTATCGTTCTAAAACCAAATACTACTACATTAGGGCCAAGTTCCTGTTGGTGCTCTGAGAGAGAGATTATCATTCTAAAACCATCTACTACTTTATCAGGGAGAGGTTCCTGTTGGTGCTCTGAGGGAGAGTTTATCGTTATAAAGCCATCTACTACTGCACTGCGGAGAGGTTCCTGTTGGTGCTCTGAGGGAGAGTTTATCGTTCTAAAACCAACTACTACTACTGCATTAGGGCCAGGTTCCTGTTGGTGCTCTGAGGGAGAGAGTATCCTTCTAAAACCAACTATTACTGCATTAGGGCCAGGTTCCTGTTGGTGCTCTGAGGGAGAGTTTATTGTTCTAAAACCATCTACTACTGCATTAGGGCCACGTTCATGTTGGTGCTCTGAGGGAGAGTTTATCATTCTAAAACCAACTTCTACTGCATTAGGGCCAGGTTCCTGTTGGTGCTCTGAGGAAGAGTTTATCATTCTAAAACAAACTACTACTGCATTAGAGCCAGGTTCCTGTTGGTGCTCTGAGGGAGAGTTTAGCGTTCTAAAACCAACTACTACTGCATTAGGGCCAGATTCCTGTTGCTGCTCTGAGGGAGAGTTTATCGTTCTAAAACCAAATACTACTGCATTAGGGCCAAGTTCCTGTTGGTGCTCTGAGGGAGAGATTATCATTCTAAAACCATCTACTACTTTATCAGGGAGAGGTTCCTGTTGGTGCTCTGAGGGAGAGTTTATCATTCTAAAACCAACTTCTACTGCATTAGGGCCAAGTTCCTGTTGGTGCTCTGAGGGAGAGATTATCATTCTAAAACCAGCTACTAATTTATCAGGGAGAGGTTCCTGTTGGTGCTCTGAGGAAGAGTTTATCGTTATAAAGCCATCTACTACTGCACTGCGGAGAGGTTCCTGTTGGTGCTCTGAGGGAGAGTATATCGTTCTAAAACCAACTACTACTACATTAGGGCCAAGTTCCTGTTGGTGCTCTGAGGGAGAGTTTATTGTTCTAAAACCATCTACTACTGCATTAGTGCCACGTTCATGTTGGTGCTCTGAGGGAGAGTTTATCATTCTAAAACCAACTTCTACTGCATTAGGGCCAGGTTCCTGTTGGTGCTCTGAGGAAGAGTTTATCAGTCTAAAACAAACTACTACTGCATTAGAGCCAGGTTCCTGTTGGTGCTCTGAGGGAGAGTTTAGCGTTCTAAAACCAACTACTACTGCATTAGGGTCAAGTTCCTGTTGGTGCATGGAGGGAGAGTTTATCGCTCTAAAACCATCCACTACTGCATTAGTGAGAGGATCCTGTTGGTGCTCTGACGGAGAGTTTATTGTTCTAAAACCAACTACTACTGCATTAGGGCCAGGTTGCTTTTGGTGCTCTGATGGAGAGATTATCGTTCTAAGACCTTCCACTATGGCATTAGGCAGAGGTTCCTGTTGGTGCTCTGAGGGAGAGTTTATCATTCTAAATCCATCCACTACTGCATTAGGGAGAGTTTCCTGTTGGTGCTCTGAGGGAGAGCTTATCGTTCTAAAACCAACTACTTCTGCATTAGGGCAAGTTCCTGTTGTTGCTCAGAGGGAGAGATCATCGTTCTAAAAACCATCCACTACTCCATTAGAGAGAGGTTCCTGCTGGTGCTCTGAGGGAGAATTTATCGTTCTAAAACCACCAACTACTGCATTAGGGAGAGGTTCCTGTTGGTGCTCTGAGGGAGAGTTTATCATTCTAAAACCAACTACTACTGCATTAGGGCCAGGTTCCTGTTGGTGCTCACAGGGAGAGCTTATCGTTCTAAAACCATACACTACTGCATTAGGGTGAGGTTCCTGTTGGTGCTCTGAGGGAGAGATTATCGTTTTAAAACCTTCTAATACTGCATTAGGGCCAGGTTCCTGTTGGTGCTCAGAGGGAGAGCTTATCGTTCTAAAACCATCCACTACTGCATTAGGGAGCGGTTCCTGTTGGTGCTCTGAGGGAGAGTTTATCGTTCTAAAACCATCCATTACTGCATTAGGGCCAGGTTCCTGTTGGTGCTCAGAGGGAGAGCTTATCAATCTAAAACCACCTACTACTGCATTAGGGAGAGGTTCCTGTTGGTGCTCTGAGGGAGAGTTTATCGTTCTAACACCAACTACTACTGCATTAGGGCCAGGTTCCTGTTGGTGCTCTGAGGGAGAGATTATCGTTCTAAAACCATCTATTACTACTGCATTAGGGCCAGTTTCCTGTTGGTGCTCTGAGGGAGACTTTATCGTTCTAAAGCCAACTACTACTGCATTAGGGCCAGGTTCCTGTTGGTGCTCTGAGGGAGAGTTTATCTTTGTAAAACCATCCACTATAGCATTAGGGAGAGGTTCCTGTTGGTGCTCTGAGGGAGAGTTTATCGTTCTAAAACCAACTACTACTGCATTAGGTCCAGATTCCTGTTGGTGCTCTGAGGCAGAGTTTATTGTTCTAAAACCATCCACTACTGCATTAGGGAGAGGATCCTGTTGCTGCTCTGAGGGAGAGTTTATCTTTCTAAAACCAAATACTACTGCATTAGGGCCAAGTTCCTGTTGGTGCTCTGAGGGAGAGATTATCATTCTAAAACCATCTACTACTTTATCAGGGAGAGGTTCCTGTTGGTGCTCTGAGGGAGAGTTTATCATTCTAAAACCAACTTCTACTGCATTAGGGCCAAGTTCCTGTTGGTGCTCTGAGGGAGAGATTATCATTCTAAAACCAGCTACTAATTTATCAGGGAGAGGTTCCTGTTGGTGCTCTGAGGAAGAGTTTATCGTTATAAAGCCATCTACTACTGCACTGCGGAGAGGTTCCTGTTGGTGCTCTGAGGGAGAGTATATCGTTCTAAAACCAACTACTACTACATTAGGGCCAAGTTCCTGTTGGTGCTCTGAGGGAGAGTTTATTGTTCTAAAACCATCTACTACTGCATTAGTGCCACGTTCATGTTGGTGCTCTGAGGGAGAGTTTATCATTCTAAAACCAACTTCTACTGCATTAGGGCCAGGTTCCTGTTGGTGCTCTGAGGAAGAGTTTATCAGTCTAAAACAAACTACTACTGCATTAGAGCCAGGTTCCTGTTGGTGCTCTGAGGGAGAGTTTAGCGTTCTAAAACCAACTACTACTGCATTAGGGTCAAGTTCCTGTTGGTGCATGGAGGGAGAGTTTATCGCTCTAAAACCATCCACTACTGCATTAGTGAGAGGATCCTGTTGGTGCTCTGACGGAGAGTTTATTGTTCTAAAACCAACTACTACTGCATTAGGGCCAGGTTGCTTTTGGTGCTCTGATGGAGAGATTATCGTTCTAAGACCTTCCACTATGGCATTAGGCAGAGGTTCCTGTTGGTGCTCTGAGGGAGAGTTTATCATTCTAAATCCATCCACTACTGCATTAGGGAGAGTTTCCTGTTGGTGCTCTGAGGGAGAGCTTATCGTTCTAAAACCAACTACTTCTGCATTAGGGCAAGTTCCTGTTGTTGCTCAGAGGGAGAGATCATCGTTCTAAAAACCATCCACTACTCCATTAGAGAGAGGTTCCTGCTGGTGCTCTGAGGGAGAATTTATCGTTCTAAAACCACCAACTACTGCATTAGGGAGAGGTTCCTGTTGGTGCTCTGAGGGAGAGTTTATCATTCTAAAACCAACTACTACTGCATTAGGGCCAGGTTCCTGTTGGTGCTCACAGGGAGAGCTTATCGTTCTAAAACCATACACTACTGCATTAGGGTGAGGTTCCTGTTGGTGCTCTGAGGGAGAGATTATCGTTTTAAAACCTTCTAATACTGCATTAGGGCCAGGTTCCTGTTGGTGCTCAGAGGGAGAGCTTATCGTTCTAAAACCATCCACTACTGCATTAGGGAGCGGTTCCTGTTGGTGCTCTGAGGGAGAGTTTATCGTTCTAAAACCATCCATTACTGCATTAGGGCCAGGTTCCTGTTGGTGCTCAGAGGGAGAGCTTATCAATCTAAAACCACCTACTACTGCATTAGGGAGAGGTTCCTGTTGGTGCTCTGAGGGAGAGTTTATCGTTCTAACACCAACTACTACTGCATTAGGGCCAGGTTCCTGTTGGTGCTCTGAGGGAGAGATTATCGTTCTAAAACCATCTATTACTACTGCATTAGGGCCAGTTTCCTGTTGGTGCTCTGAGGGAGACTTTATCGTTCTAAAGCCAACTACTACTGCATTAGGGCCAGGTTCCTGTTGGTGCTCTGAGGGAGAGTTTATCTTTGTAAAACCATCCACTATAGCATTAGGGAGAGGTTCCTGTTGGTGCTCTGAGGGAGAGTTTATCGTTCTAAAACCAACTACTACTGCATTAGGTCCAGATTCCTGTTGGTGCTCTGAGGCAGAGTTTATTGTTCTAAAACCATCCACTACTGCATTAGGGAGAGGATCCTGTTGCTGCTCTGAGGGAGAGTTTATCTTTCTAAAACCAAATACTACTGCATTAGGGCCAAGTTCCTGTTGGTGCTCTGAGGGAGAGATTATCATTCTAAAACCATCTACTACTTTATCAGGGAGAGGTTCCTGTTGGTGCTCTGAGGAAGAGTTTATCGTTATAAAGCCATCTACTACTGCACTGTGGAGAGGTTCCTGTTGGTGCTCTGAGGGAGAGTTTATCGTTCTAAAACCAACTACTACTGCATTAGGGCCAGGTTCCTGTTGGTGCTCTGAGGGAGAGATTATTGTTCTAAAACCATCTACTACTGCATTAGGGAGAGGTTCCTGTTGGTTCTCTGAGGGATAGTTTATCGTTCTAAAAACATCTACTACTGCATTAGGGAGAGTTTCCTGTTGGTGCTCTGATGGCGAGTTTATCGTTATAAAGCCAACTACTACTGCATTAGGAAGAGGTTCCTGTTGGTGCTGTGAGGGAGAGTTTGTCGTTCTAAAACCAACTACTACTGCATTAGGGCCAGGTTCCTGTTGGTGCTCTGAGGGAGAGTTTATCATTCTAAAACCAACTACTACTGCATTAGGGAGAGGTTCCTGTTGGTGCTCTGAGGGAGAGTTTATCATTCTAAAACCATCCACTACTGCATTAGGGAGAGGTTCCTGTTGGTGCTCTGAGGGAGAGATTATCATTCTAAAGCTAACTACTACTGCATTTGGGCTAGGTTCCAGTTGGTGCTCTGAGGGAGAGATTGTCGTTCTAAAACCATCTCATACTGCCGTATGTAGAGGTTCCTGTTTGTGCTCTGAGGGAGAGATTATCGTTCTAAAACCATCTCATACTGCATTTGGGAGAGGTTCCTGTTGGTGCTCTGAGGGAGAGTTTATCGTACTAAAACCAACTACTACTGCATTAGGACCAGGTTACTGTTGGTGCTCAGAGGGAGAGCTTATCATTATAAAACCACCCACTACTGCATTAGGGATAGGTTCCTGTTGGTGCTCTGAGGGAGAGTTTATCGTTCTAAAACAAACTACTAATGCATTAGGGCCAGGTTCCTGTTGGTGCTCAGAGCGAGAGCTTATCGTTCTAAAACCACCCACTACTGCATTAGGGAGAGGACCTGTTGGTGCTCTGAGGGAGAGTTTATCGTTCTAAAACATACTAATGCATTAGGGAGAGGTTCCTGTTGGTGCTCAGAGGGAGAGCTTATCGTTCTAAAACCACCCACTACTGCATTAGAGAGAGGTTTCTGTTGGTGCTCTGAGGGAGAGTTTATAGTTCTAAAACCAACTACTACTGCATTAGGGCCAGGTTCCTGTTGGTGCTCAGAGGGAGAGATTATCGTTCTGAAACCATCTACTACTGCATTAGGTAGAGGTTCCTGTTGGTGCTCTGAGGGAGAGATTATCGTTTTAAAACCTTCTACTACTGCATTAGGGCCAGGTTCCTGTTGGTTCTCTGAGGGAGAGTTTATCATTCTAAAACCATCCACTACTGCATTAGGGAGAATTACCTGTTGGAGCTCTGAGGGAGAGTTTATCGTTCTAAAACCAACTACTACTGCATTAGGTCCAGGTTCCTGTTGGTGTTCAGAGGGAGAGATTATCATTCTGAAACCATCTACTACTGCATTAGGGAGAGGTTCCTGTTGGTGCTCCGAGGGAGAGTTTATGGTTCTAAAACCAAGTACTACTGCATTAGGGTCAGGTTTCTGTTGGTGCTCAGAGGGAGAGCTTATCGTTCTAAAACCATCCACTACGGCATTAGGGAGAAGTTCCTGTTGGTGCTCTGAGGGAGAGTTTATCGTTCTAAAACCAACTACTACTGCATTAGGGCCAAGTTCTTGTTGCTGCTCAGAGGGAGAGTTTATCGTTCTAAAACCAACTACTACTGCATTAGGGCCAGGTTCCTGTTGGTGCTCAGAGGGAGAGATTATCATTCTAAAACCATCTACTACTGCATTGAGGCCAGGTTCCTTTTGGTGTTCTGAGGGAGAGATTATCATTCTAAAACCAACTACTACTGCATTAGGGCCATGTTCCTGTTAGTGCTCTGAGGGAGAGTTTATCGTTCTAAAACCAACTACTACTGCATTAGGGCCAGGTTCCTATTGGTACTCTGAGGGAGAGTTTATCGTTCTAAAACCAACTTCTACTGTATTAGGGCCAAGTTCCTGTTTATGCTCTGAGGAAGAGTTTATCATTCTAAAACCAACTACTACTGCATTAGGGCCAGTTTCCTGTTGGTGCTCTGAGGGAGAGTTTATCGTTCTAAAACCAATTACTACTGCATTAGGGCCAGGTTCCTGTTGGCACTCGGAGGGAGAGTTTATCGTGCTAAAACCATCCACTACTGCATTAGGGAGAGGTTCCTGTTGGTGCTCTGAGGGAGAGTTTATCATTCTAAAAACATCTACTACTGCATTAGGGAGAGGTTCCTGTTGATACTCTGAGGGAGAGTTTATCGTTCTAAAAACATCTAAGACTGCATTAGGGAGAGATTCCTACTTTTGATCTGAGGGAAAGTTTATCGCTCTAAAACCATTCAATACTGCATTAGGGAGAGGTTCCTGTTGGTGCTCTGAGGGAGAGTGTATCGTTCTAAAACCATTCACTACTGCATTAGGGAGAGGTTCGTGGTTGTCCTTGGAGAGGGATTACGTCATCACTTACCAAAATCTTGCTATGTGAGAGGGA
>BLSH010082796.1:154405-169724 GCA_018402905.1 Glandirana rugosa
TTTATCGTTCTAAAACCAACTACTACTGCATTAGGGCCAGGTTCCTGTTGGTGCTCTGAGGGAGAGATTATTGTTCTAAAACCAACTACTACTGCATTAGGGCCAGGTTCCTGTTGGTGCTCTGAGGGAGATTTTATTGTTATAAAACCATCAACTACTGAATTAGGGCCACGTTCATGTTGGTGCTCTGAGGGAGAGTTTATCATTCTAAAACCAACTTCTACTGCATTAGGGCCAGGTTCCTGTTGGTGCTCTGAGGAAGAGTTTATCATTCTAAAACAAACTACTACTGCATTAGAGCCAGGTTCCTGTTGGTGCTCTGAGGAAGAGTTTATCATTCTAAAACCAACTACTACTGCATTAGGGCCAGATTCCTGTTGGTGCTCTGAGTGAGAGTTTATTGTTCTAAAACCATCCACTACTGCATTAGGGAGAGGATCCTGTTGCTGCTCTGAGGGAGAGTTTATCGTTCTAAAACCAAATACTACTGCATTAGGGCCAAGTTCCTGTTGGTGCTCTGAGGGAGAGATTATCATTCTAAAACCATCTACTACTTTATCAGGGAGAGGTTCCTGTTGGTGCTCTGAGGGAGAGTTTATCGTTATAAAGCCATCTACTACTGCACTGCGGAGAGGTTCGGTTCCTGTTGGTGCTCTGAGGGAGAGTTTATCATTCTAAAACCAACTTCTACTGCATTAGGGCCAGGTTAATGTTGGTGCTCTGAGGAAGAGTTTATTGTTCTAAAACCATCCACTACTGCATTAGGGAGCGGTTCCTGTTGGTGCTCTGAGGGAGAGTGTATCGTTCTAAAACCATTCACTACTGCATTAGGGAGAGGTTCCTGTTGGTGCTCTGAGGGAGAGTTTATCGTTCTAAAACCAACTACTACTGCATTAGGGCCAGGTTCCTGTTGGTGCTCTGAGGTAGAGATTATCATTCTAAAACCATCTACTACTGATTAGGGAGAGGTTCCTGTTGGTGCTCTGATTGAGAGTATATTGTTATAAAGCCATCTCCTACTGCACTAGGGAGAGGTTCCTGTTGGTGCTCTGAGGGAGAGTTTATCATTCTAAAACCATCTACTATTGCATTAGGGCCAGGTTCCTGTTGGTGCTCTGAGGGAGAGTTTATCATTCTAAAACCAACTACTACTGTATTAGGGCCAGGTTCCTGTTGGTGCTCTGAGGGAGAGATTATCGTTCTAAAGCCATCTACTACTGCATTAGGGAGAGGTGCCTGTTGGTGCTCTGAGGGAGAGTTTATCGTTATAAAGATATCTCTTACTGCACTAGGGAGAGGTTCCTGTTGGTGCTCCGAGGGAGAGTTTATCGTTCTAAAACCATCTACTACTGCATTTGGGCCAGGTTCCTGTTGGTGCTCTGAGGGAGAGTTTATCATTCAAAAACCAACTACTACTGCATTAGGGCCAGGTTCCTGTTGGTGCTCTGAGGGAGAGATTACCATTCTAAAACCAACTACTACTGCATTTGGGCCAGGTTCCTGTTGTTGCTCTGAGGGAGAGATTATCGTTCTAAAACCATCAACTACTGCATTCGACAGAGGTTCTTGTTGGTGCTCTGAGAAAGAGCTTATCATGCTAAAACCAACTGCTACTGCATTAAATCTAGGTTCCTGTTGGTGCTCTGAGGGAGAGATTATCGTTCTAAAACCATCTACTACTGCATTAGGGAGAGGTTCCTGTTGGTTCTCTGAGGGATAGTTTATCGTTCTAAAACATCTACTACTGCATTAGGGAGAGTTTCCTGTTGGTGCTCTGATGGCGAGTTTATCGTTATAAAGCCATCTGCTACTGCATTAGGAAGAGGTTCCTGTTGGTGCTGTGAGGGAGAGTTTGTCATTCTAAAACCAACTACTACTGCATTAGGGCCAGGTTGCTGTTGGTGCTCTGAGGGAGAGTTTATCATTCTAAAACCAACTACTACTGCATTAGGGAGAGGTTCCTGTTGGTGCTCTGAGGGAGAGATTATCATTCTAAAGCTAACTACTACTGCATTAGGGCCAGGTTCCAGTTGGTGCTCTGAGGGAGAGATTGTCATTCTAAAACCATCTCATACTGCCGTATGTAGAGGTTCCTGTTTGTGCTCTGAGGGAGAGATTATCGTTCTAAAACCATCTCATACTGCATTTGGGAGAGGTTCCTGTCGGTGCTCTGAGGGAGAGATTATCGTTCTAAAACCATCTCATACTGCATTAGGGAGAGGTTCCTGTTGGTGCTCTGAGGGAGAGATTGTTGTTCTAAAACCATCTCACACTGCATTAGGTACAGGTTCTTGTTGGTGCTCTGAGGGAGAGATTATCATTCTAAAACATCTCACACTACATTAGGGAGAGGTTCCTGGTGGTGCTCTGAGGGAGAGATTATCGTTCTAAAACCCTCTCATACTGCATTAGGGAGAGGTTCCTGTTGGTGCTCTGAGGGAGAGATTATCGTTCTAAAACCATCTCATACTGCATTAGGGATAGATTCTTGTTGGTGCTCTGAGGGAGAGATAATTGTTCTAAAACCATCTCATACTGCATTAGGGAGAGGTTCCTGTTGGTGCTCTGAGGTAGAGATTATCATTCTAAAACCATCTCATACTGTATTAGGGAGAAGTTTCTGTCGGTGCTGTCAGGGAGAGATTATCGTTCTAAAACCATCTCATACTGCATTAGGGAGAGGTTCCTGTTGGTGTTATGAGGGAGAGATTATCGTTCTAAATCCATCTCATACTGCATTAGGGAGAGGTTCCAGGTGGTGCTCTGAGTGAGAGATTATTGTTCTAAAACCATCTTATACTGCATTAGGGACAGGTTCTTGTTGGTGCTCTGAGGGAGAGTTTATCGTTCTCAAACCATTTCATACTGTATTAGGGAGAAGTTTCTGTTGGTGCTCTGAGGGAGAGATTATCGTTCTAAAACCATCTTATACTGCATTAGGGAGAGGTTCCTGTTGGTGCTCTGACGGAGGGATTATCGTTCTAAAACCATCTTGTACTGCATTAGGGACAGGTTCTTGTTGGTGCTCTGAGGGAAAGTTTATCGTTCTAAAACCATCTCATACTGCCTTATGTAGAGGTTTCTGTTGGTGCTCTGAGGGAGAGATTATCGTTCTAAAACCATCTTGTACTGCATTAGGGACAGGTTCTTGTTGGTGCTCTGAAGGAGAGAATATCGTTCTAAAACCATCTCATACTGCCGTATGTACAGGTTCCTGTTGGTGCTCTGAGGGAGGTATTATCATTCTAAAACCATCTTATACTGCATTAGGGAGAAGTTCCTGTTGGTGCTCTGAGAAAGAGATTATCGTTTTAAAACCATCTCATACTGCATTAGGGAGATGTTTCTGTTGGTGCTCTGAGGGAGAGATTATTGTTCTAAAACCATCTCATACTGCATTAGGGAGAAGTTCATGTTGGTGCTCTGAGGGAGAGATTATCGTTCTAAAACCATCTCATACATCATTAGGGAGATGTTCCTGTTGTTGCTCTGAGGGATAGATTATTGTTCTAAAACCATCTCATATGGGCACTAGGGAGATATTCCTGCTTGTGCTCTCAGGGAGAGATTATCGTTCCAAAAAAATTTCATACTGTCATATGTAGAGGTTGCTGTTGGTGCTCTGAGGGAGAGATTATCGTTCTAAAACCATCTCATACTGTATTAGGGAGAGGTTTCTGTCGGTGCTCTGAGGGAGAGATTATTGTTCTAAAACCATCTCATACTGCATTAGGGAGAGGTTCCTGTTGGTGTTCTGAGGGAGAGATTATCGTTCTAAAACCTTCTCATACTGCATTAGGGAGAGGTTCCTGTTGGTGGTCTGGGGGAGAGATTATCGTTCTAAAACCATCTCGTACTGCATTAGTGAGAGGTTCCTGTTGGTGCTCTGAGGGAGAGATTATTTTTCTAAAACCATTGTGTACTGCATTAGCGACAGGTTCTTATTGGTGCTCTGAGGGAGAGATTATCATTATAAAACATCTCATACTGCATTAGGGAGAGGTTCCTGTTTGTGCTCTGAGGAAGAGATTATCGTTCTAAAACCATCTCATATTGCATTAGGGAGAGATTCCTGTTGGTGCTCTAAGGTAGCGATTATCGTTCTAAAACCATCTCATACTGCCATATGTAGAGGTTCCTGTTGGTGCTCTGAGGGAGAGATTATCGCTCTAAAACCATCTCATTCTGCATTCGGGAGAGGTTCCTGTTGCTGCTCTGAGGGAGAGATTAACGTTCTAAAACCATCTCATACTGAATTAGGGAGAGATTTCTGTTGCTGCTCTGAGGGAGAGATTATCGTTCTAAAACCATCTTATACTGCATTAGGGAGAGGTTCCTGTTGGTGCTCTGAGGGAGAGATTATCATTCTAAAACCATCTCATACTGAATTAGGGAGAAGTTCCTGTTGGTGCTCTGAGGGAGAGATTATCATTCTAAAACCATCTCATACTGCATTAGGGAGAGGTCCCTGTTGGTGCTCTGAGGGAGAGATTATTATTCTAAAACCATCTCATACTGCATTAGGGAGAGGTTCCTGTTGGTGCTCTGAGGGAGAGATTATCGTTCTAAAACCATCTCATACTGCACTATTGAGATATTCCTGGTTGTGCTCTGAGGGAGAGATTATCGTTCTAAAAAATCTCATACTGCATTATGGAGAGGTTCCCGTTGGTGCTCTGAGGGAGAGATTATCGTTCTAAAACCATCTCATACTGCCGTATGTAGAGGTTCCTGCTGGTGCTCTGAGGGAGAGATTATCGTTCTAAAACCATCTCATACTGCATTAGTGAGAGGTTCCTGTTGGTGCTCTGAGGGAGAGATTATCGTTCTAAAACTATTTCATACTGCTCTATGTAGAGGTTGCTTTTGGTGCTCTGAGATAGAGATTATCGTTCTAAAACCATCTCATACTGCATTAGGGAGAGGTTCCTGTTGGTGCTCTGAGGGAGAGATTATCATTCTAAAACCATCTCATACTGCGTTATGTAGAGGTTCCTGTTGGTGCTCTGAGGGAACGATTATCGTTCTAAAACCATCTCATACTGCATTAAGGAAAGGTTCCTGTTGGTGCTCTGAGGGAGAGATTATCGTTCTAAAACCATCTCATACTGCATTAGGCAGAGGTTTCTGTCGATGCTCTGAGGGAGAGATTATCGTTCTAAAACCATCTCATACTGCATTCGGGAGATGTTCCTGTTGGTGTTCTGAGAGAGAGATTTTCGTTCTTCAACCATCTCATACTGCATTAGGGAGAGGTTCCTGTTGGTGCTCTGAGGGAGAGATTATTGTTCTAAAACCATCTCATACTGCATTAGGGAGAAGTTCCTGTTGGTGCTCTGAGGGAGAGATTATCGTTCTAAAACCATCTCATACTGCATTAGGGAGAAGTTCCTGTTGGTGCTCCGAGGGAGAGATTATCGTTCTAAAACCATCTCATACTGCATTAGGGAGAGGTTCCTGTTGGTGCTCTGAGGGAGAGATTATCGTTCTAAAACCATCTCATACTGCACTATTGAGATATTCCTGGTTGTGCTCTGAGGGAGAGATTATCGTTCTAAAAAATCTCATACTGCATTATGGAGAGGTTCCCGTTGGTGCTCTGAGGGAGAGATTATCTTTCTAAAACCATCTCATACTGCCGTATGTAGAGGTTCCTGCTGGTGCTCTGAGGGAGAGATTATCGTTCTAAAACCATCTCATACTGCATTAGTGAGAGGTTCATGTTATTGCTCTGAGGGAGAGATTATCGTTCTAAAACTATCTCATACTGCTCTATGTAGAGGTTCCTTTTGGTGCTCTGAGGGAGAGATTATCGTTCTAAAACCATCTCATACTGCATTAGGGAGAGGTTCCTGTTGGTGCTCTGAGGGAGAGATTATCATTCTAAAACCATCTCATACTGCGTTATGTAGAGGTTGCTGTTGGTGCTCTGAGGGAACGATTATCGTTCTAAAACCATCTCATACTGTATTAGGGAAAGGTTCCTGTTGGTGTTCTGAGGGAGAGATTATCATGCTAAAACCATCTTATAATGCATTAGGGAGAGGTTCCTGTTGGTGCTCTGAGGGAGAGATTAACGTTCTAAAACCATCTCATACTGCACTATTGAGATATTCCTGGTTGTGTTCTGAGGGAGAGATTATCGTTCTAAAAAATCTCATACAGCATTATGGAGAGGTTTCCGTTGGTGCTCCGAGGGAGAGATTATCGTTCTAAAACCATCTCATACTGCCGTATGTAGAGGTTCCTGCTGATGCTCTGAGGGAGAGATTATGGTTCTAAAACCATCTCATACTGCATTAGTGAGAGGTTCCTGTTATTGCTCTGAGGGAGAGATTATTGTTCTAAAACTATCTCATACTGCTCTATGTAGAGGTTCCTTTTGGTGCTCCGAGGGAGAGATTATCGTTCTAAAACCATCTCATACTGCATTAGGGAGAGGTTCCTTTTGGTGCTCTGAGGGAGAGATTATCATTCTAAAACCATCTCATACTGCGTTATGTAGAGGTTCCTGTTGGTGCTCTGAGGGAACGATTATCGTTCTAAAACCATCTCATACTGCATTAGGGAGAGGTTTCTGTCGACGCTCTGAGGGAGAGATTATCGTTCTAAAACCATCTCATACTGCATTCGGGAGATGTTCCTGTTGCTGTTCTGAGGGAGAGATTTTCGTTTGTTAAACCATCTCATACTGCATTAGGGAGAGGTTCCTGTTGGTGCTCTGAGGGAGAGATTATCGTTCTAAAACCATCTCATACTGAATTAGGGAGAGATTCCTGTTGGTGCTCTGAGGGAGAGATTATTGTTCTAAAACCATCTTGTACTGCATTAGGGACAGGTTCTTGTTGGTGCTCTGAGGGACAGATTATCGTTCTAAAACATCTCATACTGCATTAGGGAGAGGTTCCTGTTGGTGCTCTGAGGGAGAGATTATCGTTCTAAAACCATCTCATACTGCATTAGGAAGACGTTCCTGTTGGTGCTCTGAGGTAGAGATTATCATTCTAAAACCATTTCATACTGCCTCATGTACAGGTTCCTGTTGGTGCTCTGAAGGAGAGATTATCGTTCTAAAACCATCTCATACTGCATTAGGGAGAGGTTTCTGTTGGTGCTCTGAGGGAGAGATTATCGTTCTAAAGCCATCTTATACTGCATTAGGGAGAGGTTCCTGTTGGTGCTCTGAGGGAGAGATTATCGTTCTAAAACCATCTCATACTGCATTAGGGAGAGGTTCCTGTTGGTGCTCTAAGGGAGAGATTATCGTTCTAAAACCATCTCCTACTGCATTAGGGATAGGTACCTGTTGGTGCTCTGAGGAATAGATTATAGTTCTAAAACCATCTCATACTGCACTAGGGAGAGGTTCCTGGTTGTGCTCTGAGGTAGAGATTATCGTTCTAAAACAGTCTCATGCTGCATTAGGGAGAGGTTCCTGTTGGTGTTCTAAGGGAGAGATTATCGTTCTAAAACCATCTTATACGGCATTAGGGAGAGGTTCCTGTTGGTGCTCAGAGGGAGAGATTATTGTTCTAAAACCATCTCATAGTGCATTAGGGACATGTTCTTGTTGGTGCTGTGAGGGAGATATTATCGTTCTAAAACATCCTATACTGCATTAGGAAGAGGTTCCTGTTGGTGCTCTGAGGGAGAGATTATCTTTTTAAAACCATCTCATACTGGTGTAGTCAGAGGTTCCTGCTGCTGGTGTGAGCGGTGCATTTCTTGCACAAAAATAAAAAGTGCGTCTACGGTGCTATTTAAAAAAAAAAAAGAATAATAATTTATTCTTCTTTTTTTAATTAATAAATAGTGCTACATAGTACATTTGCACCTTGCTGTGCTTTTTTTTGCACAAAATGAAAAAGTGCGTCTACATTGCCGGTTTAACGAATAATTTAAATTTGGGCTAAATAGTACATTTGCATCCAGAATGAGGAGAGCGTCAAATAAGGGATGTGGTCGTGGTGCTGCTGGTGTTGGTGGTGTTGCTGAAGCTCCTGTTGCAAGGAGAGGACATGGTCGATCTGTGCCAGCTACACGCAGAAGTGAAACACCTTCCTCAGGTGAGAGTAGCCGACAGAACCTTCAACGTTTTATGGTAGGCCCGAATGGCCCTCAACGAATCGTGAGGCCAGAACAAGTACAGGCTATAGTAGATAGGGTGGCTGAAAATGCCTCTAGTTCCTTCACATTGTCTCCCACCTGGTCCCTTGATGAAAGCTTGGAGTTGGCACCAGAACCCCATGGCCATCTGTCTTTCACCTCAGCCCCTTGTAAATCAGCCAAGCAGTCTGAGCCCCAAGTCATGCAGCAGTCTCTTCTGCTTTTTGATGACTCGGTTGGTGTGCTTTCCGTGGGCCATCCACCGCCCTGTGCCAGAAGTGGAAGACATTGAGTGCACCGATGCTCAACCACTTTTGTTTCAGAATGGAAACACCACCGCAGCACATCTCTGATGATGACAAAACACAGGTGCCAACTGCTGCGGCTTTCCACAGTGTGCAGACTGACAAGGAGGGCAATGGTGAAGGGTGGGAGGATGATGATGTGGAGGATGATGAGATCCAAGACCGCACATGCAATGAAGGTCATTCGAGTGACGTGTGCAGTTTGGAGGAAGAGGTGGTGGTCGCACAGAGGCACCAGCACAGCAAAAGCAGAAGCAAGTTGCAAAAGGGGAGTGACCGTGCCCTAGACAGTACGCCTGCTACTACCCACCGCACCCAGGGACCTAGCACACCAAAGGCAGCTCAAAGGAGTTCCCCGGCATGGCAGTACTTCAGACAATGTGCTGACGACAAGACACAAGTGGTTTGCACGCTCTGCAATCAGAGCCTGAAGCGAGGCATAAATGTTCTAAACCTGAGCACAACTTGCATGACCAAGCATCCACATGCAAAGCATGAGCTGCAGTGGAATTCCAAGAAAGGTCTCGGCCTCTTCCTGCTTCCTCTTCTGCTGCTGCCTCCGCCTCTTCCTCCACCTCTACAGTGCCAGTGTCACCTGCCACCCAGCAAACAGACGATGTGACAGCAATGCCACCATGTCCGCCACCGTCCCCAAGCATTTCCACACGGTAACATGGAAGCTTACAGCTCTCCATCTCCCAAACACTGAAGAGAAAGAGTAAGTACCCCCCTACCCACCCGTGATCCCTGGGCCTGAATGCCAGCATTTCCTTTGAAATGCTGTCATTCCGTCATTCCGTCTGTGGACACGGACAGTTTTAAAAACCTGATGGCGGTGGCTGTCCCACAGTACGTGGTTCCCAGTCGCATCTACTTTTCCAGGCGAGCCATCCCTTCCCTGCACAAACATGACGGGGATAAGATCAAGTGTGCACTGCGCAACGCCATCTGTGGCAAGGTCCACATAACCACTGATACGTGGATCAGTAAGCACGGGCAGGGACGCTATATCTCGCTAACTGCACACTGGGCAAATGTAGTGGCGGGTGGGCCTGAGGCGGATAGCCGTTTGGCGCATGTCCTTCTGCCACCGAGGATTGCAGGACATTTTTCTTTGCCTCCTGTTGCCTCCTCCTCCTACTCCGCTTCCTCCTCCTCTACCACCTCCTCATCCGGTCAGCGTAACACCTTCACCACCAACTTCAGCACATCCAGGGGGAAACAGCAGCAGGCTGTTTTAAAACTGATATGTTTGGGGATAAACCCCACACTGTGCTGCAGCTGTGGACGGGCATTGAACAACAGACCGATGAGTGGTTGTTGCCACTGAGCCTCAAGCCCTGTCTGGTGGTGTGCAATAATGGGCGAAATCTCGTAGCAGCTCTGGGCCTAGCCGGTTTGACACACATCCTTTGCCTGGTGCATATGCTGAATTTGGTGGTGCAGAAATTTCTAAAAAACTACCTGGATATGTCAGAGCTGCTGCAGAAAGTGCGGGCAGTCTGTGCGCTCTTTCAGCGTTGTCACCCTGCTGCTGCTCGCCTGTCTGCGCTGCAGCAGAACTTCAGCTTTCCCACTTACAGCCTCCTATGTGACGTGCCCACAAGGTGGAACTCCACCTTGCACATGCGGGAGAGACTGTGGGAGCAGCAGCAGGCAATAGTGGAGTTTCGTCTGCAGCGCGCACTGGTCAGTCGCTCTGTGGAACAGCACCACTTCACCACCAACGAGTTGGCCTCCATGTGAAACCTGTGTACCATATTGCAGTGTTTCCAGTACTCCACCAACATGGCCAGTGCCGATGACGCTGTTCTCAGCGTTACTATCCCACTTCTATGTCTCCTTGAAAAAACACTTCGGGCGATGATGGAAGAGAATGTGGCACAGGAGGAGGATGAAGAGCGGTAATTTCCATGGTTATCAGGCCAGTCATTCACAAGTGGCTCGGAGGGTGGGTTCCTGCACCAGAATAGGCCATGTAAAAAATGTTCAAGACAGGGGACAGTTCTGGAGGATGAGGAGGATGAGGATGATGATGAGGAGGAGGAGGAGGAGGAGGGGTGCAATGCAGCTCATGGGCATCACTGGAGCATGGCTGGGGTGATACGGAGGACACGGATGATACACCTCCCACAGAGGACAGCTTGTCTTTGCCTCTGGGCAGCCTGGCACACATGAGCGACTACATGAGCGACTACATGCTGCAGTGCCTGCTCAACGACAGCCGAGTTGCCCACATTTTAACTTGTGCTGATTACTGGGTGACCACCCTGCTGGATCCCCGTTACAAGGACAACGTGTCGTCCTTAATTCCCTCACTTGAGCGTGATCGGAAGATGCGTGACTACCAGCGCACGCTGGTAGACGCGCTGCTGAGGGCATTCCCAAATGACACCGGGGGCTCAGTGGAAGCACAAGGCGAAGGCAGAATAAAAATTTAGACTGGCCTCACACAGCCATTGGTAAACTTTTTTTTTTTAAATATGTCTCAATATTTTGGGGGCTACCCCAATTATAAAAAAAAAACAAACAAACAAAAAACAGTGTTGCCTACCTCCTTCTCCTCCACCGCCACTTCCACCTGCACCGCCATGGTCACCGCCTCCTCAACCTCTAGGCTCCTACTCCACATCCACCTCCTCCTCCAATTTTTTTTAAATGTGATTTTAAGTTATTTCCCTATCCACATTTATTTGCAGTGCACCTGTCCTACTCTTACTCCCATTTTGCTTCCTTTTGCAGCCCTCTAGCCGTTTCCAGGACTTTTTTAGAGCCATTTTTGTGCCCAAAAGTTCGGGTCACCATTGACTTCAATGGGGTTCGGGGTGCGGGGTCAAGTTCGGCCGAACCCGACAAACCCAAACATTCAGGTGTCTGCTCAATTCTAATTACACAGTGGTCTACCTAGGCTAGATGATGAAGAAGCTCAAGACTTAGAGGCGCAAATCCCTGAAACAGAACTAGCTCTAGCCATTAAAACACTCAAAGCAGGGAAAAGCCCAGGTCTGGATGGCTTCACCACCCATTACTACAAAACCATTTCTAACCTCCTCATCCCACATCTTTTAAAACACGTAACCATTTAAGAATGAACACAAGAACAATTTCCAAAATTTTGACAAAACTGAGTTTTATAGAACATTTGTTTAGCTCATTACATGAAAGTAAGGTTAATAATATAACTTAGATTACAAATTCTTCAGTTTTACTCAAATTAGTTGATGCAAAAATGAATACACCCCACAATAAAAAAGGAATTTAAACACGTGGCAAGTAGTGTAGTAAGTCCTATATGCAAACAAGGAATACCCACCAAGGAAACAGTAGGCGTCCAGACAAAACTACGTGGCTTGTTCACTAATGCCAGGAGTCTGGCGGACAAGATGGGAGAACTCGAGCTGCTACTTTACGAGGAGGAATTCGATTTTGTGGGAATTTCAGAGACTTGGGTCAACAGCTCTCATGATTGGCTGGCTACTATTCAGGGGTATTCCCTATATCGCAGGGATAGGGAGGGCAAAAAAGGGGGAGGGGTATGCCTGTATATAAAAAATGACATACAAATAAATGTGAGAGATGACATTAATAGTGGTTCTGGGGGGGGAGATTAATCCTTATGGGTAGAGTTACAAAGGGAAGATACCAAGGGGAAAGTTATACTTGGAATATGCTATAGACCCCCTAATCAGAGGAAGGAGGGGAGGCGGACCTCCTATCACAATTTGGAATAGCGGCAAGGATGGGAAGTGTTATTATAATGGGGGATTTTATTTATCCAGATATTGACTAGGCGGAAGGTACTGCACATTCAGCTAAGTCTCGCCATTTCCTAAATGTCCTGCATGATAATTTCATGGGTCAGATGGTAAATGCACCAACAAGAAAAAAAGCATTATTGGACCTTCTGATTACCAACAACACAGACCTGATCACAGATGTGGAAGTAAGGGGCAATCTAGGTAATAGCGATCACAGGTCAATTTGTTTTAGTATAAATTACACATCTAGGAAATCTAAGAGGAATACGAAGACACTGAATTTTAAAAGAGCCAACTTCCAGAAACTATGCTCATTGCTGGAAGATGTTAGCTGGGATAAAATTCTGGGGACAATGAATAGGGAGGAAAAATGGGAATGCTTCAAGAACACACTAAACAAAGGTATTAGCCAGTGTATCCCAACAGGAAATAATTTTAAAAGAGCTAAGCAAAGACCAGGATGGCTTAATGCCGACATAAAGGCACACATAAAAGCAGTCTCAGTCAGATTTTCATATCTATAAAACGCGCAATAAGGAATGCAAAGTTGCAATCAGAGCAGCTAAGATTGAACATGAAAGACACATAGCTGAGGAGAGTAAAAAGAATCCCAATAAATTCTTTAAGTATATAAATGGTAAGAGAGGGGGGTCAGATCATATTGGCCCCATAAGGAATGACGCAGGTAATCTGGTTACAAATGATGGAGAAATGGCATTTTTCTCCTCAGTATTCACAAGGGAAATGGGGGGCTCAATTATGCAGAACCACAATGCTGGTCCTCAAGACAAGTCACAGGAAACACCCTCATGGCTGACTGAGGATAAAATCAGGAATAGGCTGGAAAAACTGAATGCTAATAAGTCCCCGGGCCCAGATGGCTTGCACCCGATGGTCCTTAGGGAACTTAGCCAAGTTATTGCCAGACCCTTGTACCTAATCTTTAAGAGCAGTTTTCTGACTGGTATGATACCAGCTGATTGGAGGAAAGCCAATGTGGTGCCAATATATAAAAAAGGACCAAGACATTTCCCCGGGAACTAAAGACCAGTTAGCTTAACATCAATAATATGCAAGCTCTTGGAGGGAATAATAAGGGATTATATACAAGACTATTGTAACGAGAACGGTATCATTAGCAGTAATCAACATGGTTTCATGAAAAATCGTTCTTGCCAAACCAGTCTATTAACCTTCTTTGAAGAGGTGAGCGGCCATCTAGATAAGGGAAGGCCTGTAGACATGGTGTATCTGGATTTTGCAAAAGCATTTGATACAGTTCCCCATAAACGTTTACTGTACAAACTAAGGTCCCTTAACATGGATCAAAGGGTGAATACATGGATTGAAAACTGACTGCAGGGGTGAGTCCAGAGGGTGGTGATTACTCAGAATGGTCTGGTGTAGAAAGTGGGGTTCCCCAGAGTTCTGTCCTGGGACCAATCCAATTCAATTTATTCATAAATGATTTGGAGAACGGGGTGACCAGCTCAATCTCAATATTTGCGGATGATACAAAGCTAAGCAGGGCAATAAATTCTCCACAGGATGTGGAAACATTGCAAGAAGATATGAATAAATTAATGGGGTGGGCAGACAAGTGGCAAATGAGATTTAACATAGAAAAATGTAAGGTAATGCATTTGGGTACCAAGAACATGAATGCAAACTACTCACTAGGGGGAGAGCCCCTGGGGAAATCGAGGATGGAAAAAGACCTAGGGGTCCTAGTGGAGAATAGGCTCAGCAGTGGCATGCAATGCCCATCTGCTGCAAGCAAAGCTAACAAAGTGTTGGCATGCATCAAGAAAGGAATTAACTTCAGGGATAAATCAATAATTCTCCCACTATACAAGTCCCTGGTGAGGCCGCACCTGGAGTATGCCGTCCAGTTCTGGGCACCAGTCCTCAGGAAGGACGTCCTGGTATTGGAAAGGGTTCAGAGAAGGGCAATAAAGCTAGTTAAGGGATTAGAAGACCTAAGTTATGAGGAAAGATTACAAGCACTGAACGTATTCTCTCTGGAGAAAAGATGCTTGAGAGGGGATATGATTTCAATGTACAAATACTGTACTGGTGACCCCGCTATAGGGGCAAAACTATTCAGTGCAAGGGAAAACACGAAGACACGCGGCCATTCTCTGAGAATGAAAGAAAGGTGGTTTAACCTTAAGATGCGTAGGGGTTTCTTTACGGTAAGAGCAGTGAGAATGTGGAATTCTCTTCCAAAAACAGTGGTTTCTGCTGGTATTAAAAGTTGCGATAGTCAGGCCTGAACAGATAGGTCTGCCATCAAAGGGATAACAATGGTGATGATACTAGAGATTGACAGGGGTTACATCGTGAAAAACATACACAATTGACAGACTAAAAACACAAACAGCAAAAAGGACCACTTGCATCGCCACAATGTGGCGGGGAAGCCCAACGCGTTTCGATAGTTCTACTTCAGGGGAGAAGTGGTCACAATTAAAACCTCAGCTGAAAGAGGTGGCAAAATTGAAGGTCAATATAAATGTTGAACAGTCATTCCCTCCTGTCTCAGTCCAACATGAGCAAAAGGCAGGATGGATATGCGTTTGATCCTAAGAAATTGAAGAGAGTATCCAAGGTGCAGATATTGGAGATGGCCCCTGAAAAGGCAAGGGACCAAGGACTCCAGTTGTCTAGCGATTAGTGTTGAGCGAACCCGGACTGTAACGTTCGGGTCCGTACCGAACTTTCGGGTGTCCGTGGCACGGACCCGGACCCGGACATTTCAAAAATCGTTCGGGTTCGGTGCCTGTGGGCTTTCAAGCCATGCCTGGGCTTGCAATGTCAGGCCCAAGCGAGTTGTGATTAGCGATCTGTTGACCTCAGGAACCAGGGAACGGAAAAGTCCCCGGTAGAGGTTATAGACGTGGAACCTATGAGAGAAGTTAAAGAATCCTAGTTTGCGTATAGGTAGGACGGAAAACGAGTACAACCTGACTCTGTCCTCCCTTACTGACAAGTTGTAAATATAACTGGAAGTTAAAACGGTGGAGAAAGTCGACTCCAAAATTAACACTGGTGAAGAGGGGACTTCATCTTGATAGCTTTGCGCAACCCGAAGGGGCGGTGTAACACCGCTACGTTCACCAGGAAAAACGACAAACACAAAAATCAGAC
>BLSH010082796.1:178625-192112 GCA_018402905.1 Glandirana rugosa
ACCACCAGCTAATAGGCAACGTCTTAGCAGGAGGCAGCATTTCAGCAACATGGTGGAACAGTATGTGTGCACACGCCTACACGTACTGACTGATGGGTCTGCCCTATTCAAATTCTGGGTCTCCAAATTGGCCACATGGCCTGAGTTTGCCCTTTATGCCTTGGAGGTGCTGGCCTGCCCTGCAGCCAGTGTATTGTATGAACGTGTATTTAGCACGGCAGGGGGCGTTATCACAGACAACCGCAGCCGCCTGTGCACAGCCAACGTGGACAAGCTAACGTTTATTAAAATGAACCAGGCATGGATCCCACAAGACTTGTCTGTACCTTGTGCAGAATAAACATTTAGACCGGCCTCACACAGCCATTGGTATAATTGTTTTTTTTTTAATATGCCTCAATATTTTGGGGGCTACCCCAGTTAGAAAAAAAGAACAAACAAACAACAAAAAGTGTTGGTTACCTCCTCCTCCACCACCGCCACTTCCACCTACACTGCCACGGTCACGGCCTAGTCAACCTCTAGGCTCCTACGCCACATCCACCTCCTCCTCCCATTTTTATTTTTTTTATTTGATTTTAAGTTATTTTCCCTATCCCCATTTTTTTGTAGGGCACTTGTCCTACTCTTACCCCCATTTTACTTCCTTTTGCAGCCCTCTAGCACTTTCCAGGACTTTTTACAGCCATGTTTGTGCCGAAAAGTTCTGGTCCCCATTGACTTCAATGGGGTTCGGGGTCCGGGGTCAAGTTCGGGTCAAATTCGGTACCGAACCCGAACATCTAGGTGTCCGCTCAACTCTACTAATGTGCTTTTATTGCTTTTTTGCCCCAATGGACAGAATCACCCCCACTTCCTTCCCAACGTGAATATTGTCAGCAATAAAACTTGATGATTACTATAAAGGCTTCATGCACACGTGACGTTAAAAAAGTCCTAAAAACGTCAGTAGCTTATCAGTGATTTTTTTCAGCTTTTTTGTGCGTTTTTGCAGCGGTGTTATTGAGCGTTAATGAGCGTTTTTGAGCATTTTTTTTTTCAATGGATACAAAACGTCCAAAAACGTTGGTGATCGGTGTTATTGAGCGTTAGTGAGCATTTTTGGGCGTTAAAGCATTTTTACAGCTGAAAAACGTCTCTCAGATACCACTGGTTTTTTTACAGCTCAAAAACGTCACTGCTCAAACAGTTGATAACAGCCTATGTGTGCATGAACACATAGGATAACATGATGGGGGGTTTAATGACTGTAGAAAATAACGTCTACAGCTAAAAACAGCAGCTGTAAAAACGTAAAAAAAACGTCCTGTGTGCATGAGGTCTAATGCTTCTCTTCTCTGTAAACATTGCTTTTATTTCAATGGTTCTACTGATGAGACTGCATTTAATGTCAGGGTGGGTGAGAATAAATTTCACCAAACTGGTAATAATACATAGCTTCTAACTCTTCCACAATTTAGGTTGGTGCTTGGATTGGCATGGGGCTAACAATAGGCAAGTAATCTATGGTAAAAATCCATTTGACGAAAGTAGTGGTGGCTTTTTTAAATTGCTACTGCATTTTGTTAGTGTAAATCTCATTTAGGCTTGGTTCACACCTGTGCAGTTTGCTTTTGATAAGTTTCTGCAGTGCTTTTTGCACGCGTGTTTTTGACACATTTTTTGCATGTTTTTTGATACATTTTGCATTTTTTATGCTTTTTTAAATTTTTTGGTCAATTTGTTGTTGGTTGGAATAACCAGTTCAGCTCCGGAAGGTTTACCCTGCTTCATGACCAGGCCATTTTTTGCGATATGGCACTGCGTTACATTAACTGACAATTGTGTGACGCTATACCCAAATAAAACTGATGTCCTTTTTTTTCCCACAAATAGAGGTTTCTTTTGGTGGTATTTGATATCACTTGTGCGTTTTTTATTTTTTGCGCTATGAACAAAGAAAAAACGACAATTTAAAAAAAAATAATATTTTTTACTTTCTGCTATAAAACATACCCAATTAAGAAATGTAAACAATCTAACTTCTTCACTTCTTCTTTAGGCCAATATGTATTCTTGTACATGTTTTTGGTTAAAAAAATCCCAATAAGAGTATATTGATTGATTTGCACAAAAGTTAAAGCATTTACAAAATATGGCATATTTTTATGGAGTTTTTTTTTTTTTACTAGTAATGACTCATAGTGAGACTGTCACAATGTGGGGGACAAATTGGACAGTAAGTGGCACTTTTTGGGGACCAGTGACACCAATACAGTGATAAAAAAAATATGTCACTCTACTAATAACACTGGCAGGGAAGGAGGTCAAATCAAGGGCAATCAAAGGATTAAAAATGTCCCTAGGGAGTGCATTCTAACTGTGTGGTGGGTGCTTGTACTGTGGGAAGACAGAGATTCATGTTCCTGTTTAGCAGAAGCACAAGATCTCTGTCTTCCCTTGTCACAGAATGGCGATCTGCCCCTGTGACCTAGGAAAAGTGTGTGTGCCACTCAGGCTCAATAGGGAGGAGGTATAAGACCAGTGTGTCCGTTCCCCATGACTAAGCTCTGGGGTCGGAGTGAAACGTGTTGGAGGTGTGGCATGGTCAGAGTCCAGGCTGAGGTTGCCACTCCGATCATTGCAGTAGGACGCCATGGATGTACGACTTGTATGCTTCACACTTCCTTTCTTGTACCGTTCTTCCTCTGTCAGGAATGATCAGTGGGTCTTGGCGCCAGCAGCGAGGTACGTACAGGTATGTGATTTTGCCTGTAGGAGCCGCTGCCCCACAGTACATATACATGGGGCAGTTGGCAACAGGTTAAAAAGCGTGAATCGTGGCAAAAACGCATGACATGCTTTTCTGCAGCTTCTCCATTGAAGTCTATTGAAACCAAAATGCACCATTTTGAAGTCTCTGACCCTTTCCAAAGACGCAGAAGCTGAAAAAAGCATAGATGTGAATCTGCCCCATAGGAAACCATGTAAAATCGACTGTAGTGTGTTTCTGAAAAAAGAAAAAAGCAATAAAAAATGCATTGGTGTGAACCGAGCCTTATAGTGACAGTCAATGATTAATGGAGGCTGTCATTCTTTTCTTTTCCCATTGAAAATGTTCTGTGACTGCCATAGCGAGGCTTTGACTTAGGTTCTGTCTGAGTTGCTTATCTGAAATATATATATATATATATATATATATATATATATATATATATATATATATATATATATGTATAGATAAGAAGTTCTGACCCCTTTTGAAGGCTCCATGCACACTGGGCTTGAAAAAAAACACCAATTCCCTTGGCAGAAAAAAATCGCTCATATAGAGAGTGTTTTTGTACACAGTTTAGGTGAGCTAAGGAGAGTTTAGAGTTTCTTCTGGCAGAAAGCTCCAATTAGAAATGCAAACCAGAATGGTTATTTCCTGCCTCTAAACGTTGAGCTCAAAATATGCCTGTAATTGTCCTAATGTGCATGGACACATAGAATGACATTGGGCTTCTTCTACAGGAAAAACACACAACTCCTGTAGAAGCAGCGATTTTCAAGGAGCCAAAAACTATTTACAGCATGCTTGTTCCAGGTCTGTGACTGAAATATACTTAATTAAGACAAAGCCAAGTATGAACTATTTTCAGGAGAGAGCCTGTGGTGTCACCACTCATACGTCTCTCATAATAGAGTCACTTTAAAGCAGAGCTCCAGCCCAAATACCAAGATAAAAAAGAATATAGCCCACTAAGGCCGGGTTCACACGAGTGCGAATTGGATGTTGGTTTCTCTGCATCCAATTTGCATGACAGGAGATTGTGACCGGCTGTCTACGGAGCCAGTTCACACATCTGCGGACTGGCTTGCACAAGAGTCCTGTACGTCTTTGGCTCAGGCAAATATCAGCCCTGATCCGTCCCTGAAATGGAGAACAGGGACGCACAGGACCCCTGCTCTGAGCCGCATGTGGCTTCAGTGTGAACCCAGCCTAAAAGATAAATGAAAACCAGCTTTTCCTGCATAACCTGGACCTGCTCCAGCCTGTGACTGGACATTGAAAAGAGAAGCAGCACAGTGATGAGCTGATCTCATTAGAGCCTAGTAAAAAAAAAACCCATACAAAATCAAAACCCCAAAAAACAGTAATTTTGCTTAGAGGTTTGTTTTAATTGCTTATTTGAACATAAATGGCAGACATAGCCAATGTGTTTTAAAGTGGTTGTCAACTATAATAAGGCTTACTTGTAGGTGCACTACATATCTCCTAAACATGTACGGTTCAGGAGATATGCAGTGTTGAAGCTGTGCCGATGTCATGTTGACACATGCGCAGTGAAGGAACGGCCTGCATGCCATTCCTCCACTGCGACCGTGCCGTGACTGGCGGCTCCCGTGTATACGCCACACGACTCCGGCCAGTCACAGCGCCGGAGTCGCGGCCCCGGTAGGAAGAGGGGCTGAAGATGGACGACACCAGCACAGGGGGCATCGCTGGACGTTGCAGGCTTTGTTTGCAGGTAAGTGACACATAATGGGTTACTATGCGATGCATAGTAGCCCATTATGCTTCTACTTTGCAGCGGAATATAGAGGAAAGTAGACCCCATATGGGTTTACTTCCTCTTTAAGGGAACTGAACTGCTTCGGGGCTATAATAATGTGTAATGGTATTAGGAATAAATGATCTTTGTAGCCTGAGTTAGGGCTGAGTGTCAGCATGACCAGAATACAATGAGGTCAGATAACTTGAGATAAAATTGGCTACCTTCACTGCAATTAGGTGATGTTGATAGTCAGCCCTAATCCAGCCCTAATAAAACAGATTCTTATCTATACCTGTCCAACACTGCCACAAATCTGCCAGTACTCATCTCTCGGTCTCTCTGATTTCTCCTCCTATCTGCATGCTTTTTGTCAGCATATAAACTGACTATCTTGTGCTTTTTCTTCTTCTCACACTCTATCCTTGCTGTACAGTGACTGCAGGAGATGATACCAAGCCAAATTCAGGTATTTACACTGTTTATAATTTTAAAAATATATCTAACGATGTTCATGTAATGATTACCAAGCTGCATTAATGTGGGTCTTTTATATTTCTCTAGAGTTCAGCTTTAAAGTGTTTGTTACCCCAACACTTCATATCCCTTATATGTGCCTGCTGTACCATGTACTTGTATGAGAAAATCTCCTGTTTTCTTTGTATTGCTTCTTTTGTGTGAAATCCCTGGTGTTCCTGCCAGTCTCCTTGCTTTCCTATTACAAACTGACCGCACTAAGCCGGAGAGTGGTCAGTTCTCTAACTATGCTGGGAACTCAGTGTACTCTCCTCCAATAATCAGACTTTTCCTGACATGCCCACGCTGCACAGCCATGTACTGGGAAGCTCAGTGTACTGCTGCTTCTCCTCCCCCCAGCTCTTATGCAGCTGAGAACAGAGGGAACGTGATCACTTATAGAAAAGGGAGAAAGGGTATTTATAATGTTTTTTATATCTATACAAAAATGTTTTGCATTTAATTTCTATTTTAAACTGAATGGGTAGTTTTACAAGGTGATCGTTTGCAATCACTTTAAGTCCATGCAAAACTAGTGATTCAATAGTATGAAGGCAATGGTATACTTGGTCCAGGATGCTTTCAGCTTAGTCAATGCATTCTGTTTATCGTTACGTATCTACAAACATCCAACAATTCTCCATAGCCTGAGGTGAGAACAATGAGATACCTGAAGAGGTCACCAATTGTTTTCAGCGAATTGAACAATTAACAATTGATGCTTTGTGTTTGAAAAGCACAATTTTGCTACATTATGTTAGTATTTATTCAACAATATAAAAAGCAACACCTTACAAGTTAGCTGGATAAGACAAACCACAAATAAAAAGTTATAATTAAAGGTGCATCCTAGCCTTTATTACATTTAGAGCACAATAACATTTAACTTTATGCATATATAAAGAAACACCTTTTAATTCAGGATTGCACTTTTGGTAAAAAAAGATGTTTTTAACCACTTCAGCCCCGTAAGGATTTCACACTTTAGGACTAGAGCACTTTTTGCGATTGCGCGGTTGTGCGACGTTGTGCCCAAACAAAATTTGCGTCCTTTTTTTCCCACAAATAGAGCTTTCTTTTGGTGGTATTTTATCCCCTCTGTGTCATTTCTGATCGCCGCTATAAACAAAAGAAGAGCGACAATTTTGCAAAAAAAAACAAATTTCTTACTTTTTGCTAAAATACAAATCCAAAAAAATATATAAAAAAACATTTTTTTTTCCATCGGTTTTGGCTGATTTATATTTTTCCTCATATTTTTGGTTAAAAAAAATCGCATTCGCTGTTTATTGATTGGTTTGCGCAAAAGTTGCCGCTTTACAGACGATGAGAATTCATTTCTGGGGTTTTTTTTTTTTTTGCTAGTAATGGCGGCGATCTGTGATTTTTAGCAGTACTGCGATATTGGGGCGGACATGTCGGACCATTTTGACACTTTTTTGGGACCATTGGAAATTATACAGCGATCAGTGCTATAAAAATACACTGATTACTGTGTAAATGTCATTGGCAGTGAAGGGGTTAACCTGCAGTTGCGCTCTAAGGGTTAACTGTGATCCCTGAGCGTGTTCTAACTGTGTGTGGGCTGCCCTGGCTGGGGAAAGGGGATGATCACGGCTTCCATATTCAGGAAGCCTGTGATCATCGCCCTTCCCCCTCTAACAGAACGGAGATCCGTGTTTACTTACACAGACCTCCGTTCCTGCACTGCGGGGGGGGGGGGGGCGCATCGCGGGTAGCCGGAGCCTGGCCGCCCCCCAGACACAGTGAGCGCGCTCACAGCACTAGTTATCGCAGCCACCATCGTATGATGGCGGTTTGCGATAACGAGCCACTCTGTCGCCGTCAGACTGCGGTCGTAGGTCGTCAAGTGGTTAAAGTGTTACTAAACCCAGGACCCTGCATTCACTATATCTTGTCTGCCACAGTACACAGAACATGGAAATGCAATCATTTTAGTAAATATAAACTGCTAAATACCTTTTCTCAACAGCCGTATATAACAGTCTTATGACTTCTATCAGTACTCTGACTGTCCTATGAGGTTGCAGGTTCCCTGACCTTCCGTCTCGACAGCGCTGATCACATGCACCCTTTCAAGTAAAAAAAAAAATCTCTAGCAATACACAAAAGACTGGGCATGTGCAGAGTGCCTCCAAGGCTCAGAGACAGGATCAAACAGCCTTTTTACACAGTGCAGAGGATTAACCCCTTAGATTCCACAGTGAGTATAACAAGCATGCTTTACTGCTTATAGAGTAGTGTTTCTCGATTCCAGTCCTCAAGACACACCAACAGGTCATGTTTTCAGGATTACCCTCAGATGAAACGGCTGTGGTAATTACTAAGGCAGTGAAACTGATCAAATCCCCTGTGGAAAACTAATGGAGAGCCTGAATACATGACCTGTTGGTGCGCCTTGAGGACTGGAATTGAAAAACACTGATATAGAGACTGATTTTACTGTTGTGGATTAGTAACACTTTAAATATAGCTAGAATAAATACATAGGCTATTTCTTCATATTAACTTCCTGCAATCGTCTCTAAATAGGACTCAGAATGGGAGAAGGAGGGTCAGCCATGGCAAACTCCATAGCAGTGAAGTGCTAGTACTCACTTGACTCAAAGTACTCACTCGCTGCCCACCCTATAGCTGAAAGACGACTACAGCGTGGGCCTAAATTGTCGGGAGGGCATCCACGTACGTCCTCCTGTGCTCGCACTGTCCGCACGGCCCCTGCGGTGCACTGGTGGCGCGCTCTGTGATCATCGAGTCCTTGGGACTCGGCTGATCACAGATCGGATCAGCAGTCAGCCAATGACAGCTGATCACATGATGTAAACAGAAGCCAGTAATCAGTTTTTTCCCTCATGCTGACAGCACAAGGAGAAAAAAAATAAGCCGCTTAGCTGCTTGTGTAAACGGGACATTGGTCCCACACACTGACAGCCACTGTGGCTAAGCAGTGCCCACCAGTGCCACCTACCAGTGCCCACCAGTGCCACCAATCGGTGCCCATCAATGCTGCCAATCATTGCCCATCAGTGCCACCTATCAGTGCTGCCTGACAGTGCCACCTAGCAGTGCCTATCAGTGTAGCCCATCAGTGCTGGCTATCAGTGCTGTCTATCTGTGCCCTTCAGTGCCGCCTATCAGTGCCACCTATCAGTACCCATCAGTGCCACCTATTAGTGCAGCCTCATCAGTGTCTCCTGATCAGTGCTCACCAGTGCTGCCTCATCAGTGCCACCTATCAGTGCCCATCAATGCTCATCAAAGCGCAAGGAGAAAAAAATAAGCCGCTTACCGGCTTGTGTAAACGGGACATCGGTCCCACACACTGACAGCCACTGCGGCTAAGCAGTGCCCACCATTGCCACCTACCAGTGCCCACCAGTGCCATTAATCAGTGCCCATCAATGCTGCCAATCATTGCCCATCAGTGCCACCTATCAGCGCTGCCTGACAGTGCCACCTACCAGTGCCCATCAGTGTCGCCCATCAGTGCTGCCTATCAGTGCCGCCTATCAGTGCCACCTATCAGTACCCATCAGTGCCACATATTAGTGCAGCCTCATCAGTGTCTCCTGATCAGTGCTCACCAGTGCTGCCTCATCAGTGCCACCTATCAGTGCCCATCAGTGCAACCTCATCAGTGCACATCAATGAAGGAGAAAAATTACCTGTTCGTAAAATCTGAAAAACAAACTATGAAAATGTTTTTTTTTTTATAATTTTTGGTCTTTTTTTGTTTGGTTAGCAAAAAATGAAAAACCCCAGTGGTGATTAAATACCACCAAAAGAAAGCTCTATTTGTGTGAAAAAAATTATACAAATTTCATATGGGTACAATGTTGCATGACCGGGCAGCTGTCATTCAAAGTGCGACAGTAAGCAAATGGTTAATATGCTATTTATACTGTGTGATAGGTAGAGGAGTCAAAAAAGGGACTTTAAATGAAGCCAACAGCTTCCATCCCGGGTTCATTCATATAGATAAAAAGGGGCTTTTGACGTAATGGGACTTTAAATGAGACACACGGGTTATGAAAAAACATGCGTTTTTATTGAGGCAATTTTCATTAAGGTAGTGTAGTAGACATTCCATACATCTTTTATTGCATATATTGGGCTACAATTGCCTCTAATATATATTTGGGGCACATTGCCTCCACCAAAAAATGACATATAGACTGGAAACAGATACATGATTCACAAATAATGAAAATAAGCTCCATACAGTACAATACAATCTCTTCAGCATAGGACAACTTGGATAATAATTAATACGGCATATAACGGCTCTACGCGTTTCGTGAAGTTATGATCCACTCATCAGGAGCATGCACGTATAACAAACTGTAATTGATAGAAATATGAAAATTAATAAAAAAAAAACAAAAAAAAACAAATAGGAAATGAGTATGCTGTTTACCATATTCGCCGCAAGGAGCGATGCCAATGATGATCCGGACAGACCCCACTAGGGGTGCCCACCAGTGCCACCAATCGGTGCCCATCAATGCTGCCAATCATTGCCCATCAGTGCCACCTATCAGTGCTGCCTGACAGTGCCACCTACCAGTGCCCATCAGTGTCGCCCATCAGTGCTGCCTATCAGTGCCGCCTATCAGTGCCACCTATCAGTACCCATCAGTGCCACATATTAGTGCAGCCTCATCAGTGTCTCCTGATCAGTGCTCACCAGTGCTGCCTCATCAGTGCCACCTATCAGTGCCCATCAGTGCAACCTCATCAGTGCACATCAATGAAGGAGAAAAATTACCTGTTCGTAAAATCTGAAAAACAAACTATGAAAATGTTTTTTTTTAATAATTTTTGGCCTTTTTTTGTTTGGTTAGCAAAAAATTAAAAACCCCAGTGGTGATTAAATACCACCAAAAGAAAGCTCTATTTGTGTGAAAAAAATTATACAAATTTCATATGGGTACAATGTTGCATGACTGGGCAGCTGTCATTCAAAGTGCGACAGTAAGCAAATGGTTAATATGCTATTTATACTGTTGGATGTTTTTACATTCTTGGCAGCTACATCCTAGGTGTCTACTATCTTCTTCTTCTAGCAATTTCAAAAAGTTCACGTATGCCATGTTTTGTACCTTAAATTTCTGAAATAAAAATCTATTGAAAGTGAAATAGGTGAGCATTTTAGTAATAGTATGAAAGTGTATATAAACCATTTTTTAGGTTTGGACAGAGTAGTGAGAGGTTAAAGACCTTTTTGGGGTTTTTACTTTTGTCTGTGTTGCTGGTGGAGATTTTCACTCATTATCCTCTTACTTCCAGTTCTGTCTCTAGACTAGGGTGACCAGATTTTTAAAATGAAATTCGGGGACATATTTTTTTTATTGGCAAATAGTAAACTATTTTATAAGCATATTTTCCTCAAATTATGTATGCAGTGTATGTGGTACATGTTTATGAAATGATTGTATGATATATATACGTTATTTCTCACATTTCCTCCATGAGATTAAAAAAAAAAAAGATACTTCTTAGAATCTTTTGGGATATGACTACCAAATGTTAAGAAGATAAGATAGAGAAAAAACAGTGCAGAGTGCGCTACTTACAGAATGCAGAGTTCAGGAGTGTGTTACATAAAGAATGCAGGGCTAAGGAGCACGCTACATAAAGAATGCAGGGCTAAGTAACGTGCTACATAAAGAATGCAGGGCTAAGGAGCACGCTACATAAAGAATGCAGGGCTAAGTAACGTGCTACATAAAGAATGCAGGGCTAAGAAGCACGCTACATAAAGAATGCAGGGCTAAGAAGCACGCTACATAAAGAATGCAGGGCTAAGGAGCACGCTACATAAAGAATGCAGGGCTAAGTAGCGCACTACATATAGAATGCAGGGCTAAGGAGCACGCTACATAAAGAATGCAAGGCTCAGGAGTGCGTTACATAAAGAATGCAGGGCTCAGGAGCACACTACATAAAGAATACAGGGCTCAACAGTGTGTTACCTACAGAATGCATGGGCTCAGCAGTGCGTTACCTACAGAATGCAGGGCTCAGCAGTGCTTTACTGACAGAATGCAGGGCTCAGCAGTGCCTTACCTACAGAATGCAGGGCTCAACAGTGCTTTACCGACAGAATGCAGGGCTCAGCAGTGCCTTACCTACAGAATGCAGGGCTCAGCAGTGCTTTACCGACAGAATGCATGGCTCAGCAGTGCCTTACCTACAGAATGCAGGGCTCAGCAGTGCTTTACCTACAGAATGCAGGGCTCAGCAGTGCCTTACCTACAGAATGCAGGGCTCAGCAGTGCTTTACCTACAGAATGCAGGGCTCAGCAGTGCTTTACCTACAGAAAGCAGGACTCAGCAGTGCCTTACCTACAGAATGCAGGGTTCAGCAGTGCTTTACCTACAGAATGCAGGGCTCAGCAGTGCTTTACATACAAAATAGAGGGCTCAGCAGTGCTTTACATACAAAATAGAGGGCTCAGCAGCACGTTACTTACAGAATGCAGAGCTCAGGAGCGCGCTACATAAAGAATGCAAGGCTCAGCAGTGCATTACCTACAGAATGCAGAGCTCAGCAGTGCATTACCTACAGGATGCAGGGCTCATCAGTGTGTTACCTACAGAATGCAGGGCTCAGCAGTGCGTTACCTACAGAATGCAGGGCTCAGTAGCGCATTACACAAAGTGCAAAGTGCGTTCAGGGGCACATACTGTACATGTAATGGTCAGCACCCAACAGCAGTAATACATGATCTATCCTTGCTTGTTGAGTCCACATAGGGGAAACTATACAGAGCACAGTCAGGCTGTAGTATTAAACTGAAATGAGTGCAGAGCAAACTTCTAAGCTGCAGGATTAGGAACAGTTTACCTCAATCAATCTCTGTACATTGGAGAATTCAATAGGAATGTGAGCCTCCCTCCTCGCTCTTCAGATATCCTGTATACAAGCTGCAGCCAGACTGCGCACAGCACCCACCCCCTCCCTCCACTTGTGTGAGAGAGCCATGCAGGTTCTGTGCCTCACAGAATATCACTCTGCCACTCTGTGAGATTGTGTAGCCAGAACTAGAAGAAGAGGATCAGCTTCTATGGCTGTATCCCTGCACATCAAGTCCATGCTCAGCCTCATTGCTTGCCAAGTTTGCATCGATCCAGGTTGAATTGATGCAAATTTGCAAAGCCTTTTGTGTGGATGCATTTATAGGGGTGCTGGAGAGAAAGCACCTACCTAGCACTGCCCCTGCCTGACGGGGACAAATCCAGGGATAGGCTTGATCTGGGGACGGTGTCCTCAGTCTGGGGACTGTCCCTGGAAACTGGGGATGTCTGGTCACCCTACTCTAGACCTGAAATGAAGGGAAATCCTCCTTTTGGGAGACAAACAATGAAAAAAAATCTACTTACTCTATCAAAAAAGAAAATGTTTTTTTTCACATGCACTTTCATTTTTGTGGAGCTTGTCTAACTCCTTATTTGTAACTTTATTAGGTACACCTATTTGTTCTCAGACAGAACCCACCTTTGCCTTCAGAATAAGCAGAATTTTTTTGTGATTTTGGCTCAACAAGGTGCTTGAATAGATCCTTGGATACTTTGGTCTATGCTGACTTAATAGTATTGACAAGGCTTGTAGATTTGTCAGTGACTCCAGATAATTTATACCTTCCAATTCCCCGTATGCCAAAAGATTCATGCTTATATGCCACATTTCACACTTCTTGTCCTTGGGTGACTGGACTCGCTCTTCCACTTCTTCTGTGAATGGAGCCATAGTTGTCACTCAGGCTGGACTTCAAACATTTCTGTCTTTGTCCATCTCCATTACATGGGGGTGAGGGGATGATGTGATTAGTAAATTATATCAGAAAAAGACTTAATCCCATTCACACCCCTATTGTATTTAAAGGGTACCTATGGTGAAAATGTAAAATCATATATTATTTTCGACATTGTTTTTTTTAATTATTTCTAGCCTACCCCTATTAATCTGAATGATCATGAAATTTCTAAATGTACTTTCTGAAGATCTTCAAATATTTACTTCCTTTGATTCTGTGACACATATTCACTATGTCCTGTGAGTGGGCACTGCTGTGTCACACATTTCATAGAGCCTGCAGGTGCTGGCTCATTTCATAGAGCTTACAGATGGTAGAGAAAGGTCTTTCAAGACCTAATGGACGTATGAAACGTCGAAGAGTGAGGAGACAAATGAAAGTTACACATTCCTGATGTATAGGGTACCATGGAACGATGGACGTCCGTCACTAAGGACATGAATGACGCAGAGGACTTTGAGGAGGAGAGTTGTGGATACATTCGAGATACTTTACTCGGTCGTGGACGTCCGAGATACTTTACACACTGTGTCGTCACGGGTGAGTGTCCTGTATCACTTATACACAGTGTCTTAGTTTCCTTCATTTATAAACTTCTAGAAGTCTTTCATGT
>BLSH010082865.1:17804-35066 GCA_018402905.1 Glandirana rugosa
GGTCGCCGTCCTTGAAGAGGGATATGATCGGTGTGAGGGACAGAATACCGTTATAAAATTATCTCATACTAGTATAGGGAGAAGTTCCTGCCGCTGGTGTGAGGGATAGATTAGCGTTATAAAATCATGTCATAATTGGCATAGGGAGAGGTTCCTGCTGCTGGTGTGAGGGACAGATTACCGTTATAAAATCATCTCATACTAGTATAGGGAGAGCTTCCTGATGCTGGTGTGAGGGACAGATTTTCGTTATAAAATAATCATATACTAGTATAGGGAGAGGTTCCTGCTCTGGTGTGAGGGATAGATTAGCGTTATAAAATCATGTCATACTGGTATAGGGAGAGGTTCCTGCTGCTGGTATGAGGGACATATTACCATTATAAAATCATCTAATACTGGTATAGGGAGAGGTTCCTGCTGCTGGTATGAGGGACATATTACCATTATAAAATCATCTAATACTGGTATAGGGAGAGGACCCTGCTGCTGGTGTGAGGGACAGATTAACGTTATAAAATCATCTCATAATAGTATAGGGAGAGGTTCCTGCTGCTGGTGTGAGGGACAGCTCACCGTTAAAAATTCATCTCATACTGGTATAGGGAGAGGTTCTTACCGCTGGTGTGAGGGACAGATTAGCATTATACAATCATTTCATACTAGTATAAGGAGAGGTTCCTGCTGCTGGTGTGAGGGACAGATTACCGTTATAAAATCATTTAATACTGGTATAGGGAGAGGTTCCTGCCGCTAGTGTGAGGGATAGATTAGCATTATAAAATCATCTCATACTGGTATAGGGAGAGGACCCTGCTGCTGCTGTGAGGGACAGATTAACGTTATAAAATCATCTCATAATAGTATAGGGAGAGGTTCCTGCTGCTGGTGTGAGGGACAGCTCACCATTAAAAATTCATCTCATACTGGTATAGGGAGAGGTTCTTACCGCTGGTGTGAGGGACAGATTAGCATTATACAATTATTTCATACTAGTATAAGGAGAGGTTCCTGCTGCTGGTGTAAGGGGCAGATTACCGTTATAAAATCATCTCATACTAGTATAGGGAGAGGTTCCTGATGCTGGTGTGAGGGACAGATTACCGTTATAAAATTATCTCATACTAGTATAGGGAGAGGTTACTGCCACTGGTGTGAGGGATAGATTAGTGTTATAAAATCATCTCGTAATAGTATAGGGAGAGGTTCCTGAAGCTGGTGTGAGGGACAGATTACTGTTATTAAATCATTTCATACTAGTATAGAGAGAGGTTCCTGCCGCTTGTGTGAGGGATAGATTAGCGTTATAAAATCATCTCATACTGGTAGAGGGAGAGGTTCCTGCTGCTGGTGTGAGGGACAGATTACCGTTATAAAATAATATCATAACAGTATAGGGAGAGGTTCCTGCTGCTGGTGTGAGGCACAGCTCACCGTTATAAATTCATCTCATACTGGTATAGGGAGAGGTTCCTGCTGCTGGTGTGAGGGACAGATTAGCATTATACATTCATCTCATACTGGTATAAGGAGACGTTCCTGCTGCTGGTGTGAGGGACAGAATACCGTTATAAAATGATCTCATACTAGTATAGGGAGAAGTTCCTGCTGCTGGTGTGAGGGATAGATTAGCGTTATAAAATCATGTCATAATTGGCATAGGGAGAGGTTCCTGCTGCTGGTGTGAGGGACAGATTACCGTTATAAAATCATCTCATACTAGTATAGGGAGAGCTTCCTGATGCTGGTGTGAGGGACAGATTACCGTTATAAAATTATCTCATACTAGTATAGGGAGAGGTTCCTGCCGCTGGTGTGAGGGATAGATTAGCGTTATAAAATCATGTCATACTGGTATAGGGAGAGGTTCCTGATGCTGGTGTGAGGGACAGATTAGCGTTATAAAATCATATCATACTGGTATAGGGAGAGGACCCTGCTGCTGGTGTGAGGGACAGATTAACGTTATAAAATCATCTCATAATAGAATAGGGATAGGTTTCTGCTGCTGGTGTGAGGGACAGCTCACCGTTAAAAATTCATCTCATACTGGTATAGGGAGAGGTTCTTACTGCTGGTGTGAGGGACAGATTAGCATTATACAATCATCTCATACTAGTATAAGGAGAGGTTCCTGCTGCTGGTGTGAGGGACAGATTACCGTTATAAAATCATTTAATACTGGTATAGGGAGAGGTTCCTGCTGCTGGTGTGAGGAACAGATTAGCATTATACAATCATCTAATACTGGTATAAGGGGAGGGTCCTGCTGCTGGTGTGAGGGACAGAATACCGTTATAAAATTATCTCATACTAGTATAGGGAGAGGTTCCTGCCGCTGGTGTGAGGGATAGATTAGCGTTATAAAATCATGTCATAATGGCATAGGGAGAGGTTCCTGCTGCTGGTGTGAGGCACAGCTCACCGTTATAAATTCATCTCATACTGGTATAGGGAGAGTTTCCTGCTGCTGGTGTGAGGGACAGATTAGCATTATACAATCATCTCATATTGGTATAAGGAGACGTTCCTGCTGCTGGTGTGAGGGACAGAATACCGTTATAAAATTATCTCATACTAGTATAGGGAGAAGTTCCTGCCGCTGGTGTGAGGGATAGATTAGCGTTATAAAATCATGTCATAATTGGCATAGGGAGAGGTTCCTGCTGCTGGTGTGAGGGACAGATTACCGTTATAAAATCATCTCATACTAGTATAGGGAGAGCTTCCTGATGCTGGTGTGAGGGACAGATTACCGTTATAAAATTATCTCATACTAGTATAGGGAGAGGTTCCTGCCGCTGGTGTGAGGGATAGATTAGCGTTATAAAATCATGTCATACTGGTATAGGGAGAGGTTCCTGATGCTGGTGTGAGGGACAGATTAGCGTTATAAAATCATCTCATACTGGTATAGGGAGAGGTTCCTGCTGCTGGTATGAGGGACATATTACCATTATAAAATCATCTCATACTGGTATAAGGAGAGGACCCTGCTGCTGGTGTGAGGGACAGATTAATGTTATAAAATCATCTCATAATAGTATAGGGAGAGGTTCCTGCTGCTGGTGTGAGGGACAGCTCACCGTTAAAAATTCATCTCATACTGGTATAGGGAGAGGTTCTTACCGCTGGTGTGAGGGACAGATTAGCATTATACAATCATTTCATACTAGTATAAGGAGAGGTTCCTGCTGCTGGTGTAAGGGGCAGATTACTGTTATAAAATCATCTCATACTAGTATAGGGAGAGTTTCCTGATGCTGGTGTGAGGGACAGATTACCATTATAAAATTATCTCATACTAGTATAGGGAGAGGTTACTGCCACTGGTGTGAGGGATAGATTAGTGTTATAAAATCATCTCATAATAGTATAGGGAGAGGTTACTGCCCCTGGTGTGAGGGATAGATTAGTGTTATAAAAATACGTCATACTGGTATAGGGAGAGGTTCCTGCCGCTGGTGTGAGGGACAGTTTACCGTTATAAAATCATCTCATAATAGTATAGGGAGAGGTTCCTGCTGCTGGTGTGAGAGACAGATTACCATTATAAAATCATCACATACTGGTGTATAAAGAGGTTCCTGCTGCTGGTGTGAGGGACAGATTAGAATTATACAATCATCTCATACTGGTACAAGGAGAGGTTCCTGCTGCTGGTGTGAGGGACAGATTACCCTTATAAAATCATCTCATACTGGTATTGGGAGAGGTTCCTACTGCCTGTGTGAGGGACAGATTACCGTTATAAAATGATCTCATACTATTATAAGCAGAGGTTCCTGCTGCTGGTTTGAGGGACAGATTAGTGTTATAAAATCATCTCATACTGGTATAGGAAGAGGTTCCTACTGCTGGTTTGAGGGACAGTTTAGCGTTTTAAAATCATCTCATACTGGTATAGGGAGAGGTTCCTGCTGCTGGTATGTGGGACATATTACCATTATAAAATCATCTCATACTGGTATAAGGAGAGGTTCCTGCTGCTGGTGTGAGGGACAGATTACTGTTATAAAATCATCTCATACTGGTATAGGGAGAGGATCCTGCTGCTGGTGTGAGGGACAGATTAACGTTATAAAATCATCTCATTCTGGTGTAGGGAGAGGTACCTGCTGCTGGTGTGAGGGACAGATTAGAGTTATAAAATCTTCTCATACTGGTGTAGGGAGAGGTTCCTGCTGCTGGTATGAGGGACAGATTAGCGTTATAAAATCATCTCATACTAGTATAGGAAGAGGTTATTGCTGCTGGTGTGAGGGACAGCTTACCGTTATAAAATCATCTCATACTAGTATAGGGAAAGGTTCCTGCTGCTGGTGTGAGGGACAGATTACTGTTATAAAATCATCTCATACTAGCATAGGGAGAGGATCCTGCTGCGGGTGTGAGGGACAGATTAGCGTTATAAAATCACCTCATACTAGTATAGGGAGAGGTTCCTGAAGCTGGTGCGAGGGATAGATTACTGTTATAAAATCATCTCATACTAGTATATGGAGAGGTTCCTGACGCTGGTGTGAGGGATAGATTAGCGTTATAAAATCATCTCATAACAGAATAGGGAGAGGTTATTGCCACTGGTGTGAGAGGTAGATTAGCGTTATAAAATCATCTCATACTGGTAGAGGGAGAGGTTCCTGTTGCTGGTGTGAGAGACAGATTACCGTTATAAAATCATCTCATAATAGTATAGGGAAAGGTACCTGCTGCTGGTGTGAGGGACAGATTAGCATTATACAATCATCTCATACTGGTAGAGGGAGAGGTTCCTGCCGCTGGTGTGAGGGATAGATTAGCGTTATAAAATCATCTCATAATAGTATAGGGAAAGGTACCTGCTGCTGGTGTGAGGGACAGATTAGCATTATACAATCATCTCATACTAGTATAGGGAGAGCTTCCTGATGCTGGTGTGAGGGACAGATTACCGTTATAAAATAATCTCATACTAGTATAGGCAGAGGTTCCTGCTGCTGGTGTGAGGGACAGATTAATGTTATAAGATCATCTCATACTGGTGTAGGGAGAGGTTCCTGCTGCTGGTGTGAGGGACAGAGTAGCGTTAGACAATCATCTCATACTGGTATAAGGAGAAGTTACTGCTGCTTGTGTGATGGACAGATTACCGTTATAAAATCATCTCATACTGGTGTAGGGAGAGGTTCCTGCTGCTGGTGTGAGGGACAGAGAAGCGTTATACAATCATCTCATAGTGGTATAAGGAGAGGTTCCTGCTGCTGGTGTGAGGGACAGATTACCGTTATAAAATCATGTCATACTAGTATCGGGAGAGGTTCCTGATGCTGGGGTGAGGGACAGAATACTGTTATAAAATCATCTCATAATAGTATAGGGAGAGGTTCCTGCCACTGGTGTGAGGGATGGATTAGCGTAATAATATCATCATATACTGGTGTAGGGAGAGGTTCCTGCTGCTGGTGTGAGTGACAGATTACCATGATAAAATCATCTCATACTGGTGTACTGAGAGTTTCCTACTGCCCGTGTGAGGGACAGATTACCGATATTAAATCATCTCACAATAGTATAGGGAGAGGTTCCTGCTGCTGGTGTGAGGGTCAGATTAGCATTATAAGATCATCTCATACTGGTGTAGGGAGAGGTACCTGCTGCTGGTGTGAGGGACAGAGTAGCGTTAGACAATCATCTCATACTGGTATAAGGAGAGGTTCCTGCTGCTGGTGTGAGGGACAGATTACCACTATAAAATCATCTCATACTAGTATAGGGAAAGGTTCCTGCTGCTGGTGTGAGGGACAGATTACCTTTATAAAATCATCTCATACTAGTATAAGTAGAGGTAACTGATGTTGGTGTGAGGGACAGATTAACGTTATAAAATCATCTCATACTAGTATAGGGATAGGTTCCTGCCGCTGGTGTGAGGGATAGATTAGTGTTATAAAATCATCTCATAATAGTATAGGGAGAGGTTACTGTCGCTGGTGTGAGGGATAGATTAGTGTTATAAAATTATGTCATACTGGAATAGGGAGAGGTTCCTGCCGCTGGTGTGAGGGACAGTTTACCGTTATAAAATCATCTCATAATAGTATAGGGAGAGGTTCCTGCTGCTGGTGTGAGAGACAGATTACCATTATAAAATCATCTCATACTGGTGTATAAAGAGGTCCCTGCTGCTGGTGTGAGGGAGATTAGAATTATACAATCATCTCATACTGGTATAAGGAGAGGTTCCTGCTGCTGGTGTGAGGGACAGATTACCCTTATAAAATCATCTCATACTGGTATAGGGAGAGGTTCCTGCTGCCTGTGTGAGGGACAGATTACCGTTATAAAATTATCTCATACTATTATAAGCAGAGGTTCCTGCTGCTGGTTTGAGGGACAGATTAGTGTTATAAAATCATCTCATACTGGTATAGGAAGAGGTTCCTGCTGCTGGTGTGAGGGACAGTTTAGCGATATAAAATCATCTCATACTGGTATAAGGAGAGGTTCCTGCTGCTGGTGTGAGGGACAGATTCCCGTTATAAAATCATCTCATACTGGTATAGGGAGAGGATCCTGCTGCTGTTGTGAGGGACAGATTAACGTTATAAAATCATCTCATACTGGCGTAGGGAGAGGTTCCTGCTGCTGGTGTGAGGGACAGATTAGAGTTATAAAATCTTCTCATACTGGTGTAGGGAGAGGTTCCTGCTGCTGGTATGAGGGACAGATTAGCGTTATAAAATCATCTCATACTAGTATAGGAAGAGGTTCCTGCTACTGGTGTGAGGGACAGATTACCTTTATAAAATCATCTCATACTAGTATGAGTAGAGGTAACTGATGTTGGTGTGAGGGACAGATTAACGTTATAAAATCATCTCATACTAGTATAGGGATAGGTTCCTGCCGCTGGTGTGAGGGATAGATTAGCGTTATAAAATCATCTCATAATAGTATAGGTAGAGGTTACTGCCACTGGTGTGAGGGATAGATTAGTGTTATAAAATCATCTCATACTGGTATAGGAAGAGGTTCCTACTGCTGTTATGAGGGACAGATTAAAGTTATGAAATAATCTCATACTGGTGTAGGGAGAGGTTCCTGCTGCTGGTGTGAGGGACAGATTAGAGTAATAAAATCATCTCATACTGGTGTAGGGAGAGGTTCCTGCTGCTGGTGTGAGGGACAGATTGGTGTTATAAAATCATCTCATACTAATATAGGGAGAGGTTATTGCTGCTGGTGTGATGGACAGATTACCGTTATAAAATCATCTCATACTGGTATAGGGAGAGGTTCCTGCTGTTGGTGTGATGGACAGATTACTGTTAGACAATCATCTCATACTGGTATAGGGAGAGGTTCCTCCTGCTGGTGTGAGGGACAAATTAGCTTTATAAAATCATCTCATACTGGTGTAGGGAGAGGTTCCTCCTGCTGCTGGTGTGAGGGATAGATTAGCGTTGTAAAATCATCTCATACTAGTATAGGGAGAGGTTCCTGCTGCGGGTGTGAGGGGCAGATTACCGTTATAAAATCATCTCATACTAGTATAGGGAGAGTTTCCTGCCGCTGGTGTGAGGGATGGATTAGTGTTATAAAATCATCTCATACTGGTATTGGGAGAGGTTCCTGCTGCTGGTGTGAGGGACAGATTACCATTATAAAATTATCTAATACTAGTATAGGGAAAGGTTCCAGCTGCTTATGTGAGGGACAGATTAACGTTATAAAATCATCTCATACTGGTATAGGGAGAGGTTCCTGCTGCTGGTGTGAGGGACAAATTACCATTATAAAATCATCTCATAGTAGTAAAGGGAGAGGTTCCTGATGCTGGTGTGAGGGACAGATTACTGTTATAAAATCATCTCATACTATGATAGGGAGAAGTTCTTGGCGCTGGTGTGAGGAATAGATTAGCGTTATAGAATCATCTCATTATAGTGTAGGGAGAGGTTATTGCCGCTAGTGTGAGGGATAGATTAGTGTTATAAAATCATCTCATACTGGTATAGGGAGAGGTTCCTGCTGCTGGTGTGAGGCACATATTAACATTATAAAATCATCTCATACTGGTGTAGGGAGAGGTTCCTGCTGCTGGTGTGAGGGACAGATTAGAGTTATAAAATCATCTCATACTGGTGTAGGGAGAGGTTCCTGCTGCTGGTGTGAGGGACAGATTAGCGTTATAAAATCATCTCATACTAGTATAGGGAGAGGTTATTGCTGTTGGTGTGAGGGACAGATTACCATTTTAAAATCATTTCATACTGGTATATGGAGAGGTTCCTGCTCTTGGTGTGATGGACAGATTAGCTTTAAAAAATCATCTCATACTGGTGTAGGGAGAGGTTCCTGCTGCTGGTGTGAGTGACAGATTACCATTATAAAATCATCTCATACTGGTGCAGGGAAAGGTTCCTGCTGCTGGTGTGAGGGATAGATTAGAGTTATAAAATCATCTCATACTAGTATAGGGAGAGTTTCCTACCGCTGGTGTGAAGGATAGATTAGCGGTATCAAAAAATCTCATACTGGTATAGGGAGAGGTTCCTGCTGCTGGTATGAGGGACAGATTACCATTCTAAAATCATCTCATGCTGGTGTAGGGAAAGGTTCCTGCTGCTGGTGTGAGGGATAGATTAGCTTTATAAAATCATCTCATACTAGTATAGGGAGAGGTTCCTGCTGCTGGTGTGAGGGATAGATTAGCGTTATAAAATCATCTCATAACAGTATAGGGAGAGGTTTCAGCCGCTGGTGTGAGGGAAGGATTAGCGTTATAAAATCATCTCAAACTGGTATAGGGAAAGGTTCCTGCTGCTGGTGTGAGGGACAGATTACCGTTATAAAATCACCTCATACTGGTATAGGGAGAGGTTCCTGTTGCCTTTTCGAGGGACAGATTACCATTATAAAATAATCTCATATTAGTATAGGCAGAGGTTCCTGCTGCTGGTGTGAGGGACAGATTAGCGTTATAAAATCATGTCATACTGCTATTGGGAGAGGTTCCTGCTGCTGGTGTGAGGGACAGATTAGCATTATAAAATCATCTCATATTAGTATAGGCAGAGGTTATTGCTGCTGGTGTGAGGGACAGATTACCGTTATAAAATCATCTCATACTGGTATAGGGAGAGGTTCCTCCTGCTGCTGTGAGGGACAGATTAGCTTTATAAAATCATCTCATACCAGTGTAGGGAGAGGTTCCTGCTGCTGGTGTGAGTGATAGATTACCATTATAAAATCATCTCATACTGGTGTAGGGAGAGGTTCCTGCTGCTGGTGTGAGAGACAGATTACCGTTATAAAATCCTCTCATACTAATTTAGGGAGAGTTTCCTGCTGCGGGTGTGAGGGACACATTAGCGTTATAAAATCATCTCATACTGGTATAGGGAGAGGTTCCTGTTGCTGGTGAGGGACAGATTAACATTATAAATTCATCTCATACTGGTGTAGGGAGGGGTTCCTGCTGCTGGTGTGAGGGACAGGTTAGAGTTATAAAATCATCTCATACTGGTGTAGGGAGAGGTTCCTGCTGCTGGTGTGAGGGACATATTAGCATTATAAAATCATCTCATATTAGTATAGGGAGAGGTTATTGCTGCTGGTGTGAGGGACAGATTACCGTTATAAAATCATCTCATACTGGTATAGGGAGAGGTTCCTGCTGTTGGTGTGATGGACAGATTACCACTATAAAATCATCTCATACTGGTATAGGGAGAGGTTCCTCCTGCTGCTGTGAGGGACAGATTAGCTTTATAAAATCATCTCATACTGGTGTAGGGAGAGGTTCCTGCTGCTGGTGTGAGTGACAGATTACCATTATAAAATCATCTCATACTGGTGTAGAGAGAGGTTCCTGCTGCTGGTGTGAGGGATAGATTAGCGTTATAAAATCCTCTCATACTAGTATAGGGATAGGTTCCTGCTGCGGGTGTGAGGGACAGATTAGCGTTATAAAATCATCTCATACTGGTAGAAGGAGAGGTTTCCTGCTGCTGGTGTGAGGGACAGATTACCATTATAAAATCATCTCATACTAGTATAGGGATAGTTTCCTGCCGCTGGTGTGAGGTATAGATTAACGTTATAAAGTCGTCTCATAATAGTATAGGGGGAGGTTCCTGCCGCTGGAGTGATGGATAGATTAGCATTATAAATTCATCTCATACTGGAATAGGGAGAGGTTCCTGCTGCTGGTGTGAGGGACAGATTACCGTTATAAAATCATTTCATAATAGTTTAGGGAGAGGTTCCTGCTGCTGGTGTGAGGGACAGATTAGCATTATACAATCATCTCATACTGGTATAAGGAGAGGTTCCGGCTGCTGGTGTGAGGGACAGATTACCATTATAAAATCATCTCATACTGGTATACGGACAGGTTCCTGCTGCTTGTGTGAGGGACAGATTACAGTTATGAAATAATCTCATACTAGTATAGGGAGAGGTTCCTGCTGCTGGTGTGAGGGATAGATTAGCGTTATAAAATCATATCATAATAATATATGGAACGGTTCTTGCCGCTGGTGTGAGGGATGGATTAGCGTTATAAAATCATCTCATACTGGTATAGGGAGGAGTTCCTACTGCTGGTGTGAGGGACAGATTACCGTTATAAAATCATCTCATAATAGTATAGGGAGAGGTTCCTGCTGCTGGTGTGAGGGACAGATTACCTTTATAAAATCATCTCATACTGGTAAAGGGAGAGGTTCCTGCTGCTGGTGTGAGGGACAGATTACTATTATAAAATCATCTCATACTGGTATAGGGAGAGGTTCCTGCTGCTTGTGTGAGGAACAGATTACAGTTATAAAATAATCTCATACTAGTATAGTGAGAGGTTCCTGCTGCTGGTGTGAGGGATAGATTAGTGGTATAAAATCATCTCATAATAGTATAGGGAGAGGTATTTGCCGCTGGTGTGAGGGACGGATTACAGTTATAAAATCATCTTATACTGGTATAGGGAGAAGTTCCTGCTGCTGGTGTGACTGACAGATTACCGTTATAAAATCATCTCATACTAGTATAGGGAAAGGTTCCTGCTGCTGGTGTGAGGGACAGATTACTCTTATAAAATCATCTCTTACTGGTATAGGGAGAGGTTCCTGCTTCTGGTGTGAGGGACAGATTACCGTTATAAAATCATCTCATACTAGTATAGGGAGAGGTACCTGCCGTTGGTGTGAGGGATAGATTAGCGTTATAAAATCATCTCATACTAGTATAGGTAGAGGTTCCTGCTGCTGGTGTGAGGGACAGATTACCGTTATAAAATCATCTCATAATAGTATAGGGAGAGTTTCCTGCTGTTGGTGTGAGGGACAGATTACCATTATAAAATCATATCATACTGGTATAGGGAGAGGTTCCTGCTGCTGGTGTGAGGGACAGATTAGCGTTATACAATCATCTCATACTGGTATAAGGAGAGGTACCTGCAGCTGGTTTGAGGAACAGATTAGCTTTATAAAATCATCTCATACTGGTGTAGGGAGAGGTTCCTGCTGCTGGTGTGAGGGACATATTACCGTTATAAAATCATCTCATACTTGTGTAGGTCAAGGTTCCTGCTGCTTGTGTGAGGGACAGACTACCATTATAAAATCATCTCATACTGGTATAGGGAGAGGTTCCTGCTGCTGGTGTGAGGGACAGATTACCGTTATAAAATCATCTCATACTGGTATAGGGAGAGGTTCCTGCTGCTGGTGTGAGTGACAGATTAACGTTATAAAATCATCTCATATTGATGTAGGGAGAGGATCCTGCTTCTGGTGTGAGTGACAGATTACCGTTATAAAATCATCTCATACTGGTGTAGGGAGAGGTTCCTGCTGCTGGTGTGATGGACAGATTACCATTATAAAATCATATCATACTGGTATAGGGAGAGGTTCCTGCTGCTGGTGTGAGGGACAGATTAGCGTTATACAATCATCTCATACTGGTATAAGGAGAGGTACCTGCAGCTGGTTTGAGGAACAGATTAGCTTTATAAAATCATCTCATACTGGTGTAGGGAGAGGTTCCTGCTGCTGGTGTGAGGGACATATTACCGTTATAAAATCATCTCATACTTGTGTAGGTCGAGGTTCCTGCTGCTTGTGTGAGGGACAGATTACCATTATAAAATCATCTCATACTGGTATAGGGAGAGGTTCCTGCTGCTGGTGTGAGGGATAGATTAGCGTTATAAAATCATCTCATACTGGTATAGGGAGAGGTTTCTGCTGCTGGTGAGAGGGACAGATTACCGTTATAAAATCATCTCATACTGGCATAGGGAGAGGTCCCTGCTGCTTTGTGAGGGACAGATTAGCATTATAAAATATTCTCATACTGGTGTAGGGAGAGGTTCCTGCTGCTGGTGTGAGGGACATATTACCGTTATAAAATCATCTCATACTGGTGTAGGGAGAGTTTCCTGCTGCTTGTGTGAGTGACAGATTACCGTTATAAAATAATCTCATACTGGTATAGGGAGAGTTTCCTGCTGCTGGTGTAAGGGATAGATTAGCGTTATAAAATCATCTCATACTAGTATAGGGAGAGGTTCCTGCTGCTGGTGTGAGGGACAGATTAGCGTCATAAAATCATCTCATACTGGTATAGAGAGAGGTTCCTGCTGCAGATGAGAGTGACAGATTACCGTTATAAAATCATCTTATACTGGTATAAAGAGAGGTTCCTGCTAATGGTGTGAGGGACAGATTAGCGTTATAAAATCATCTCATACTGGTGTAGGGAGAGGTTCCTGCTGCTTGTGTGAGGGACAGATTAGCGTTATAAAATCATCTCATACTGGTGTAGGGAGAGGTTCCTGCTGCTGGTGTGAGGGACAGATTACCGTTATAAAATCATCTCATACTGGAGTAGGGAGAGGTTCCTGCTGCTGGTTTGAGGGACAGTATAGCGTTTAAAAAATAATATAAATTTGTGCTAAATAGTAAATTTGAGTCCAAAATGAGGAGAGCGTCAAATAAAGGACGTGGTCGTAGTGCTGCTGGTGCTGCTGGTGTTGGTTATGTTGGTATAGCTCCCGTTGCAAGGAGAGGAGATAGTCGATCTGGGCCAGCTACACGCACAAGTGAAACACCTTCCTCAGGTGCGAGTAGCCGACAGAACCTTCAATGTTATACGGTAGTCCCAAATGCCACTCAACGCTTCACATTGTCTCCGACCTGTTCCCTTGCTGAAAGCTCAGAGTTGGCAGCTGCACCCCATGGCCATCTGTCTTTTACCTCAGCCCCTTGTAAATCAGCCAAGCAGTCTGAGCCATAAGTCATGCAGCAGTCTCTTATGCTTTTTGATGACTCTGCTGGTGTGCATTCCGTGGGCCATCCACATAGTCCTGCCCCAGAAGTGGAAGACATTGAGTGCACCGATGCCCATCCACTTCTGTTTCAGGATGAGGACATGGAAACACCACGGCAGCACGTCTGTCATGATGATGACGAAACACAGGTGCCAACTGCCGCGGCTTTCTACAGTGTGCAGACTGACAAGGAGGGCAGTGGTGAAGAGTGGGTGGAAGATGATGTGGAGGATGATGAGGTCCTAGACCCCACATGGAATGAAATTCTTGCGAATGACGTGTGCAGTTTGGAGGAAGGGGTGGTGGTTGCACAGAGGCACCAGCACAGCAAAAGAGAAAGCAAGTTGTAAAAGTGGAGCGATCCTCTCCTAGACAGTATGCCTGCTACTACCCACCACACCCAGGGACTTAGCACACCAAAGGCAGCTCAAAGGAGTTCCCTGGCATTGCAGTTCTTCATACAATGTGCTGACGACAAGACACAAATGGTTTTCACGCTGTAAAATCAGAGCCTGAAGCGAGGCATACATGTTCTAAACCTTGAGCACAACCTGCATGACCAGGCATCTACATGCAAAGCATGAGTCGCAGTGGAATAAGCACCTCAAAATCCAAGAAAGTTCTCGGGCTCCTCATGCTTCCTCTTCTGCTGCTGCCTCGGCCTCTTCCTCCACCACTACAGTGCCAGTGTCACCTGCCACCCAGCAAACAGACGATGTGACAGCAACGCCACCATGTCCGCCACCGTCCCCAAGCATTTCCACACCATGGTCCCATGGAAGCTTATAGCTGTCAATCTCCCAAACACTGGAGAGAAAGAGGAAGTACCCCCCTACCCACTCCAGATCCCTAGCCCTGAATGCCAGCATTTCAAAATTCCTGGCCTTTGAAATGCTGTCATTCCGTCTGGTGGACACGGACAGTTTCAAAAACCTGATGGCGGTGGCTGTCCCACAGTACATGTTTCCCAGCCACCACTACTTTTCCAGGCAAGCCATCCCTTCCCTGCACAAACAAGTCGGGGACAAGATCAAGTGTGCACTGCGCAACGCCATCTGTGGCAAGGTCCACATAACCACTGATATGTGGACCAATAAGCACGGGCAGGGACGCTATATCTCGCTAACTGCACACTGGGCAAATGTAGTGGCGGGTGAGCCTGAGGCAGATAGCAGTTTGGCGCATGTCCTTCCGCCACTGAGGATTGCAGGGCATTTCTCTTTGCCTCCTACTCCGCTTCCTCCTCTACCACCTCCTCATCCGGTCAAGGTAACACCTGCACCACCAACTTCAGCACACCCAAGGGGAAACAACAGCAGGCTGTTTTAAAATTGATATGTTTAGGGGATAAACCCCACTCTGCGCAGGAGCTGTGGACAGACATTGAACAACAGACTGATGGGTGGTTGTTGCCACTGAGCCTCAAGCCTGGCCTGGTGGTGTGCAATAATGGGAGCGTAGCAGCTCTGGACCTAGCCGATTTGACGCACATCCCTTGCCTGGCGCATGTGCTGAATTTGGTGATGCAGAAATCTCTAAAAAACTACCCGGAGTTGCTGCAGAAAGTGCGGGCCATCTGTGCGTGCTTTCAGGATTCTCTCCCTGCTGCTGCTCGCCTGTCTGCGCTGCAGCGGAACTTCAGCCTTCCCGCTCACTGCCTCCTATGCGACGTGCCCACAAGGTGGAACTCAACCTTGCACATGCTGGACAGACTGTGTGCGAGCAGCAGCAGGCAATAGTGGAGTTTCAGCTGCAGCATGCACGGGTCAGTCACTCTGCGGAAGAGCGCCACTTCACCACCAATGAGTGGGCCTCCATGTGAGACATGTGTGCCATATTGCTGTGTTTCGAGTACTCCACCAACATGGCCAGTGCCGATGACGCTGTTCTCAGTGTTGCTATCCCACTTCTATGTCTCCTTGAAAAAACACTTCAGGCGATGATGGAAGAGGATGTGGCACAAGAGGAGGAGGAAGAGGGGTAATTTCTATGGTTATCAGGCCAGTCATTCACAAGTGGCTCGAAGGGTGGGTTCCCGGCACACGTCTGCTCTTGACGATGTCAGGACACGCCCCCTCCTTGCACACATTTTTATAATATTAATGCTGAATATATTTTAGTTACAAAGTATTTTATTGAAAATTTTCTTTTATCACAGGGTTGCATTATACATTACATCATTCAGTGTTATTTCAGTACAATACAGACGAGAGCGATCTTCCAAGTCGATGACTTTAGCCCTCAGGTAATGTAGTTCTTCATCTTGATGGTCTTGTATATCCAACAGCTTGTTGTAGGCAGTGTGTTGTTTAGACACTGTTGTTTCTAGATTCTCTGTACGTTCTACCACTTGATCAATTCTGCTGTGGAGCATTGTAATAGAGGAGCGCAATTCATTGCGCATATCCTTCTGTAGAGAAAGTAGCATAAGTTTCAAGGTGTGTTCCGAGGCAGGCTGATCTGTGGTGAGAAGCTTTGCTAGTGAGTCCAGCTGCTCTTTCTCTGTATCCAGGGTAGTTGAGGAGTCCCAGTGTTGATTTTTAAACATGGGGACTTTGTTTGGGGAGAGAACCGGAGATGGTGCTGTTCTTTTTCCTCAGTCCCCTGGAGATGGTTGGTTAGTGTCAGCGTTGGAAACAACAGTGTCCATTTCTTCTGTGGTTAGCTCAGTGTCTCTTATGTTCCTTGCAGATTGAGTAGAGAGGCACGGGCCTTGGTTGGCCCCTTCTCTCGGTATTTGCATGTCTTTCTTTTGAAGTAGTCAGTGAGGTGATTTGATTTAGGTGTGGCGGCTTGTGTGCCACTGTGTATATCTTAAGTTGGGTTAGATGGAGCACAGGTGGGATTATGCGATGATAGGTAAGGAAGAGTAGAGGCGACAGAGATTTTATGTGCTGTTTGTGCTCAGCTGGAATGATGCTGTTTGGGGCAAATGCATAGTAATGCCTGTGTGTTCTCCCAGGAGATAGTGGGAAATAGCCAGGTTTTGCTAAAGGTGATGCTGAGTGGATATTCCCTGTAGGTAGCACTGTAGGATGGAGCAGTACTGGAGTCAGATTTATGTTGTCTTACAAGCAGCTGCTTCTCTGGCTATATGCAGTGTTGCCTGAGGCAGGGAGGCCGCAGCCTGGGCCTCGATTTTGGGGTGGTGGAGTGGCACCAGGCTCAGGTAGAATGAGTAATGGGGACCTTTGGGGCCAGACAGGTGACTCTGTCCCCTGTGTTGTGGCCACCGGTGTGTTACACAGCTTAGGGGGCAGGGAGCAGCGCCAGGCCTTCTTGATAGGCAGCTGGATGAAGGCTGTTTAACAGGACACAGGATGGGTATGGCATCTGTGAGCCTTATATCGGGTCAGCAGGGCCTATGACTAGAGTTGAGCGAACCCGGACTGTAAAGTTCGGGTCTGTACCGAACTTTGGGGTGTCCGGGACCCGGACCCGAACCCGGACTTTTCAAAATAAGTCCAGTTTCGGGTCCAGGTTCTGGTAATTTTACCAAAAGTTCTGAAAATTGCTGTAAAAAAGTCCAGGAAGGTCCTAGAGGTCTGCAAAAGGAAGGAAAATGGGGGTAAGGGTGGGACAAGTGCCCTCATTTTAATGGTCTTGGACCTGGGCTTTGACCTGAATAAAACTTTTCAGGCCCAAGCCCAGGCCCAGGGCCTGTGGGGTTTCAAGCCATGTCTGGGCTTGAAATGTCAGGCCCAAGCGAGTTGAGATCAGTATCCGGGACGACTGGGCTATATTCCGAGTGTCTACGGTATGGGTAGGACACAGGACAATTTGTCGGAAGTAGGTCGACGGATAGTTCTTCCGGACCGCGACGAGGGACGGGGGATTCGACACATTGTGTGGCCACCGGTGTTGTGTCCCCTGTCTCAGTGGACAGACCGGGGTTTCCAGGGGTAATGAGTAAGATGGACTCGGACCACGGTGAGGTGGTG